>OY755184.1:89610-478604 GCA_963576735.1 Bedellia somnulentella | reverse complement strand
AGCGCACGAGCTGGGACGCGCCGCAGCGCACGCGCTCCTCCACCGTGTAGCGCAGCGCCGCGTGCGGGGGCGCGCGCCCGCGGCTGTGGCGCTGGAACATGTCACTGAGATTACTGTGCTGTTGTGAGATGTAAGATTACTGTGCTGTTGTGAGATGTAAGATTACTGTGCTGTTGTGAGATGTAAGATTACTGTGCTGTTGTGAGATGTAAGATTACTGTGCTGTTGTAAGATGTAAGATTACTGTGCTGTTGTGAGATGTGAGATTACTGTGCTGTTCGGAGATGTTAGATTACTGAGCTGTTGTGAGATGTGAGATTACTGTGATGTTGTGAGATGTGAGATTACTGTGCTGTTGTGAGATGTGAGATTACTGTGCTGTTCGGAGATGTGAGATTACTGTGCTGTTGTGAGATGTAAGATTACTGTGCTGTTGTGAGATTACTGTGCTGTTCGGAGATGTTAGATTACTGAGCTGTTGTGAGATGTGAGATTACTGTGATGTTGTGAGATGTGAGATTACTGTGCTGTTGTGAGATGTGAGATTACTGTGCTGTTGTGAGATGTAAGATTACTGTGCTGTTGTGAGATGTAAGATTACTGTGCTGTTGTGAGATGTAAGATTACTGTGCTGTTGTAAGATGTAAGATTACTGTGCTGGGGCCGTTCAAGTATTACGTAAGCAGTATGGAGGGGTGGGGGGGGTCTTTATATTACTTATTTTGGATGACATGGGGGGTAGGGGAGTTGAGAAGATGATTACGTCATCGGTAGTTATTTTACAACCAAAGTCGAACATGCAAAACGTGTGGTCTTTCTTTATCATGCTTCCGTCAAGTTACTAAATCGTCACATTGAGAAAATTCATAAAAAAGTAAACACGGTTGTTAACGGTGAGGAGTACTAAGTAAGTTGTACTAAGTCAAATGACAGTATATTCATACAAAACGGCGATAGGCCTGCCCCTATTCAGAGCTATACGGCGTGAATGTTTGAGTTAAGTTGAGTTGAGAATGAACATAGACATTCCAACATCGAAAGAAAGTGAGCATACTTGCAACACTGAGCAGCAATCCAATGTCATCGAAAACTTATAATCATGGATTTGAATTTAATATGTGTACAAAAAAATTAAAATAAGTAAGTTATGTTCGTAAGATTATAATATTCTTGTCCCTTACTCTATAGCACAGATAATATAATACTATACTATAGGTATATTGAGTTCTTTTTGATCAGAAAAATCTTGTATCAGTCTCTTGTGTCAAATCTGATCTTTATCAATTACATTATAATATAAAAAAAAACATTACTAAAAATGTTTACGTAAGCATAGGGGGAGGGGGTAAGAGCTTTGCTTACTTTTGCTGACAAGGGGGAGGTGGGGTAAATAATTGTAATAAATCTGTTTACGTAATATTTGAACGGCCCCGCTGTTGTGAGATGTGAGATTACTGTGCTGTTCGGAGATGTAAGATTACTGAGCTGTTGTGAGATGTGAGATTACTGTGATGTTGTGAGATGTGAGATTACTGTGCTGTTGTGAGATGTGAGATTACTGTGCTGTTGTGAGATGTGAGATTACTGTGCTGTTCGGAGATGTTAGATTACTGAGCTGTTGTGAGATGTGAGATTACTGTGATGTTGTTAGATGTGAGATTACTGTGCTGTTGTGAGATGTGAGATTACTGTGCTGTTGTGAGATGTGAGATTACTGTGCTGTTGTGAGATGTGAGATTACTGTGCTGTTGTGAGATGTAAGATTACTGTGCTGTTGTGAGATGTGAGATTACTGTGCTGTTGTGAGATGTAAGATTACTGTGCTGTTGTGAGATGTGAGATTACTGTGCTGTTCGGAGATGTTAGATTACTGAGCTGTTGTGAGATGTGAGATTACTGTGATGTTGTGAGATGTGAGATTACTGTGCTGTTGTGAGATGTGAGATTACTGTGCTGTTGTGAGATGTGAGATTACTGTGCTGTTCGGAGATGTGAGATTACTGTGCTGTTGTGAGATGTAAGATTACTGTGCTGTTGTGAGATGTAAGATTACTGTGCTGTTGTGAGATGTAAGATTACTGTGCTGTTCGGAGATGTGAGATTACTGTGCTGTTGTGAGATGTGAGATTACTGTGCTGTTGTGAGATGTAAGATTACTGTGCTGTTGTGAGATGTAAGATTACTGTGCTGTTGTAAGATGTAAGATTACTGTGCTGTTGTGAGATGTGAGATTACTGTGCTGTTCGGAGATGTTAGATTACTGAGCTGTTGTGAGATGTGAGATTACTGTGATGTTGTGAGATGTGAGATTACTGTGCTGTTGTGAGATGTGAGATTACTGTGCTGTTCGGAGATGTGAGATTACTGTGCTGTTGTGAGATGTGAGATTACTGTGCTGTTCGGAGATGTGAGATTACTGTGCTGTTGTGAGATGTAAGATTACTGTGCTGTTGTGAGATGTAAGATTTGTGCTGTTGTGAGATGTGTGATTACTGTGCTGTTGTGAGACGTGAAATTACTGCGCTGTGGTATGTCACGTGAGATGTGAGATTTTAAATAGTGGGAGATTGAACTTGTTGCGGGTGTTTATGACTGTGGTTGCGGTAGTGTGGTAAATTATGGGCGATTCGAGAGATATGGGAGAGTCGCTGTTGGCTGGGGTTTGAAATTTAAATTCTTTATTTGCTTTAAACATGTAGAAATGTGAACAATATAATGTTAGCGTATGTTAAACAAGCGGCAAAAAAGAACAATCTCAGTATTTGCTGCAAACAGAACCATAGAACAAACAAAAACAAAACTTATACAATTTCGCCCCCACCAAAGACAGCCACTTAAAATAGATTACTCTTTTAATAAAACAAAATTGGAATGCGTCGATAGCTATTCACTTTTAGGATTAAATATTGATTCTTATTTAAATTGGAAGGGACATATAAAGAAAATTGCCTTAAAGTTATCTAGATTCACATATGCGCTCTATGAGTTAAAAAAGTCAACAGACAAACAAACCGCCATGAAAGCATACTATGCATACGCGCATTTTTGGATACAATCCGGCATAAAAACCCTTTATAACACATTGGTGCGTAGTAAATTGGAATGCAACGCAGTCATCTGGGCTCCACATGAAGCGAAATATCGCCTCATGCTGGAGAAAATTCAAAACAAATTTGTTAGATTTTTATATTTTAAACTATATGGTGTTTATCCTTACTATCCCTTGATGTACCCTACACTATTCATTTTGGGTATGGTAGCGTACAACAAGTTGGAAGTGAGAAGGGATTTAACTTTGTTAGTTTACTTATTAAAGGTTTTAAGAGGAATAATTATTAACCCCACTATCCTGTTCAAACTAAAATTAATGGTACCTAGTAATACATTAAGGCGGCGCTGGGGTCGTCTACTGGTAGTTCCATCTTCACGGACCAATCTCTTGTTTGAGAGTGCTTTTGCGCGAGCGGTACGATCTTTGAACCAGATTGCCGATCGCATAGATTTATTCTCATGTTCGCTGGCTGACTTTACAAAATCTTCATTGTTTTACTTATGTTATGAAAAAATTGATGTTTCAATGTGTAAAAGAGGAAATGAGAAGATTTAGAAGATAACTATTTCATACTTAATAGGTTCAATAAAAATAATGTTAATATATGTGATAGGTATTTTGTAGTAGATATTTAATAGATGTTTAAGTTTAATATAATCGCATTGGGCTATGCCTGTAATGGTTATGTTATGTAAATAAATAAATAAATTATCCTTTGGGGTAACAGCACGGATACTTTAACATTGTTTAGATTGCAGAAAAGATGCATTAGAACAATAGTTAATATAGATGAGACGACAAGCTGTCGATCATACTTTACCAATTTAGGAATACCTACTCTTACTAGCATGTACATATTAGCGATAAGTATTTTTGTTAAGCAGAACATGCATTTATTTCCCCAATATGATAGACCAAAAATTTTAAGACCACAATCGCGATTGGCTGCCCCTCAGTCGAAATTAAGCTTAGTACATTCTGGTCCATACGCAATGGCTGTAAAAATTTACAATAATATTCCGCAACAAATAAAAAATGAAACTAATATGGTGAAATTTAAAAAATACCTGAAAGACTTTCTCATTCGTAAATGCTACTACTCTTTAAATGAATATTTGGACTTATCTAATTGATCTGTATTATTACATTAGTATTATATAAACTATAACTAGACATTTATAAAGTAAAATATAATTATATTATATTATTTAACTTATAATTTATTTAAATTGGCTATTTAACTAGATAGAAAAAGACATACAATTATTTTTTGACATGAATTTAATATGCGGACCTTTAATATATTTTTAATTTAATTAACTTGTAGTAATAATAAAATAAGCTAGTATTATAATTTAGCAATAAAGTTTAGTTTTAAGTTTTTAATTTTTCCGTTTTATATCATACTTGTGTTTTATTTAGAATTGTTTTTTTTCTTTCTTTTTTTTTTTATTATTTACCTTTTATAACTTTTATTTGTAAGTTTATATTATGCGGTGCCCTATCAGGGTTCAAGTTATGGCTCATTAAATAAAAACAACCTGTATCACTTTGTATGCACCACTTGAATGCAATAAATGATTTGAATTTGAATTAGATGCGGCCACCATAGATGCACCACCTTGCAGCGCTTATTTGCACTGCCCCTTACCAAAACAATGAAAATAGTATTAATGCGTCAGAAGATTTGTGAGATGTGGGAAATTTATTTGTTTTCTTTTTTGAACATAGTATATTTGATGGTACTATTGATAATTAAGTTCGGCTTATAATATAGCTTTACAGACATAAAAAAATTGTAAACACAAAGTAAGTAAATTACTCAACCTATTCTTTATCCGACCGAGCCCAACTTCTTCTATTGCCTCTCTCTCCCTCATCTCTTGGGCTCGCAAAAATCTCCAAAAAATGAGTTCAAGGTAATTAATTAAGGTTTGGTGTTTCAATTAAAATTGAAAAATATAAAAAATCAAATTACCTCAGTAAGCGTAAGAAAATGCATAAGAAACTCGTGAGCATCCTGCTGCCTCTTAGTCCTGAACTCAGGATGGTCTTTGCCAACCAGCTGCCGGAACATGTGAGGAGATATGCCTTTCTGGCTTCCGTCCTCCTCGGGAATCGAATACCGACCCGATAGCAGGCCTACGCCTAGTTTTGAGCTGAAGAAGAGATTTGGTTAGGATATTGAGGGATGATATTTAAATAATATAAAAGCTAAAAGAATTATAGCATAAGTAATTATAAGACTTCTAAAAGCTAGTATGTTACGTTTTAACGTGAAAGGATAATACCGATATGATAGGAGATTCTCTTCTTCAGATTTGTGATTTTCGAAATAAATCAGTTTTTTTTATTATTTATAGATGCAGTAGATTGAGGTAATCTTATTTTACCTCTTACATTGATTTTGCATATTGCCTCAAGATAACATAGGTCTTAAAATAAACAGGTTGCTTGCTTGTCTACGAACGAGATAATAATTTATTACGCGTATGACATGATATTAATAAAAATATATAAAAAAATCTAAATAACTTACGTCTGAATATTAAAATCATTAACTGGATCCTCCGGGAACGTGGCAAACACGCTCGGGGCGCCCTCTACAAACCGTTGCACGAAATCTGGGATACGGAATATCACCTGCGACAAAAATATAATTGAATTAAGTTGCTACAGACACCGGCAAATTACTTAATAGGTAAATTTTGAAGTAATCCTCTTCATACACCTAAAATCCATAAAAAATGCGAAATGCAGGTCGTAATCGCCCTTGGTGGGTCTCCTAGTATTAAGTATGTAAGATTCGATATAGATAAATGCATATTCTCACGTCATGAGTTCTCATTGGGGTAGAGACATCACCACTTTGTAGGATCCTGGCACACCTCATATACTTTAACCAATCTTTTCATATGTGCGCTAATATTTTCTTAGGTTTATTTTCTAGATCCTGCTTTTTAGCACATTTTTTAATTGATCTTAATGTGTCCTCCGTTGTCGTCCCTTACTGACATTGCTGTCCACAATGGATTTTAATTTGTTTCCCCAATTTACTTTCATCTATTATCCCTCGATGTCGAAACCATCTTAACATTGCCTTTTCCACTTCACCTTTCACTCGGTCAATAACCTATCTATGTTTCTGAGGGCCCCATCCCTACTACATTCACTCTACTCTGTTTCTCCATACATACAAATACTTACGGCTATAAGTCCCTAGAAGGGGTAGCCAGAGCTAAGGAAAAAGAAATTCCTCAGCCACTTTTTGAAAGTTGAGTGGGGAAAAGATGTTACAATAAAATTGTTGGTGATGGGTCTCCAACCGCATCGCCCAAAAATCCTTTAAAAGCCCCAATACCGTTAGTCTCCTCTTACGTACACCCACCAGAAGAATTGGGGTAGTGCTATTCTGAACCAACACTACGCAGCTATACCTCTTCATAAAGTATACCATATAAATAGTTATCTGTCCCATACCTGTATAACCAAGTTGTTAAAGCAAGAGTTCCCACATCGGCCATCCCGGTGAGTCCTGACCAATGCAATGGTCTTAGTTCTCAACCAGACTCTTTCTCAGTATGAAATAAAGAGTTATTCTAGTGTATAGTGTATTATATAGTATATTCTAGTAGCTGTGCAGTGTCGGCTTAGAATAGCAGGACCCAATTTCTTCCCGTGAGATTGTAAGAGGCGACTAAGGGTATTGGGGCTTCACCAACAGCCTTTATTTTACTATCTTTTCCCCACTCAACTCTCTAAAGAAGCTTAAGAATATTTAAGCTCTGGCTACCCTTTTTAGGGATTTATAGTGTGTATGTAAGTATATCATGACTCGCTGTTGGTTTTTCGTAATGAAATTAAGAATAGATTATGTTCGTGAAATTTTAATTATTAATATTTATTTTATTTTCTATGCATAAACTTTATCGCTAATGTTAATTTATATTTTTTAAGTCTTAATTTGTTCTTTAAATTAAATTTAATTTTAATAATTTGTTCTTTATAATTTGTAAATAAGTATAAAAATATTTTTTATCATGCTGTGCCCACTATTAAGGTACATTTACAGAAGTGATTTGATTAAATGTTGTATAATATCTTTGTTATGTAATTGTACTGTATGTGTGCCAAATGAATAAATAAATAAATAAATACCTGCATAACTGAATTGATGTAGCACGTGTTGCCCAGATTGGCCATCCCGGTGAGTCCCGGGCCATGTAAAGGTCTGAGTTCTCTTCCAGATTCTTGCAGCATGTTCCACTCGTTGGTGCGCTGGTTCAGCTCCAGTTCTAACTCCACCATGGATTTCTCTGTCTGGGGAAATGGATTATATTGTTAGGCTTCAGCGCCTTAAAAATTGCTACTTAATTTTAGATTATTTAATGACGAATTATATATTGCTGTGTAGTGTCGGCTTAGAATAGCACTACCCCATTTCTTCCGGTGGGTGTACGTAAGAGGCAACTAACGGTATTGGGGCTTTTAAGGGATTTTTGGGCAATGCTTTTGGAGACCCATCACCAACAACCTTTACTTTACCATCTTTTCCCCACTCAACTTTCCTAACGTGACTGAGGAATTTCGAATTCCTTAGCTCTGGCTACCCCTTCTAGGGATTTATAGTCGTAAGTATATGTATGTATGTATGTATGAATTATATACATAATTTGTCATTGAATAAATAAATTTATTGTGTAAAAAAGTAAGGGCAATGGCAACATCAAATTGTAGTAAATAAGTTCAAGGTATTTTTATATAGTTCAAGAATTCAGGTTATTTGTTAATTTTATGCGAGTTATTCTAATACTGCAAAAAATATGTAGTAACGAGCAATAATGAAAAAAAAAAAATCCTACTATTGCACTTTCGCATTATTGTTATAGTAAATGTTATATTCAAAAATGTTTAGGTGTTATAACTACTGCTGACCCCTTTTCTTACAACGCAACGGTTGTAAGTGTCTATTAAATAAAATTTCTGAAATCGGTTTGTGGGAGTCACGTTAGAGCGCAGACTACTGCGGACTCACTCGCACATAGCAGCGTCTCACTCATATCCTACATCGCGGAGTGTAAATGTTTTTCGAGTTAAGCATAGATACAAAATTATAAGTTGGTACACAGCAGGGTGTACTGGCCAGTATATCTTTGCTGTTCCCACAGGTTGAATAGTTTCGGAACCTATTCAATACAAACAAACGCAAACATCCAATTTTTTATATTAATATTTATTTTATTTGTTTGGAATACTTACAGCTAAAATCAGCTATAAACTAAGCCAATAACAAGTATTCGCAAATATAGACTACATTGCAATAATACCTTCTGCATCTGCTGCACATTGATACCAAAGTGTTTGAGATGGTCGGCCAAGTATGGGTCCTCGACCATATCGTCCTCCGGGTACGAGAACACATCACCTTTGCCTTCCGCTGTGATGGTGCCCAGTTTCACCGCTAGGGGGTAGCCTGTCTCTTTGTAATGGGCCGCCTGAAAAAAATAGGAGTTCATTAAACTAATTTCTTTAACATCAATCAATCTATTGGAATACCAAATAAGTTTAAAACAATTTTTAACATTAGAAAGTTTATTTATTTTTCTGTTTAATTTTACATACTTTACAAAATATATTTAAATCTCACTTATATAAATACACTGAATGTGTAGAACTATTACTACCTTCTCTATCTACTGTCTACCACAACACATAAATAAAAGATTTTTTTATTAAAGTATTGTTAAGAGTAAAGGGCAAAGTAAAGGAAAAATCTTCTAACGGCATTTTTTGTATCCAACTTAACTTGTAGTCCGGTCAATTTATACATTCAAGGTTACATAAATTCATAAGAAGCTGAAAATTGGCACAATTGTTCAAAACATGATTATGAATGAAACCTCAAAAGTCCCCATCGTTCCGAGGTGTGCTAAAAATTTTACACGGGGTCAAAGGTCAAAAAAATTAGTTTTTTGCGATTTTAAGCGAAACAGTGAGTTTTTCGCAAAATCTTTCCAGTACAAAATTGTAGATCAGAAGATTCTCTACAAAAAAGATTACAATATTTTTTTTCCTAAAAGCCACCATTTTGAAGATATAACGCGTTGAAAAGTTCGATCATTGGTAATCTTCATACTTTGCAAATGTACGCCACGTATGAACATCACTTATAAGGTGTTATAACTTAAACCTCAGTAGCTGCTCACCAACATTTATTTCGGGTATATTACCAAGTTCAAGTGTGTCTTGGTAATCACCTGGACCCTAAAGACTGGGGTTGGAAGTTGGTCGACAATACATTAGAGCCAGTTCTAACTTTACTTCCACCAGCACCTGAGAAACTTCTCAACTCAATATTTTGTAACTGTAAAAAAGGTTGTAATGCTAAATGTGGATGCAGAAAAGTTGGACTGTTTTATTCCCTGGCATGCACAAACTGCCAAGGCCGATCGTGCTCTAATGTTGAGTCAGCTAATCTAGAAAACTCATATGATACCAATGAGGAATCGCTAGTGGGACAGTTGATCTGTGAAATAGAAGAAAAAGAAGAAGAAACACAGGAAGAAGAACAAGAAGAAGACGAAGGACAAGAAACAGTAATCCTGGAAAATTACGAATCAGACGAGGAATATTAATCATTTCATTTTCAATTACACCGCCATTATTTTAACCAACCGATATGTACAATAATATTTTACAATAGTTTTAAAACAAATAAAATCAATGCAGACCCGTGGAATAGGCCTACAGGAGATACCACGTTAAAATAAAACGCGCTAAGTACACTACCTCATAGGTGGCGTGGAAACGTGTGCAAAGTATGAAGATTACCAATGATCGAACTTTTCAACGCGTTATATCTTCAAAATGGTGGCTTTTAGGAAAAAAAATATTGATATCTTTTTTGTAGAAAATCTTCTGATCTACAATTTTGTACTGGAAAGATTTTGCGAAAAACTCACCGTTTCGCTTAAAATCGCAAAAAACTAATTTTTTTGACCTTTGACCCCATGTAAAATTTTTAGCACACCTCGGAACGATGGGGACTTTTGAGGTTTCATTTATAATCATGTTTTGAACAATTGTGCCAATTTTCAGCTTCTTATGAATTTATGTAACCTTCCTCCTTATTTTAGGCCTAAATTGACCGGACTATTGTAAGACATATACATTATTAAATTAAATAAATGGATAAATATTACACATTTCTCTTGGTCAAACTTAACATAAACCGCTGGTACCAAGAAAAAAATCAAATCTACCCTCAACTTATTTTTTTAAATATAAAAAAAAACTCACCGCATGTTCATTTCCGCCGGATCCGTCAAAGAATCGTCTGCCGCACAGAATGGCCCCGTCCGACAAATTGAGCCACAGGTTGTTGGTGAGGTCACATTTGGCACACTTCCATCCTGAGGGCGGTATCTTCACGCCGTTGTCTAGCTGGTTGAGACTTACGGCGTGACTGTGAAAAATGGGTTTAGAATTATTGGTTTAGCAGTACTTCTGAGTAATAGAGAACTTAGCTAGATAGAGAAAAAACGAAGAATGTCAATGATTCACTGTATTTCGACTTAAGTGAACCAATTGTGTGGACAACAAAATATATAATCAATACTTTTTTGTCGTATTTCGTGTTACTCCCTTCCAAAACGAGTTCAGTTTATTTGACGTTAAGTAAATTATTAATTGCATTTAATACTTACACGGAAACCTCCCGTTTCTCGCCGTCCCAGGTGCCCTCCATGGCGGCCATCTCCGCCAGCTTGAACGGGGACTCGGCGGCGATCACTGCTTGCGCTGATGAGGTTATCTGGAGGAATCATATTATTCGGATATAACATTTCATCATCATCAGCTGTTATGTTTGTTTAGTATTTTCTAAGATTTTCACGATTGCACATTATAATTGAAACCACTATTGATTTTCGGATATTTTAATCGCGTGTTACATTTTTATAAAGCCCGACGTTTCGAAAACTTTTCAGTTATCATGGTCACGGGAAGACTGAGGTGTTATTTGTCATTATACAGTACTATAAAATTATTAATTTATAATTCATTATTAAAATTATTGAAGGTAGTTAGTATTAATAATTTTATAGTACTGTATAATGACAAATAACACCTCAGTCTTCCCGTTACCATGATAACTGAAAAGTTTTCGAAACGTCGGGCTTTATGTTTGTTTGTTAATCAGCAGTTGCTTACGTACTGAGATATCAGTAGAAACCTTATTCTAATATGATAAAACATTTCTGAGTTAGATGGTAACCAAATCATAATTTCAAATACATACTTTACTTGAAGAACTAATGATACAGTTAAGAAACTGAAAAGGGCAATACTGTTAATAGTGGATATTTTACTTCACAATTGTAATACAATAATGTTTTCATTGTATGTACATATATATATATATATATATATATATATATATATATGTACATACAATATAATAATAATATGTAATATGTGCTAAGTTTCACATTCATAATATTTAAAAGTAGCTTCGAAATAAACAATTTGGTATTTTAAATTGTATCTTCATAGCACTCATCTATTCTCTGCCCACTCTTTCCTCACAACATAATAAAGTCCCACAAGCACCCAACATATGACTGGGATACATTACCTATTATTGAGCCAGAATCATCAAAACCATTCCCACATTTATAAATAAAAAAAAACAAAAAAAAAGATACGTACAACATCCGGCATAGCAGTCTCCGGAAACGGAAACGAGTGGAAGCCAGGCAGCACGACCACGTGGTGGTGGTCGCAGTACACGAACCTGGCGCGGCCCGCGTCGGGGTCGAACCCGCCCTCCACCCCGATGGCGAGCCGCGTGATCTTCTTCTCAGGCCCGTCGCCCGTCTGCTCGGGTTCCGGGGCCTAACGATTGATACCGTTCATTCTTATGTCGTTGGGGTTTTAAAATGTATAATAATGATTTATAGCAGCATGGTCCCGTAGCATGAGGCTGTTGTATGAATAGTCTGTCAGTTTTCGATTTTCACGTGACATACTCCAAACACGCCTCATGCTACGGAGACAGGATTAGCACAGATTTCTTCCCTTTTGATTATACGTTTTCTTATATTCGGGAAAATATATTAACTGCCTTCGTGGCCTAGTAATACATAACGTTCGGATAACAATCCGGACGTCTTTCGTTCGCTAAATTCAAGTTGTATTTGAAAGATTCGACCCAGCATGCTAGAATAGCCAGAATGTTTTAAAATTAAACTGATTCCGTTCTCTAGCTGTCGGTATGGGCTAGTGTCATGGTAGTAGCTGTTAGTCTGCCATCCCGCAATTGACAATCGCGATGGACTATGGGCAAATTACTCTATTCAGGGAAGGCTCGAGTATATCGGTTGGGATATATATTTGCCGTGTAGTGCCGGCTTAGAATGTCGCTACCCCTTTCTACCCACGGGTGTCGTAAGAGGCGACTAAGGGTATTGGGGCTTTTTATTGGATTTTCGGGCGATGCGGTTGGAGAACGGTGAGGGAAAACATCGTGAGGAAACCCACATGGCTGAGTTGTACTTAGTCATGTGACAGTGTATTCGTACAAAACGGCGATAGGCCTGCCCCCTATCACGTGAGTACACTGTCCATGCAAAACGTGGGTACTATGAACAGGTGACAAAGTCACGTGATGTTCAGAAGTATTAGTACCTCTGCCAACCCCTTCGGGGATATTCGGCGTGAACGTTTATGTTTTATATTATGTATGTTATGCGGTTGGAGACCCATCACCAAAAACCTTTATTTTTACCATTTTTTCCCCACTCAACTTCCAAAAGTGGCTGAGGAATTTATAATTCCTTATCTCTGGCTACCCCTTCTAGGGAAATATAGCCGTGAGTTTATGTATGTTTTTGTATGTATATATATGGGTTATGACGGGTTATTTTATTTTAATACTAACATTGTAGTCCTGTCACTTGAAAGTAATTGTTCATAATTGTGAATATTCCAGGTGCAATACTTTATGATCATGACTACACACTAATGACTGATCCTCAAATTATTTCAATATATTAGCTTTGCATTACGACATTAAAACATGCAAAAAATATTAATATACGCAAACTTACGGGTTTTTTCTCCCGCTGTATGTGTAAGAAGACCGCATTGCCTGTCTTCTGGAAGTACTGCTCCACGTAGTTGCGACCGAAGCCGAGAAAAGACGTTAGTGACACATATAGGCCGGTTTCTGTCTCCTGTAATAAAAATAAAACAATAACAGCTTTTTTAGATTTCTATATATTTTAGAGGTGCATATGAATATAAACGAGTTTTTTTAAAGTGGCAAAACTGTGACGTTTGAAAACAAAATCGAAAACTTTTTTTAGAAGGGCGAGAATTCGTAGTGAAAATAATAAAAGAGCATGTATGAGAAGAATGATGAATAATGATTTGTCAGGATCGTACAAAGTGGCGATCGATAGTCTCTGCCTTCTCAATGGGAGCAACGGGCGTGAGTTTTTAAGCGTAATTAAGTATGTTTTAATATCTGGTTTTAAAATGGGTTCGTGTATGTGCTCACATAAATGAGCAAAAACCTATTGAAAATTTTACCGAAGCCTGTTGGGTTCCAAACGTTCTGGAGTAGCGGCCACGTACCGGAGGACGCAGTGTGGGTACGCCTCTAATAACGTGGACCGTAGATCTCCCCTTAAGATACGTTATGTATGTCACATGACAAAACATGTCCAGAGAGTCACAGTGAGAAGAACCCGAGTACGTATGAGGATAATGATGCATGTAAGGGAACCAAGAGTTATGTCAGGACCGTAGTAATTAATAGAGTCTAATAGGAATTAATACGGTGAGTAAAAGTAAATATTTGAAGAAAACTAAGATCTGTTTTTTTTAAATAGGGTCTATCATCATTACTGTTGGTTATTTATTTCGGGTGGTATTATATTTTTGCTAGTCCTAATTCTGAAGGAGATCTATTTACTTTTCTTTACAGTACTAAAAGTACTTTTTTATTGTAGACGCAAAATGCTGTGTAGTGTCGGCATAGAATAACACTACCCCATTTTTTCCGGTGGGTGTACGTAAGAGGCGACTAACGGATTTGGAGCTTTTAAGGGATTTTTGGGCGATGCGGTTGGAGACCCATCACCAACAACCTTTATTTTACCATCTTTTCCCCACTTAAATTTCCAAACGTGGCTGAGGAATTTCCAATTCCTTAGCTCTGGCTACCCCTTCTAGGGATTTATTGCCGTGAGCATATGTATGTATGTATGTACGCAAAATGTGTCATTCTTATAGTATAAACAGTACAACGACTGCCCCCATGATTTGTAAGAACACAGTTATATTGATAACTTTATCACCTCGCTTTGGTGAAAATAGGGGTAAAGCTACAATGCTCATTTTTTATTTGGTATTCATACAACCAAGTACAGACATGATGGAGTCCATTACTGACTTATATTTAGGTGTATTTCTAATTATTTCTGGTTTTCTATTAAGCTTAATAAATTTAAGAACAATGTTACAAGGAAAAGGATCATATCAAACGGTTTTGATATCCGAAAATGTGTTATTAAGTTGCATTGGACTGTCTTTTATTATACGATATTTGTACGAGTATTATCCAGAGAGTATGGAAATGGATGAAATAGGCAGAAAAAGTGTTTCAAACCGCAAGTTTCAATGTGATTTCGTAACATTACTTACTAGTTACGGACCCCTTATTGTGTCTTTAGTGAACAGTTTTTTAAGCTTGGTTATAGATAATTATATACATTATAGAATGATTCAAGATAAGCATAAACGAGAAGAGAATAATATTGTCGAAGAAATCCGGTCTATTCAAAGTTCAAGTGAAAACAAAACGTGGAATATTTTGAAATATTTAAAAAAGTATTTTTCTATTTTCTCTACAATTATTCAATGGATAACTCCGATTTTAATCGCGGTATCAATGTACCCTATGAGTGTCAAAGAAGAAACTGTACCTTTAGGGTATAGAAGCAAAGGATCCTGTGTTACTGTATTGGATTTATCAAACAAAACATGTTTGATGAGTGACTTCAACGAAAGTTTGGCGTTTCGAAGTGGTATATCAAACTCACACAACATAAGTCACGATTTCAATAGAAGCCAAGAAATTAATGCAGTGCTAAACAAAATATATAGTATCGTTAATACTTTTGATAACAGTTCTATTAGCAATAAAAAAACTAAAGCGAGAGAAATAACAGTGTTCAATCAAGAATGTATGAAAATGTGTTACATAGAAACAAAATCATTTATTGTATATATTTTAGCCTTAGCAGCAGTTAGTTACTTTCTACCTATAACTATATCTATGGTGATACTGACCAAGATATATTCAATGAAAGATAACATGCATACTAAAACGCTGGTGTCTCGGGAACTATTGTACAACATGATATTCTGGACCCCGGTGGTGTTTGACACATTCATCACTTTAATATTCTGCTCGTACTCTATGAACGGTACTCGCACATCCTTGCTCAATATTGTCGCTAACGTTTATCAAGTTGTCAAAAACTTCATAAATACTAGATATTTTAAAAATAATATAGTTTCACCACAAGCTTCGTCATAATTAAGTTAAGAAACAAATAGAATGTTAATGAAATCATAATGTGTATTTTTCATTTCAATTGAACCTTAAAGACAACCTAATTATGGTGTAATTTGTATTGTATTGGAAATTATTGGTATTCCAGAAACGAATGATGAAAACCATAATCATATTGCCTTTTTAGTTTCAATAAAAGGCGAGGTAGACCTATCCGAACAAGATCTCAATAAAGTAATACTTGTTGGACCAAAAAAATATATATCCAGACGTGAAGCGCGCGTGCCGAGCCTGGTGTTCTATGCCGCGTGGATGATCTTCCTTCCTTTAGTAATAAAATTTACTAGAATTCTGAAGAAAAATGATTTGCTTAAAAACATGAAATCCCGCAGAAACATAAACTCAAATGACAAAGTTGAAGGGCCAGGGTAACCAATTTATGTTAATGAACAGGTACCAAAAAAAAAAACGGGAACTTTTTAAACTAAAGCTAGACCAAAACAGTATAACTTTCATATTGCTTGGACTAAAAATGGTTTGATACTAATTAGGAAATCAGAGGGTGCACCAGTTATCACTATCTATTCTGTGGAGGATCTTACTTAATCAACAAGTTGGAACAAATATTATATAGATTTACAGAAACACTAAGGCTATCAATTAGTATACTTTGTATAACCTCAGATATTATTATTTGTATTAGCTGTATAGTGTCCACTTAGAATTGCACTACCCCATTTCTTCTGGTGGGTGTACATAAGAGGCAACTAACGGTATTGGGGCTTTTAAGGGATTTTTGGGCGATGCGGTTGGAGACCCATCACCAACAACCTTTATTGAAACATCTTTTCCCCACTCAACTTTCCAAAAGTGGCTGAGCAATTTCTGATTCCTTAGCTATGGCTACCCCTTCAAGGAATTTATAGCCATGAGTATGTATGTATGTATATTTGTACATAAACACTCACATTACATATTTGCAAGGGATACCTGCTAAATCTATACTAATATTATAAAGCTGAAGAGTTTGTTTGTTTGAATGCTAGGATCTCAGAAACTGCCCAATCAAACTAAAAATTATTTTTGTGTTAGATAGTCCATTACTTGAGGAAGGTTTTAGGCTATATATCATTCATAACGCTACAACCAAAGGAGCAAAGGATCAGTGAAAAATGTTGCAAAAACGGGGATAATTATTCATATTTTAAGGCTTCTGTTGTGTGCTCTGCGTAAAAGTATGTATGAAAGAATTATACCTATTTAAATGATCTAAAAAAATGATCCCGACAGTATATGTCTATCTTTAAGATTGACTCACTAAAACCATTTTTATGGTAATGAAATTTGGTCAAAATTAATGCATTATTGCCATAATATAATCCTTATTATTAGTATTTAATTGAAAACAAAATTGTCCTTGACATCACTTTATTTAAATTAACTTAGATTCTTAGAAGATAATACAATTTTAAGATAACTTGCACCAAAATGTGAAGACAAGACGCTGCGCTGGCCAGTGAGCGAGGCTCGCAAGAAGCTTATGTTTAAGCCTTATCCTATTAATATTTATCAATGTAAAATTTAGATGTTTGTGTGTTTGTAGCTTAATGTAAGCTAATTCACAGAACTTATTCAAATAAAATTTTACAGGAAGCTAGGTGTTAACACATACTATACTTTTTATCCAAATTAAAAGTTTAATCCCGTTCCAGTTCAAGTTTTCTTAAAAAAACTACTATAAAAATTGTCAGGACCTTTTTCTCATCCTATGACAGAGACCCTCAACGTGTCAGTTAAATATTTCAGTTGTGAAAGTCAACACTTTTGACAGTACAAAGTCTGTCGGGAATAATATTTTGGTTGCAGATATTTGTCACACTAGTCGCCGTTGCCCGATCCACGCGGACGCTTTGCGCACGCGCAGGGCCGAGGCAACGGAAATTCCGTAAGCGGCCCCGACCAGGGGAGAACCCGCCAAAGATCGAGAAAAAGCGGCGCTTATCGCCGCGCAACTAAAGCCCGGAAAGCCGCGGAGCTCACGGGGGGTGTCGCGCGGCCGTCACAGAGCCAGGTGGGTTGTGGCGGAGGAGATGGATCGCGCCCCCAAGCTCTGCGAGGGGACGTGAGCCAGCTCAACCGCGGGCAGACTCCAAGTGCGGGACCGGCTAAGCCTAGCGCGCCCGGCTCTCGCCCCCCACCACCCCAGGGCGCGGGTTTAGCCCCGCGGGCTGGGGGGTCGAGGGCGGGATCCGGCGGCAAAAATCCCACACAGGAGTCTGAAGACAACCGTTACCGGCGCGACGCACCCCATGGGAGCCGCGGTAAACGAACCGGTAAATCCGATCGCCCCTTGGATGAATCGGGACCCTCCAAGGTTCACGAGGCATCTAAGAGAGGTCGACCGGACGACAGCAGATCCCCCGCCCAGATGGTTGAGCCCAAACGGGCAAAAACCACCAAGGGAGGGAAAACCTACGCCCAAGCCGCTGAAGACCGCTCCAGGTTCGAAGTGGCACTCACCTCGACGTCCCTGAGAGATTTGACCCCCTCGGAGGCCGAATACCTCGGGAACCTCATTGAGGAGAAGGTCTTCGATACCGTTGACACCGATGTCGCGGTAGCGCCGAGCTTCAGAGGATGCCCAAAGTTGTCCGGGGGCACGCTGCACATCCTGTGCGAAGACGAGGTTGCGTTGACCTGGATACAGGAATTCGCATCGAACGTCAAGCTCCCCTCTGGCGATAGGATCCGGGTTGTCAGCCAGGCTGATATCCCCACCCGCACCCGAATTGCTCTCTTTATCCCCAGGTATACGGGGCCACTGAAACGGCTGCAGACTCTGCTTTGCAAGCAGAACGGCCGCTGGTATAACATACCACAGTGGCACCTATACAAGGCGACTACCGTCGATGGGGAAAAGAAGGGCACCCTTCTGACATTAGGACTACCACCGGACGAGGTGGAGAAACTTATGAGCAGAGATCGACGAATCGCCTTTGGGTTTGGGCCGGTGTACGCGAGGTTTATAGTTGGGAGGAAGAAACTGAGTGACACACCGCCCGACACCAAGGCATCCGCAGAGGCCCCTGGCAACCAGCCAGCTACCACCACTCCAGGGTCGGATGAGCCAAAACCCTCCACCAGCAGGCCTGTGGAGGAACCGGAGGCTCTCCAAGAGACCGTCGACAAGCTTGGCCGGCTAGCATGCGCTGAATCCGTCCCGGAACCCTGGGACGAGGCCATGCTTACATCATCACCCAGGGCTATATCCGACATAGACCTGGAGGAGGAGCTAGAGGGGGAGATTCTTAGCGATGCTCCCCCCTCCTAAAGTTCTTCCCATCCTCCAAAGTAATATCCAGCATAGTCAAGCGGCAACGGCTACCCTACGCACAGTGCTGGATACTTCACCTAATAGTATTGCACTGATCCAGGAGCCGTGGATCAGGGCAAACCGCATATGTGGTCTCAGCAACATCGGAGGTAAGTTGTTATATGATACCACATGCACAAACCCGAGAGCATGCATTTATCTTCCTAAATGTATTCAAAGCATGCCACTAACCCAATACTGTTCTAGAGACCTGATAGCTACCAAGATCACCACAGCCAGCAGGGGGACCCCAGATGAAGTCCTAGCGTCCTGCTACATGCCTGGTGACGACGACTGCCCACCCAAAGAAATGACCGAGCTGGTGCAGTACTGTGAGCAGTCCGGTACTGAGCTCATCATCGGAGCTGATGCGAATGCGCATCACCCGCTGTGGGGCTGCCACGCGGCCAACCAAAGAGGAAAGGTACTATCCACATATTTATTCTCTACTAACCTTAACATAGCAAATATCGGATCGGAACCCACTTGGGTCACATCCCGGGGCCAAACTATAGTTGATATCACTTTAGTCAGCACTGGGGCCTCGCACTTAGTCTCCAACTGGCATGTGTCAACGGAACTAAGTTGCGCTGACCATCGGCGGATCTGCTTCAACTTAACTAGTGACTACACACTACCCCCCCCAAAACGTAACCCACGAGTCACAAACGTACTCTCTTATAGATCTCTCTTAAAGACTAAACTTAACACACTCACCAATGAAAACACGGATGGCCCAACACATATCGAAAGTAACCTTAAAATGGTCACCGCAGCTATAATGGACTCTTTTGAATCCACCTGCCCGCTTAAACAACCAACAATTCCAGGGAAAGAAACCAGTAGGTGGTGGAGCCCTGAGTTGGAAAAAATGCGCGGTGAACTACGTAGACTCTTTAATAAAGCAAAAAATTCCAGGCTACCTATAGACTGGGACAACTATAAATGCATGTTAGCCACCTACAAAAAACGTATTCGATCTCGCAAAAGGCAAGCCTGGCGAAAGTTTTGTGGATCAATTGAATCAAACAATAAAGCGGCGAGGGTACGGAAAATTCTTTCCACCGATAGTAACCCCACTGTAGGCCCGCTTAAAAAATCCGATAACACATTTACCACGACAGACACAGAAACACATAAACTGCTCCTAGACTGCCACTTCCCTGACTGTCGTCATACAGATGACACAAACTGGAATGAGGAGCAGAACATCGACCCCAATGAAGCGGACTGGCTCTTTTCACAAGAGCTTGTCACTAAAGACCAGATTGAATGGGCGATTAAGTCTTTCAACCCTTTCAAATCACCAGGCCTAGATGGGATCTTCCCTGCTTTACTTCAGTGGGCGAGAGACATCCTGTCTCCCTGGCTGGTCAAAATCTACCAATCATGCATCGCATACAGATATGTACCGATAGCATGGCGTGAAGTTAAAGTAACTTTCATACCTAAACCTGGAAAGTCGGACTATACCGACCCGAAATCCTTTAGACCCATTAGCCTTACATCCTTTCTCTTAAAAACTCTGGAAAGACTATGTGACAGATGTATAAGAGAAAAATCACTTACGAAAAAACCCCTCCATACACATCAACATGCCTATACCAAAGATAAATCAACTGAGACTGCGTTGCACAATGTAATATCTAAAATAGAATGTGCACTCAACTCAAAGTTGTCTACACTAGGCACCTTCATAGACATTGAAGGTGCCTTCGATAAAACCAGCATACCTTGCATCGATAAAACTCTGAAAGATTTCCGTGTCAATTCCGCACTCAGGGGTTGGATTGTTAACATGTTGAGACTTAGAGCGGTGCAAGTTACTGTAAGAGACACCACCAGAGCCATTGTGACGAGAGGCTGCCCCCAAGGGGGGGTCCTCTCCCCACTCCTCTGGAACATGGTGGTCGACTCCTTACTTAAGAGACTCAATGACCTATCCTACTTTACGGTAGGCTACGCAGATGATCTCACAATTCTCCTAAATGGAAATCATGTAAACATGCTCTGCAAAGAAATGGGTCAAGCATTGAGAGTTGTGGAGACATGGTGCAACGAATACGACCTGAAAGTAAATCCTAAAAAGACTGAACTAATACTTTTCACTCACAAAAGAAAGCTCCCCCCTTTTGAACTTCCAAAGCTTTTTGGAACTGAACTCACTCTCTCAAAAACAGTTAAATATCTAGGAATAACCCTAGATGATAAACTTAGCTGGAAACCACACTTAGATAACACAATAAAAAAAGCCAGCGCTATGCTATGGCAGTGCAATAGGGTACTAGGTAAAAACTGGGGACTCAAACCTAGGATCGTTCACTGGCTTTATACCATCATTATCAGACCAGTAATAACCTATGGCTCACTGGTCTGGTGGCCGAGAACCAAACTAACAACAGCCCAAAATGACCTGGAAAAAATGCAACGGCTTGCCTGCCTGGCCATTACAGGCTGTATGAGAACTACACCGACGGCAGCTCTTCAGGCGTTACTGAACCTGCCACCCTTACACCTACACATACAGCAGGAGGCGGCGATGTCCTCACTCAGACTAAAAAATGCAGGGCACCTTAGAAACGACTCTAGAATCCTACACACAAATATACACACAATGGCTATCCAATATCAGCCCTTACTTGCTGCGCCCTGTGATAGGATAACTAGAACTATAATTACCAAACACAACTATACTGTTATACTCGAAGAGGAACAGCATGACTACTCCAATATTAAAGAGGTGCGTGTATACACAGACGGCTCCAAGACCAACCAAGGGACTGGAGCCGGGGTATATTCACAAGACCTCAATATTAAAATTTCCAAAAGCCTAGGTCGACACAACACGGTATTCCAAGCGGAGTGTCTTGGAATAATCGAGGCGGCCATGGCAATCAAAGCCCGAGATGTGTCCGATATGCATATCAGAATCATCTCGGACAGTGCATCTGTGCTGCAGGCTCTGGATCGCTGTGAATTCACCTCAGGGCTAGTCCTGGAGTGCCACAGAGCTCTTGAGGAAGCAGCTCGGAATAACACTATAACCCTACAATGGATAAGGGGCCACAGCGGCTCCTTGGGTAACGACGCTGCTGACGAATTGGCTAGGGGGGGTTCGGCAAGGGATCTATATGGTCCTGAACCGATCATACCCCTACCCTATGGTCAGCTTCGCGCATGGCTAAAAGAACGCACTCACTCCCTCTCCAAGATACACTGGCAGGAGGAGCCCGGTTGCAGACAGTCGAAGGAAATCATGCCAACCCTTGACAAGAAGCTGACCGGGCGCGCCCTGCGACTAAGCAGGAAAGATCTGCGGACAGTGACTGGAGTACTTACAGGACATACCACACTAAATAAACACTTATACACTATAGGCATTACCGACAGCCCCATGTGCCGAGCGTGCATGGAAGCTGACGAAACGGTTGCTCACGTGCTCCAGGAATGCACGGGGGTAGCCGATATCCGCTATAACACGATAGAATCCATAAAGTCGCTCCCAGAGGCAGTAGCTGACCTGGATAAGCTACTCGCCTTCTGGATGGAATTAGGTTGGGAGAATTAAATGACCACTTGGTCCACGTACAATGGCTTGCAATGCCGGGCTCAGTGCGGAAACCCGTGGCGCTTATCGCCCATCTAATATAATAATAATTTGTCACACTAGAGTCAATTTATCATACTGCATAGGTGCATAGTAGGATGGCAGCTGCAAGTCTGTACCGTTGTAAAAGTTTGTTTATGTTTACCATTCTTGTATCCAACAACTTAGCTATATAAATTCGGGGAAATTTTGTCATTTAGGAAATTGTTTCTTTTAAGACAATCATAAAACTTCATAAAAGTGGAACTAATGTTGAAACAAAATAACATACCTCACTTGAGTACTAGTAGAGTTTTTAACATCCCAAAACATAATACAGCTTAAATTCTTACAAAACAAATATTTTCCAAATATGTCTGAGTATTGATATAAAATGATAATTATTTTATTTAAGTCAATTTTAAATAACTATAATCCATCTTATTTTTCAGTATAAATAGAACTATTAGGTTTTTTTTCAATTTGAAATGTATGACACAGATGTTTCAGCATAACATTCTGAACAAAAAGAAGTCAAAAGCAGTAACACAAGGCACAAATCGAAAATTAATAATACAGGACCTTTTGTAAGTATATAGATGTGGTTGTGTAGTGTCAGCTTAGAATAGCAATAACTCACTTCTTCATGCGGAGGTCGTAGACAACTTAGGTGTTGAGGGTTTTAAGCCATATTTTGGCAATGTAGCTGGAAACCCAATACCAACCATCCTTTGTTTAACCATATTTTTCACACTCAATTCCTATGGCTGTTCTCAATTCCTGTGACTCTGGCTACCTCTTTCTGAGATTTATGGCCGCGAGTAAATGGATGTATTTATGTTTTTTTAATATTTCATGCGTACTTTTAATTACCGAACTAATATTTATTGGTTATAAAAGAAATTTGCAACTCACCGGATTATCGAACGAATAGACACATTCATCTTTGTAAACAAGCTGCTGCGGATTGGGTATCTTTATCTTACTCAAATGTGGAGTTAGTAAATCAACAGAGGCCATGATTGTAACGCTATTCTAAAGTAAATTATACAATAACTACAGTAATTTTCACAATAAATCTACTATTTCATTTCTATTTTCAAGAACAAGACAAGACAAATGTAAGTTTTCCTTGTTTATTAAAATCTCAGCTCAACGAATCTGGAAACTCGAATCATAAAGCCAATTGTCAAAGAGTTAATACTCAACCGCAGAGCGGTCAACAGAAATAGAAGTAGGAAAATAAACTCTAATAGACTTATTTAGAGTTTATTGTGCATGAAAGTTCATGTTGGGATTATTTAATTAATTAATTAATTGACTTGAACCCGCGACATCCATGAAAATCATTTTGTTCGTGGCGAAATTGTTGATGATCTCTTCGGCAGGTATTGCCAATATAATAAAGAAAAAGAAGTTAACAATATCAATATCAAAGTTTATTATTTTTGTAGCTATATTTTACTATAGTATTTTGTCAAGATTTTCAAGTTTATGTAACTATGACTCTAAAGCTGTATATAGATTTGATGTCTCAACCCTCACGAGCACTGTACATTATTTTGAAAACGTCGCAGTGCCAATTTGAGACTAAACTTGTTGATTTGCGTAAAGGTTAGTATTATTAATTTTCAAAAGATCACTACCGGTTCGGATGGAAACCTATCTTAAAAATACATATATACTCACAATATTAAGGCCCGTTGGGGTAGGCAGAGACTATCGGTCACCATTTGGTACGATCCCGACATACTTTTCGAGCTTCGTCTAGCACAGGGCTTCCCAAATTTTATTTGCTGTGCCGCCCTTGGAGATGGGTCATTCTTTTGCGACGCCCCCAGTGATGTTAACTGCTTACCATGCCTAGTTGTAATTGTAGCCTAGAAACAAACTACCAGAAAAATCTCCAAATGCGGTTCGCCTCACGACGCCCTTGTGTTAGTGCCGCGACGCCCTGAGGCGTTAGGCGACACATAGTCAGGGAAGCCTTGGCCTAGCATATAAATGTCTGAGAAATGCTGGACTCAGAATTTCTGAACTCCTGAATATTCCTTATTAAAATGATTGCCACAAGTAAAGGCTTCTATATAGGTCTGAGGGTCATATAAAGCATGAAAGCCTTTGTGTTAAAGTATAGGCTTAACTTAACAAGGTGCTATACTGCTATACTGTGGCAGGTTCAGATGTTTCTGATCTTAATGTATTAGGGCAACTTAACTTTAAGAAGCAATGTCCAGTCTTACAGGTCTTAACAGATACTCGACTTGTTAGAGTAACCATTTCTTGCACAATTTGGGCATAATTGTGAGATTGATTTACGGCATTCAATGTGATCTTGGTTTAAATTACTAAATTTAATCCACATACATACATGCATATACTCACGGCTATAAATCCCTAGAAGGGGTAGCCAGAGCTAAGGAATTAGAAATTCCTCAGCCACTTTTGGAAAGTTGAGTTGGGAAAAGATGGTGAAATAAAGGTTGTTGGTCTCCAACTGCATCGCCCAAAAATCCCTTTAAAGCCCCAATACCATTAGTCGCCTTTTATGTCACCCACCGGAACAAATGGGGTAGTGCTATTCTAAGGTGGTGGCGGTGGTGTTGGCAGCGATGAGTCGCTTTCAACTCCGCCGCTCGCTTCTTCTACTGGGGACGATTCGGAACGAAAATGGAACTTTAGAAAAGCAGATTTTTCTTTATTGTATAGTAAGCTTTTATTGACTGACTGGACAGACCTCTACGTTATTGACAATTCAAATGATGCATTGAGTTATTTTTATGAACAGTTTAATAAAATACTAGATGACTGTGTACCACAGAAAAAGCGTTATACAGGCTGCCCCAGGTATTCTTATCCTGAATGGTATTCACCTGAGTTAAAACGCGACATTGCGGAAAAAGCCTTATTGCATAAAAGGTATAAAATTACTGGTTCCTGTTGTGATTATGATAAATTTTCTACTCTGAGAGCGAAAATTAAATTAGATTTAGGCATAGCTAGGAAAACTTATGAAAATAAAGTGCAATTTTTACTTTCCAAAGAACCAAAGTTATTTTGGAGTTTTGTAAATTCAAAAAATAGTCCAAGATCCCAGAGCGATAAGACATAACTTATTTTCTAAAAGATGAAACTTTAAGTTCTCAGTAGTGTCTCATGTACTCTGTATACCTGCGTGTTTGTGAAGTTTGCACAGTGACACCTGGGCAGGTACCAGGTGCGAAAGGTGACTAAAAATAAGAGTAACTTTACTTAAATTTAGATGGCTGATTTTTAGATATATTTTAAAGAATATCATTCTCAAATAGTATCGCAAGTATCAGACACTTCTCTTGGGCCAAAACTTTTGTCAGACGCTTTAAAGCTCCACCAAAAATAAATGAACTTTACTTATTTTCTAATGTCTGATTTTTTTATATGTTATCAAGATAACTATTACAAAATTATATTTAGTCAGTCAGACAAATTGGAACGACCAAAAATCCACTAAACACAAAAATTATTCGGCCGTGAGTACGGACACGAGAGCATTATGCATGCGTTTCAGAGCGAGTGAGACGTCCATAGTAACCCGGTTCTCCTTCTTTAACTCACATTCTGTGTATGTGAGTTAAAGCGAAGCAAACACTGCCGTACCATCCTTTACTGGAACCGTTTCGCCGCATTTTCAGGCCCCCATTCGAGAACCTCTGGATAGGATTAAATCGCTGAAATTTTTTTCACCTAGAAATTCGTAATCACACACTTGAAATCCAAAATTTCAAGTCGGTAGATTTATGAATTCCCAAGTTAAGCTAATGCAAAGTTTCGCATTTTCGACACTGACTGACTCACTGATCATCAAAATAGAACTAGTACTTCCCATAGATCTATAGAGCTGAAATTTGGTACAGAGGTAGATTTTAACGCCCACATAAAGAAAAAACTATCAGAACAAGGTTTATGGAAGATCTGAAAGAAAACATAAGAGTACTTATTCAGACTTAACGCCTGAACAAATATTACGCAAAAATACCATCGCGAGAACAATTGCCGTCACCCGTACGTCGGGCGCTTAACATACATACATACATATACTCACGGCTATAAATCCCTTAATGGGGTAGCCAGAGCTTGGGAATGAGAAATTTCTCAGCCACTTTCGGAAGTTGATTGGGGAAAATATGGTAATAATAAATATTATTGGTGACGGGTCTCCAACCACATCGCCCAAAAATCACTTAAAAATGCCCCTATACCCTTAGTCGCCTTTTACGATCACCCACGGGTAGAAATGGGGTAGTAATATTCTAAGCCGACACTAAACGGCAAATATTTTATCGAAAGCAGTAAGTACTTTTTGGAATATTTAAATTCTTCGCTCTGATAAACATGCGCATAGTGCTCTCGCGTTCGTACTCACGGCCGAATAATTTTTGTGTTTTGTGGATTTTTGGTCATTCCAATTTGTCTGACTGACTAAATATAATTTTGTAATAGTTATCTTGATAACATATAAAAAAATCAGACATTAGAAAATAAGTAAAGTTCATTTATTTTTGGTGGAGCTTTAAAGCGTCTGACAAAAGTTTTGGCCCAAGAAAAGTGTCTGATACTTGCGATACTATTTGAGAATGATATTCTTTAAAATATATCTAAAAATCAGCCATCTAAATTTAAGTAAAGTTACTCTTATTTTTAGTCACCTTTCGCACCTGGTACCTGCCCAGGTGTTACTGTGCAAACTTCACAAACACGCAGGTATACAGAGTACATGAGACACTACTGAGAACTTAAAGTTTCATCTTTTAGAAAATAAGTTATGTCTTATGGCTCTGGGATCTTACTCTAAAAGAAAAGTTTGAGTAAGAGTAGTATTTGTAGGAATGGGATTGCATTATCGAATAGGGAAGCTGCAAAAGAATTTGCAGAATATTTTAGTTCGGTGTACGCGGAAAATCCGGCACGTCTTAGCGTCGCGGACGCGATGGCGGCGGATACGGCGGCGGCGTGCGCGGCGGCGCGCGTGCATCTCACCGCGCTGTCGCGGGACGAGGTGCGCGCGGCGCTGGCGCGGCTGCCCGCCAAGGCGTCCGCCGGCCCGGGCCAAGTGCCGGGATTCGTGGTGAAAGACTGTCGTGCGGTACTGGAGGAGCCCCTCGGATACATTTTTAACTTATGCCTGGCGGAGGCATCGTACCCCGAAATGTGGAAGTTGACGCGTGTGGTCCCAGTTCCGAAGGGCAAAAATAGTTCAGACGTGAAAGATTATCGCCCGATAGCCGTCCTGTCTGCCTTTGCGAAAGTTTTCGAGTCTGCCATCCAACAACACATACATCGGGAGGTATCCGTACAGATATCAGATTGTCAGCATGGTTTCAGACCAGGCTACAGCACAACAAGTAATCTTTTGAACTTGTCAACCTCGGTTGTACCTCAGGTAGACTCAGGTAAAAGTGTGGACGTATGTTACTTCGACTTTAAAAAAGTTTTTGATACGGTTGATGGTGATGTCGCACTTCAAAAGTTGGCGGAGTTTGGATTCACGCCCCATACCCTGAAATTATTTGCCTGCTATCTATCAAACAGGAAACAATATGTCGACTACGGTGGGTATATCTCTACAGAATATACAATTAACTCGGGCATAAGTCAAGGAAGTAATTTGGGCCCCTTGGAGTTTGTTATTATTATTAATGACTTGCCCAAGGTGCTTAAAAACACGAAATGTCTTATGTTTGCAGATGATGTCAAATTGTTCTTGCCTATAGAATCCCCGCAAGATCATGACCGACTTCAAAGCGACATAGATAGGGTAAATCAATGGACCCAGGAGAACAAAATGCCTCTGAATCTAGATAAATGCATGGCAATAACCTATAGTCGTCAACGCGAGCCTCACCATAATCCGTATCACGTCAATGGAGTTTTGCTCCCTAGGGTACGGGAGGTTAGGGATCTTGGGGTGACTTTCGATTCACAGTTGTCGTTCCGTAATCACATCGTGAACATATGCAAGGGTGCTTTTCGCTTACTTGGATTTGTGCTCCGCACTACCCGTGGGTTTACCAATATACAAGCAATTAAAGCTTTGTATAATTCATTGGTTCGTTCGAAGCTAGAATATAACGCAGTCATCTGGGCTCCGCATGAGGAGAAATATCGCCTCATGTTGGAGAAGATTCAAAATAAATTCACTAGGTTTTTATATATGAAATTATACGGAGTTTACCCTTACTATCCGCTGATGTACCCCACTTTATTCGTTCTGGGTATGGTGGGGTGTAACACGTTGGAGGTAAGGAGTAGGGTGTGCAATCTTGCAGCAAAATCCCAATCTCGGTATTTGCAAGATTGCGGACGTCTAATCTTGCAAGATCTCGGTATTTTCCGAGATCTCGCAAACATACTAAGTTTTGTTTTATAGTGACAAATATTTTACTAAAAATGAATAAACTTAATTCCATGAGCGAATTATTGTAACAAAACATATAATTGATATGAACGGAAATTTTTGCTGCTGCCGGCATAATCATTCAATCAGCTTTGTAAATTATTATTATTACTAGAGATTTTGGTGGCAAACTGAAAGTGTCATCATACATGAGCGACCTAAAACTGCCAATTTGATAGGTTGGAACGTTGATTTAGGCTCTAAGTCAACCAAAGCACGTCTAGAATTTGTTAAATATTGAGATCATATCAGCGAGACTGGACCAGGGATCTTTGAGTAGAGTACTTCGGCTGTGTTAAACTAAAAACAAGTATGTCGTTTTTGGCAAATTTTACAGGAGAGCGAAAAAACATTTTATTTCTATAAATTTAAATACTTCCTAAAGTGATTGTCGGATCTTGATGATTTTTGGATATGTCCGACGTGATGTAGTTTCCTAATGAAATTAATATTTTTTTTAACTTGACCTTTACAGTAACGCCAATGCAGAATAAAAATGCTTTTAGCATAGTCTTACCCTATTATTTTTATCAATAGCGCCTTAAATAAGAAGATATTTTGAGTTTTAATAATGTAGAAATAAGGGTCTTTCTATGACGAATCCAACGGTGTAAAAAAAAGCAAACGCTCAAAAATCGACATACTTGTTTTTAGCTTAGAGCAGCCGACTTACGTATGCTTTCGCCAAACTCATTATCTCTAATAAATATATATATAACTCAAGTTATGTTAAAACTACTATCGACTTTCGGATCTTTATTCGCGTTTTATAACATGGTTTTTCCCATGTCTTCCCGTTATCATGATAACTGAAAAGTTTTCGAAACGTCGGGCTTTATAAAATCATGTCATAAAACGCGATCAAATATCCGAAAGTCTTAATTATAATGTGTAATCGTGAAAATCATTAGTTATGTACCTTTGCAAAACATTATTCTTTGTGTGATTTACGGAAAAGCTTGACAGTTTTTAAAAAGCCTATCTGGTTTTGTAAGCGACCGCTCTAGAATAGACAAGGAACACTTTGCCTAATCTTGCAAATCTTGCGAGATCTCGTATGATTTTGGGTGCAAGATTGATCTTGCAAAATAAGCGCGAGATCTCGGTATTTCGAGATCTTGCAATACCGAGATTGCACTCCCTAGTAAGGAGAGACTTAAAACTTTTGATTTACTTATTTAATGTAATTAAAGGTACAGTAAAAAATAGCACTATTTTAAGTCAGATTAAAATAGTAATCCCTAATAGAACCCTAAGACGGCGGTGGGGAAATTTGATATCGTTGCCAGTGGCTCGTACCAATCTTCTAAAAGAAACCCCGCTGACTCGGGCGTTTGTGGCACTCGGTGAGATCGCGGATCAAATTGATATTTTCGCATGTTCTTTGACTGACTTCACCAAATGCTCATTGCATTATTTATGTTACAATGTAAACTAGTTGCTTTAATTAATTGTATTGTTAACTTTTAAATTATTAAATGTGTAATCTAGCTATTGTATTGTTAACTTGTAAATTATAAAATGTGTAATTTTTGCATTAGGTGACACTACCTGTAAAAACTATATTTCATGACAAATAAATAAATAAATAAGCCGGCACTACACAGTATATTAATCCAATCATATGGTAAAAGCAATAACTAAGTGCTGTTTTAAAATAACATCACAAAGCTATTTTTTTTAATTGATTTCTGTATCCAGGATGTAATTTCAGTGTGAATATTGATTTCTCTTTTTTGTATTAACAACCTGGGAGCTCAGCAATTTATGTCTTTCTTTATGATAAATGTGTTATATTTTAATCAGTCTTATAAATGGGACAGTAATGGAAAGGAAGAAAGATAAATAGGCTTGCCTGGAAAATGGTTATATTGTCTAGTCATAAAATGATACTCTGATCACTGGAAGTCAGAATATCTAGTACCCCTGCCATCCCTTTTGCGATATACTGAGTGAACGCTTTGATATGTAAAAAAAACCCTGAAAATAGAGAAGAGGAACCCTAAACTAATGCTAAGTCCACAAGCCTTAACCAATGTTTATTTCAGGTGAACATTACACAGAGGAATTTGCAAAAATCAATAGAATCCAGCTAGTACCTGTTATAGATCACGATGGATTTATTCTGACTGAAAGGTAATTTATAATTTTATTATCTACTGAAATTCACTGGGAAGCAAAGCAAACGTACATAAAAACATTTATCTTATGGCATTATATTTGATATAACTACATACATACATACATATACCCAAGGCCATAAATCCCAAACAGGGTTAGCCAGAGCTTCTGAGCTAGAACTCCTCAGCCACATTTGGAAGTTGGAACATCAGGAACAAACTTGAAAGTTAATTATATAAAAGAAAAAAGAAAAGAAAAAAAAGATGTTTATTCACCATTTGTGGCACAAAAAATACATATAAAATAAATAAAAATGACAAAGTTGAGTATAAAAGTAAACTAAAAACCAACACAATAAAAATAACAACTTTGTAACAACATTTTAAGTAAGCAACAAAAACTTATATATATTTGCACCACTGCAATAGCGAATTGGTACTGACTCAGCCGATTGACTCCCAACACTGATTTTCAGTTAGTACCCTTGTGGAGTCACAGCACAGGCAACACACTAATACATTTTATTACATAGATACGGCTTTATTAATAATGTAGATTAAATATATTTTTAAAAAATGTACAATAAAAAATAAACACTGATAGGGTAAAAATAATGATAATAAGTAAAAAACACGTGTGAGTGAAACGGCCGGTAGATATAATTAAATCAATATTATAAATTAATAGACTAGTTAGTTGCATAATAATAATATTTTAAACTAGTGGATCGTCCCAGCTTCGCACGGGTAGCGTTGTTTTTTTAAATATCTGAGGTTTCTTTCTTCAGTCACTGCTCAAGCATTGTGAAAATCAGCGCATTGTTTTCAATTTATTAAATTTATAGCACTCCCTAAACAGTGTAGTTTGGTGATTTTGAATGCGCTTTAATGAACGGTTCAGAATTTCCGTTTAAGGGCGTCCCCGGAAAAATAGGTTGATATTGATTGTTTGGAAATTCTATAAAGACTGACTTGATGATATTGATATGACATGAATAAAATATATGTTGGTGATTAGTTCATGGTGTTAAAATTTGATGTTTAACATTTTAATAATTTGTTGAAAAATATGATGAAAAAAATTGAATTGGAACATGCTTTGTTTTCATATAAACCGTATAGGCTCCACTGGCATAACATACATGTGAACTCATTATGTGTCTATATACGCGTAGCTTTAAGATCTGTAACTTTGATGTTTAACTTTTCATTGAAACATTATAGTTATTCAATAAAACTAAATAAACTACATTTATCCTGCGCGCGCGTTTTTTCCGTCCCTGTCACTCTCAGTAAATTTGACGTAAGAGCGAGCGCAATAGCTGCAAAATGCGGAGAGGCCCTTAATAGCAAATTTTGGAATAAAACGCTATGATGTAATTATAACAATCTAAAAAATAAATCATTACGTGATGTAGGATGCAACTACTGGCGCCATCTAGTATGTTATATGTAAATTAGTAAAGATTTGGTTTTGTATGTATGTATGTATGTAAAGGCTGGCGTCCGAAGTTTGAAGAATAAAAGAGCATGTATAAAAAGATTGATGGATGTAAACGAAGCTAGAGAGGTTTGTCAGGATCGTACGAAGTGGCGATCGATAGTCTCTGCCTACCCCAATGGGAATTAATGGCGTGAGTATATGTATGTATGTATGTATGTATGTATTTGGTTTTGGTCACATGTTACCTTTTTTAAATTAGAGATGAGTGAGAGGTTTACAAACGTAAGAGTAAACAAATATAATCAGAATGTTCCGAACTGCTAAGCTATCAGGAATTACACGTGTTATTGTGAGTCAACCGTAAAAGATAGACATAAACTATTGAGGATTTTTTTTAGATAATTTTATGAAGAATATTTCCGTCATACATTAACCATTAAGGCTGCACACGCGACGGAAAGTTAAAAAATGGAGTAACTTCTCCCGTTTTCCCAAAATTCCCATTAACTACTCTGCTAGAAAGTATACAAAAACTTGCCCAGGAGTATGAAGAATAATTGTACCAAGTTTCGTTAAAATCCGTCGAGTAGTTTTTGTTTCCATAAGGAACATACAAACCGACAGACAGACAGACAAAAATTTTACTGATTGCATTTTTGGCATCAGTATCGATCCCTAATCACCACCTGATAGTTATTTTGAAAATATATTTCATGTACAGAATTGACCTCTCCACAGATTTATTATAAGTATAGATAAAATAAATATTATATAAAAACTAGAAATACAGGAAGATAAAACAAAAAATAATATGAATAATACAAAATATAAAATAAAAATACATAATATAATTTTCACTGATGTGCCAGAAAAAAGTCTTTAAGCTTACGCTTAAAGGTGTTCCTGCCGACCGCATCTCGGACTGGTGGGGGAAGATCACTCCAGCACTTGGATGCTGCAAACCTAAAAGAACCTCGAAATGCGGTTGATCGGGGCATTGGCAAGATCGCCATGACTTTGAACTGGTAGCCGCTGTTAGACCATTGCAGATTTTTATACAAATAAGCCGGTGATTCAAGCCTTACTACCCCAAACATTAGAGTTGCAAGATGTAACTGTCTGCGAGCTTGCATTTTAAGCAGTTTTGCATCATCCAAGTACGGAGTAACGTGGGCACGAGGAGGGATTCGAAAGCAAAAACGGGCACATGCGTTTTGTAAGCGTTGTATCAATTTCTGTGTACAACCCAGTATGCAACCCTCGTAGACCACATCACAATAGTTTAATCTTGACAATATCAGCGACTCACAATGGTGGACACGCAAATCCACACTTAGGTAATCGCGTATATTGTAAAGAACTTTGAGACGATAGAGCAGTTACTCACTACGGATAAAATATGTTTTTCGAACCGTAGTTCCCCATCCAACAGCAGGCCAAGGTTTCGAACTTCCTCTACCCTCTTTTTGAGTTTTGGGTTTTTTTGTCGGTAATTTATTAAAATACTGGTTTATTAGAATAATAGACGGACAGATGTAGTTGGAGATTCATTTATTTTTCTGATCCATTATTATTTTCCTTTTAATAGTTAACTGATTAATGAACCTGTTTCATATTGGCTTACGCCCGATTTCTGAATTGAGTATTCCAGCTGAGAACAACTTAAGTATCGTTCTGTCGCATTGAAATCATAACAACTGAATGTGACAAAACGATACTTAAGTCATTCTTAGCTTGAATACTCAATTCAGAAATCGGGCGTTAGAATATCACTAACCAAATTCTTTTCACGGATGTCTCAAGAGGCCACTTAAAGTTTGAGGACTTTTAATTGGAGCGAAGCTCCATTTACCCCCGACTTTTGTATTAGGCTTGTCACAGAATTTCTCCTAAACGGTTAATCCGGTCATAGCCAAATTTTGCACTATGGTTTAAGACATCAAGGACAAGGTTTTAACGAAGAGAAAATTTAGATAAATGTTACCCCCGAGGAATAATCACCCTTGAAAGTTTCCCTTGTTAGTCTATAGGGTACGTACTGACTGAGCGAGCCGCCTAGCAAGGCAAAACTTCGGTCAGTCAAGACGTGCCGCGCCCGCGGCAAACGCCCGCGCTGCCTCGCCCGAGCGTGCTGCGGCCCGAGCAAAGCGTTTTCGGCTTTTATCAAACGTCCTGAGGCAAACGTCCGAGGCTGCATCGCTAGGCGGCTCGCTCAGTCAGTACGCGCCTTTTTGGGAAACGATGTAAACACAACTCGCACGCGTTTAAAGAATATTTCATTGTTCCAATGCAGCGAAGCTACGCTAAAATTTTTTCTTACCTCACCATTTTTTTATCGCTATTCCTCCGTGTCCAGAGCTCTGTTTTATTTTTTTTGTATTGAAAAATATTAATCGAATTAATATGTATCGAATTTCTGAATGTTTGATTTTGTCCGGCTTCGCTCCAAGTTTCAGCATGCGATGCATTCATGCCCACCTAGTATATTGTTTGGTGATATGGGTCAATACCATCACCAACCATAGTTTGTTATAGTACAATCTCTGGACACAAAGTAATTTTTGATTGTGAAGCTCAGTCTCCATTATACTAGGATTTTCAGCCATACGTACAGAGGTAGTTTAAGAAAATATGACACCGTTTTTATATTCCAGTATTGCTATCGTAAAATATTTGTCAAGAGAGAAGCTGATCCCACAATCTCTGTACCCCACGTCATCCAGTCAGCTGCAAGCTAGAGTGGACGAGTTCTTAGAATGGCAACATATTGGACTTCGGCTGCAATGCGCTCTCTACTTTAGGAAAGCTGTAAGTCGTTTTCACATTTTTGAGTTGAGGTATCACGAGTATAAGGCAACATTATTGTAATGTGCAGTGAAGGTGGCGCGGTTAAGATCTTTATTATGTGAAATGAGATTTCATTCGTTTAAAACATAGGTTACACAGGCTTTGATTACCTGATCTAAAATCATTAATGCATGGTTTATTTGTCAATATTGTTAACGGTACAGAAATACGTTGTGAGATGACCCACATATTTGTATTAGACTTTGTCTTGTGACAACTGAACCAACTACTGAACCACCTACGATTTGCTGACGATTTAGTCCTTTTTGAAGAGAACCCAGAAATACTAGAAAAAATGATTCAAGATCTTAACACAGAAAGTCAGAAAATAGGACTAAAAATGAACCCAAGAAAGACAAAATTGATGACCAACTCCACTAAAACAAACATAAGTGTCAACCACGAAACCCTCGAATTTGTTGAAGAGTACACGTACCTGGGCCAGCTAATTTCCCCTAATGACCAAACAGAAAAAGAAATAAACACAAGGATTGCAAATGGGTGGAAAAAATACTGGTCCTTGAAAGAAATTATGAAGTCTCCAGATCTTAGCATGTCATTAAAAAGAAAAACTTTCAATATGTGTATCCTTCCATGCCTAACTTATGGGTGCGAAACATGGTCACTCACTAAATTTTCAAGAGAGAAACTGGCCAAATGTCAAAGAGCAATGGAACGAAGCATAGTTGGGTGTAAGCGTAAGGATAGAATCAGAAATTGTGACCTGCGAGATAAAACCAAGCTTACCGATATTCTAAGCCAAATAGACAAGCAGAAATGGAGGTGGTCAGGCCATATGATGCGTGATAACCAGGGAAAATGGAGTAAGAAAGTAACTGAATGGTACCCAAGAGAAGGCCAAAGAAGCCGAGGAAGACAGCGAAGGAGATGGTGAGATGATATCAAACTTACAGCTGGCCACCTATGGTCCAGAGTAGCACATGACAAACCACAGTGGAAAGCGCTAGAGGAGGCCTATGCCAAGAGGCACACCGAGATTAAGGACATTTTATAAATTCATTGTTTTGCTAACATTTTTGTTCTCGGAATAAAAGGCTTTATTATTATTTTGGGCATGATTTTTAGTTCCTCGCCTCTCCCATGGCCGAAAATGAAAATATAAATTTTAAATGGGAGAGGCGGTACTCCCCAACAAAAGCACAGTCGGTCGGGGTCAGGGACTCAGGTTCAAGAACCGATTATTATTATTATTATTCAACTAGAAGCGATAGGCTTGCCCCCTATCACCTGAGTGCAGTGTCTATTTTCTTTTTCGGTCTTCATTTTTTTGCATGCCCGTTCACTTGTAAAAATACCATTCGAATTGGCTTTATAGAATATTTCTGACACCACTTTCATCCATCGATGTGCCTACATTCATTTTTACACCTCATTGGTCACATATCAACTTTTATATCTACAAATTTCTCTAACCCGCAGTACTTGGACCCCATCCTCTTCAACACCCAACCAGACCCCATCAAGGTAGGTCAGTACCAGGCCACCATGGTGAAGTCGCTGACCACCTTCGACACCAAGTGGCTCGGTCGGGGTCACCAGTTCATAGTCGGGGACTCGCCCACAGTCGCTGATCTCTTTGCGGCGTGCGAAATTGAACAGCCGAGTAAGTTATTGAAGTAGAAAATAATACTTTTGATATGCTATTTAGGAATGGAAAAAATATAAAAAATAGGATTTAAACTAATAAAATTAGGTGCTTTTTGTACTTAGTTTCAATGGTTCATGTTTTCAAACTAAAATAATTTGACAATAAATTTAAGTCATTATTATATTTTTCCTAAAAAATAATAATAAAGGGCCTGTAGGACCAAATTGATGTTTATTGGTATACTCGTTTATAGAGATAACTTTAAAAAGTAGTTCGATGGTTTGTTTACAATAATTTATTCCGTCCCACATGTTAAGTTTATATTCTATTATATATGTCGTAAATTGTATCCCACCAAAAACATTTTAAATGTAAAAAATGTTAGCCAAGCAAATACAATACAAAAATTTATAATTATGTTAACTAAAAGTCTTCGCAGACAAAAGGATTGATATCTGAATGGTTGCCAAGCACTGCAGATAATCCTGAAATACAAAGTAGATACAAGTTAAATAAAAGTTTTGATTTAATTTGGCTCGTTTCCACATACGAGTTATCATGATAATCAACTTATCTGCTAGGTACATTTTAATTTGATTTTGTGGTGAAAACTAGCCAAATTAAATCAAAACTTTTATTTAACTTGTATCTACTTTGTATTTCAGGATTATCTGCAGTGCTTGGCAACCATTCAGATATCAATCCTTTTGTCTGCGAAGACTTTTAGTTAACATAATTATAAATTTTTGTATTGTATTTGCTTGGCTAACATTTTTTACATTTAAAATGTTTTTGGTGGGATATCATTATTTTTTGTAAAGAAATAAGTTGGTATTTTTTTTTCTGAGTTTGATTTTATTTTTTGAACAATGATCTTCACCGTCTTGGATATTAGAAATATTTTGACGCATTGCCCTCAGATAATCCTGAAATACAAAGTATTTGTTACCTTGTGATTTGTGAATAGTGATTGCATAAGCTATGCAAATTGGAAATTGTTCCCGGTGAACGAATGCATTATATTTGAAACTTTGTCTTTATACTATACTCAACCTTATAGGCGGGATTTCGCTAGACAACCGAACAACATGGGGTCGCTCGCGCGTATGAGCGCGGCTGGCGCTCGCTTTGGTGCGTTCGCAGATCACGTCGTGCCCCGCCCCTGCCCCTCACCCCGCGCGTCTTGCCCACTATATGATTTCTATACAAAATGTTCTTGTGAGGGAAATATTGAAAAATCTTAAAAAATCTCCGTTTTCAGATTTTTTCCTTTGTTAATATTTGATCACCGACCTGAATGCCGAATTTCAACTTCCTGGGATATCTGGAAGTGGGTTAGGTTTTTGATCTATATGTCAGTGAGTCACTAAAAAAATCGCGATTTTTGGACGTTTATATCTTAATAACCCTTTGTTATGTATTTATGGAAATTGGGCTACTAGTTTGTATCCTTGATATCAACAAATGAGCCAAATTTGGTTGGTTTATGTTGATTAGATTTTGAGTTATGATGGTGTAAAAAGTCGCTCCAAATGGTTCGTGTAATATACACACGGTGCGCGCTCGCCGCCTTGGCTTGGCTTGACGCACTGCCGTGCGTCTTGATATATGTATTTTATTTAAAAATCTTTATATATATTGCATATGTATTGTATTTATTGAATATTATTTATTTTATGGAATACTATATGTGTGTTATAAGTGTGTTAGAACTTAATAAATATTTAGTAATATTTAAAGTAGATAGATAATAGTTTGACGAATAATTTAAGTTTTTAAGCAAATCAGTTTAATTTATTGGACATCTACCGAACATGTTTTTAATCCAGCAAATCTTTCCATTCTTGGGTTGTCTGGAAGAGATCGCTCTTAGTGATAAGACAGCCAGTTGTACTTTGGCTTTTGTACCGATCTTTTTTATTAACACGCTTTTATTAGGTCGACCTGTATGTATGTAACTATGTAATCAAATCTAAGAAAACTAATTTAACCATCTTCTAAAGGTCATAGCGTTATGAAAATTGGCAGTTGTATGTGATTTCGATGACAATACAATAATATGGTACTGTCGAGCTGATCTGATGATGGAGCCGGAAGATATGAACTGGAACTTCATGATGGATGATCGTATCATAGCCGTGTTTGGACTTGTTAAAAAGGTCTTGTAATGAACGTTGACCATGATTAGGTTTGAAGGTCTGATGATGAAGCCGGAAGATAGGCACTAGCATTCTATGATGAAATATCGTATCATAGCCGTGTTTGGACTTGTTAGATAGGTCTTGTAATGAACCTTGACCACGATTAAGTTACAAGGTCTGAATACAATAATATGGTATTGTCGAGCTCATCTGATGATGGAGCCGGAAGATATTAACTGGAACTTAATGATGGATGATCGTATTATAGCCGTATTTGGACTTGTTAGAAAGGTCTTGTAATGCACTTTGACCACGAAATGAACTTTGACCGCGATTAGGTTTCAAAGTCTGAATACAATAATATGGTACTATCGAACTGATCTGATGATGGAGCCGGAAGATTTGAACTGGAACTTCATTATGAATATTAGCATACGATGTATCGTTACCAACCCATAACGTCCCACTGCTGGGCACGGGTCTCTTCCGTGAGGAAGGTATTAGCCATACTTCACCACGGGGGCCAGCCGGGTTGGTGGCGGTTTGTAAGGCTAGTGGTCACCTTACCGTTAGATGTTATCAATCCGCCCGTTTGGGTCTCTGACAAAGCTTGACGACTGCTATCTTACGATAACAACCGGCACCAACGGCTTTACGTGCCTTGCGAAGCACGGTAGCGCCCGAGATAAATACCACTAGGCGGTTACCCATCCGTGGACGGACCGCAGCTCGCGTTGCTTAACTTGTAAATACGATCACATCAGTCCAACTGAGCTACAGGCGCTACTACGATACGATGTATATTGACGTGTAAATGGGGTAGTAGCTTGTTAAAGATCCCACCCAAGCCAAGGTGAGAAACGTGCCGAGGGCTGAATGGCATGAGGGTGGTTAAAAATGTCATGTCGCTAGCGTCACCTCAGGGAACCGGGCGAAACCTTTGTAAGTAGCCTTGCTCCTCTACTCGGACCTCTGGGGGGGTTGACCGTTTAATTGTCTTATACTCGTGGGAATACTATGGTAAAAACTAAACATAAAGAAACAACAACACAAATAAAACGGACACTACAAAAAGAAAAGGAAAAACGCGACCAAAAAAAATGTTTAAAATATGCCATTAGCAAATACTAAAAAGCATAAAATAAATTAATAGTTTAAAAAACACTAAAAAACACGCTTTTATAAGTGCACTTAAAAGTCAAAAATAAATTACGGGTCGTTCAAGTTGTCTCTATTTCTGGGCTGAAGTGTAAACTATGTGCTTTTAATTATAATATTTGATTGTAAAAGCGTGGGGCGCTGGAGCAGGAAAAACTTTCTTGTAAACAAATACACGAACAAGAACTCTACATTTTGCTACTGTTGACTAGTACTTTGAACAGACCGTTTAATATAGAGCCTCCAACTAGTGGTGCTGCAACTCTAGTTAGAGTGCCGATCTCTGTAACCTGCTTCCCGAAACATCGCTTTACTTGATTTCTTACCAAGGTAAACAAAAAATCTTACCTTTTCCAGCGCCCCACGCTTTTACAATCAAATATTATAATTAAAAGCACATAGTTTACACTTCAGCCCAGAAATAGAGACAACTTGAACGACCCGTAATTTATTTTTGACTTTTAAGTGCACTTATAAAAGCGTGTTTTTTAGGGTTTTTTAAACTATTAATTTTTTGTAATTGTTGTTTTTTTGTGATGTGCAATAAAGAGTTTTTATTATTTTTTTATTATTATTAAGTGTTATTCACCAGCTTAAAGAGAGAAAGAAATCACTAGCGTTACTTTATACTTACGATCTTCTTCCTGATTAATATCTGGCTGCCCCTTTTCGGGACTTATAGCGGTTGCTATAGCTATAGTGAATTACATTGTTCTTTAAATTGTGCATTGGAATGACCTTTGGTGTATTTTTGTTGAAACCTGCTCTAGTAGCTTTTGAGAGCGGACTACTGACAGATTGTGTTATTACCTGGTATCTCACTTCTCACGTGACAAAATAGCTCTCACACCACTCATGGTACTATTGCTGGTGGCATACTGTCATAGAAAAATTGTGTCTGCTGTTCCATTGATAACATATTGCACAAATATAATTTACTTCTAAGTGGTATTTAATCAGTGCTTAATCTAACATTAACTTTTCCCCAGGAATGGCAGGCTTCGACGCGACAGAGCATTTCGCCAATATCCGAGAGTGGCTGCCCAAAGTCCGCGAGCATTTCAGCCCCGTTTACGAGGAAGCTCACGTGATCCTTAACAAGATTGTCAAGAGATCAAAGGAACGACGGGCCAATGCTAAACTGTGATATGTTCTAAGATATCATGAGATTAAATGTGGAAGGGGTGAAATAATAATGTAAGGAAAATATGAAATGGGCTAAATATGAATAATAAATATGAAGCAACCGTGATAGCCCAGTGGGTAGAACACTCGGTTATCGTGCAAACGACTAGTGTTCGAATCCTGGGTCGGGCCTACACCAATTTGTCTTTTCTAAAGACATATGTGTGGTTAATTTATCATGGTTGTTAACGGTGAGGGAAAACATCGTGAGGAAACCCACATGGCTGAGTTGTACTTAGTCATGTGACAGTGTATTCGTACAAAAACGCGATAGGCCTGCCCCCTATCACGTGAGTACACTGTCTAAGCAAAACGTGGGTACCTTCTCTGGACACTAGATGGCGCTGCCATGTGAGGTCTGCCAACCCCTTCGGGGATAAACGGCGTGAACGTTTATGTTTATGCTAAATATGAAATCATCAGTGATTTTGCCTTTTGGAATGTAAAAGGAGGTAATGTGTTTTGAACCACATCTACACTAGAGATGTCTGAGACGAATCAAACATGGTGTAATCCTAAAGGGTTAGCAGTGGCACTAATACATCTGATCAACTTCCCCCTTCCTACATTATATACAGTGGATTTATTTATACTAGATTTAAAATATTTCGATATATCGTATACGTATACTTGTTTTGTATTGTAATATATCATGGTAAAAAATAGTGATGTGTTTACAGGTATTAAAAAATGTATATTAAAAAGTAATAATGAAAAGTCACAAAATAATTGACGGTAGTAAAGCATGCATGTTTTCAATGTCGTTGTTAATCGACTAAAAGATTTATTACATCATTCCACATAAAATGTAACTTGTTTACGTAAACTTACACAAATATAGAATAATGTCGTAAGAAACTTAGTGTCGTGAAACTTCCTTATGTCGTATTTTTATATATGCCATATTTATATGAAGGTTTATGGCCATTTTGAAACTTGGTACTAAATTAGTATATTTATTTATGTATTTATTTGAACTTTATTGCATACAGAATAGATATAATGTTTTTACAAAAGTACAGAACATTAAAACTTAGTACACAAAGGCCTTGGTATTGTCTTGTTTACGGTAAGGGTAGGTTTTTTTAATACTATTGTATATTAAAAGTTATAATAATATTATGTTTTGGAAAAGGTGCAATATTTTAGGTAATAAGAAGAAATTAAAATATTTTTACACTGTTAATATATGTTTTATTACATCATCTTTCAACAAAGACTAAGGGACAATGTCAACTTCAACTCCACGTTAAAAAACCAGAGTTGTAGAAACGGTGAGCCGTCCAGTATAACACTAAAATAGTATTATAATTGAAAAATATACTAACAATCTTTATTTTACAATCTTTTTTACACTCCATTTCAAAAGTGGTTTAGAAATTTCGAACTCTGGCTACCCCTTTTGAGATTTACACACGTCAGTACTAATATGTACCCAGTACATTGCTAAGTTGTCCTTAGTCATGAGACAAGTGTATACGTATAAAATGGCGAAATGTCTGCCCCCTATCTCGTGAGTATATGTAACTCTGAAAATAATATTATGTATATTTTTGAAATATTAAACCTCCGCCACCTCCTCGGGGATATACGCCGTGAACGTTTGAGTCCTGAAGTTATTATCGTAATAAATAAAGAATAAATAAAGAAAAGAAAAAAATCGACACAGGCGGGAATCGAACCCGCGACCTCGGGTATACGCCCCCGACGCTCTGCCAATTGAGCTACCGTGTCAATGGCTACCAGCGCGAAATTCTTCTACCCTTTATTTCTTTTACACGTTAAAGTAGTGTTTGCGTTTCCTACCTCCGAATTTTAACTAATTCGGAAGGCCATTTGTCCATCTTTTCAGATAGAATGCAAATGTTGAGAACGCCTAACTATAACATAATTAAAATCTTTTTGTTCATGAAAACCTCATGTGGGGATTATCTATACTTATAATAAATCTGTAGAGAGGTAAATTCTGTACATTAAATATATTTTCAAAATAACAATCAGGGGGTGATTAGTGATCGATACTGATGCCAAAAATGTAATCAGTAAAATTTTTGTCTGTCTGTCTGTCTGTCTGTCTGTCTGTCTGTCGGTTTGTATGTTCCTTATGGAAATAAAAACTACTCGACGGATTTTAACGAAACTTGGCACAATTATTTTTCATACTCCTGGGCAGGTTATAGTATACTTTTCAGCAGAATAGTGAAGGGGAATTTTGGGAAATTTTGGGAAAACGGGAAAAGTTACTCCATTTTTTAAGCTTCCGTCGCGTGTGCAGGCTTAATGGTTAAAGTTACATAGAAATCATGTATGATGGAAATATTCCACATTAAATTTTCATTAAAATATTGCTGAACAGCATAAGTCTATCTTTTATGGTTGACTCACAATAACACGCGTAACTGCTGATAGCTTAGCAGTTCGGAGCATTCTGACTATATTTGTTTACTGTTATGTTTATAATACTCTCTTTTATGTCTAATTTCAAATAGTTTATATTATTACCTATTAAATAAAAAAAGAATCATAGAAATCGGTATGGAAACACCAAACTTATACATGAAATAAGCCAGCGCGCCGTCGTCGCACGTGAATACTGAATCATGCTATAAGGATTATTTTGTGTAGCAGATGCGCGGACAAAAGATAGCCGGGAGTATGTGTGTGTATGTGTGATGTATGCAAAGTTTGTAACTCTGGCTTATTTGGGAAATACTGAACCGTTCATAAAAGCGCTTTCACAATCTCAAAGCTACACTATTCAGGAGTTCTTTAAGTTGTAATCATTGCGCTAAATTTCGCAAAGGGCGAGCAGTGATTGAAAATGCCTCGGATATTTTTAAAACTCCGCTACCCGTGCGTAGCTGGGCCGATCCACTAGTTACTAATAAATAAGGAATAAATAAAGGAAAGAAAAAAATCGACACAAGCGTAAATCAAACCCGCGACCTCGGGTATACGCCCCGACGCTTTATTTATTCTTTATTTATTAGTAATAATCCCCACATGAGGTTTTCATGAACAAAAAGATTTTAATTATTATCGTAATTTGGCATAATTATGCTACACTTCTAGACGTAACTAAATTACTAACCTTTTATTCTTTAAATTTGTTTTTTTTATGCGCGAATCAAGCCCAAAGACATAAATGCTTTATCAGTTATTGCCTACTTGCGTCATTTCCCATTAACTCGCGTCATCTAACCATAAAATGTAAAAAAATACAGAAATGCTTATACCAATTCTGTATTTCTTATTTCCTGGTATCAATTCTATAACTTTAGATGAAAAGAATACGTTATGTTTATCTCTACCAGAAAACTGTACCGATGAACTTCATAATAACGAAGTAGTTTGTGGAATAAAATCGTGGAATGGGTCGCAAGATTATCGGGTGTTTGATAATATTTGCGAGCTATTGAAGTATGGCTGTGCTGTCTCCATAGATGAGGGTGAGTATTGATGCATATTCTAGGTTTTTTTAGGTACAGGAATCAAACCCGGATTGTGAGCCGAACGCTAGACCATAGAGGCAGTATATATATGTGTAGACTTTCGCCGTGTGACACTACACGGCGAAGAATAGCTCTACCCCGTTTCTACCGATGGGTGTACGTAAGAGGCGACTAACGTTATTGGGGCTTTTAAGGGATTTTTAGGCGATGCGGTTGGAGACCCATCACCAACAACCTTTATTTTACCATCTTTTCCCCACTCACATTTCCAAAAGTGGCTTAGGAATTTCTAATCCCTTAGCTCTGGCTACCCCTTCTAGGGATTTGCAGCCGTGAGTATATGTTTGTATGTATGTACTGACACAAAATTAGACTCAAACGTATATTACCTACAGGGGTGGTAGAGATATTAAAGGCTTAATTATTATGAAAAGATGGACCAGATATAAGACCAGCATGTTTTGAATTATAAGATGCAGTACTAACATTTTAACGTGCGTGGATGTTTTCTATACATACATAAACTCACGGCTAGAAATAATAAAAAAGGGCAGCTCGAGCTTCCTTAACCACTTTTAGAAGTTGAGTGAGTGAAAAGATAGTAAAGTAAGGGATAGTCAGTGATGGGTCTCAAACAATCACGTAAAAATCTTTAATACCCTTAGGCGCCTCTTGCGACATTTAAAGAAAACAAAGATAAGTGCTATTATAATCCGACACTACACAGCCATATCTATACCCATTTTAAAAGAAAAGTAAACGTTTATCTTAACATTCATTAATTCCATAACCTACTTGCAGTACTCTCCCTTTCATGTTTTCAAATTATTTTCAGCATATGGAATGACGAAGATGGAAGATTGCATTAACAAGACAAGCTCTGTACCAGAGGTAAAAACAAATACAACCAAACAAAATTGTTCTCAATACAAATGTAAAGCAGAAAAGCAAGATATCTGCGGCGTTCGTCTTAAAGGGAACGATTTTGAAACCAAAATATTCCACAACTTATGTTTCATGAAAAAGCACAACTGTGAAGGAAATCCGTTTTACTATGAGACAGAAACGCGCGTTTGCCACTCCAATAACGTAGAAAAATCTGCCTTAGGTTATCATTCAGAAATTACGGACAAATCTGTCCCAATAGTTATCGTATCTTTGAACAACAGTAATAATATCAATGAATCGGTTAGTAATTACTTTGAGATGACACACAAGAACAGCATAAGGCTAAAAAAGGTTTCAATGGACACGCGAAGACATATTCCTTTGAAAAGACCTCCAGATAATATTTATGAGACGATGGGTCCCGCTGGTAAAAATGCGACTTTAGATAGCGATCATGAACCGCTGTTGCAGTCGTGTTATCATAAGTGTCCGAAGGTAATTTACATGTTTATTATAACAACGCTTATTACAGTTAATTATACCAACACTTGGGACAATACATACAAAACCAGTGTTTTATCCTCATTAAAAATTGTAAAACAAACCAGATTACATTTAAATTAGTAATAATCCCCTCATGAGGTTTACGTGTAAAACAACGCCTAATAAACCACAGTGGCTACAGTGTGAATATTAGCGAGTGAAACAGTTATAGTAATTAAGATACAATACAACTTTATCTTGAGCACATAAACATATAAAATCTCACCAAAAACATTTTCATGTAAAATGTTACCAAGACGAGCCCATATGACTGGCACTGTCAAAAAGTTATCAGATCTCATGTAGAGCCAAGCTTCTAACACTACACGCCCTAACTCTACAAGGCCTAACTTCACAAACTCTACACCTTAGTCAAAATATGTGGCTTGGCCATTTCACTACATTCACATCGGCGTAAGGTGAAAAATTAATTCACTGTTCATTACTTTTGTGTTATACAATATTTCTTGTAGTAACAAATGGCCAAGCCACATATTTTGACTAAGGTGTAGAGTTTGTGAAGTTAGGCCTTGTAGAGTTAGGGCGTGTAGTGTTAGAAGCTTGGCTCTACATGAGATCTGATAACTTTTTGACAGTGCGAGTCATATGGGCTCGTCTTGGCAACATTTTACATGAAAATGTTTTTGGTGGGATCATTTCTTTTTGTAAGTTGTTTGTTCTTCTTTTTTACTTATATATATCTGGAAACATCAAGTTTTAGATCAGATTAGACCCATAGCGTCAAAATTGATAATTATAGGTCTCATACAAGCTTCCATCCCCTAGATTAAGGGGTTGGGGGATGAAAGTTACAAGTTTTATATTTTTTTGTTGTTTGTGTGTTAATACTAGATTACATGCAAAATTTTAGCTTTCTAGGACATTAGGAAATACCCTAAGAATTTTGATGATCATCAGTGAGTCAGTGACGAAATCAGCGTTTTTTAGATATAAATAAAATCTGAAGGATACAAGCTAATATAATTAAATCTTTATATCTTCAATAAGTCCGCTATTGACAATATATCCCGAAAATTTTGTTGATCTAGCATAATCCAAACCCATGTTATGAGGGTTCAAAAAAACGACGAAGCGCTTCGAGAAAAGGTAGGTAGTGCCCGTGCGCTTCGCTTGGTCGTCGTGGCGATTATACATATATATTTACATTATAGATATACATTTACTAGATACAAATAAATGAAATATTTCTACCATTGAAATGCATGACATAGGAATACAATCTCTTATAATATATTAATAGTAGCTGTGTAGTATTAGAATAGCACTAACCCATTTCTCCCCATGGTTGTCGTATGACACGACTAAAATCGTTGGAGCTTGTTAAATGATTGCTTGATCAGCCTGGGCCGCCACCACCAACGATCCAATATTTCAACACACACAACACAACTTCCAAAATACTTTTATTAGGATTTATAGCAGTGAAAATTAGACGATTGGTCAAAATATCCATAATATTTCAGAAGTGCCCTCCATTTTACGAGCCAGTGTGTGCTTTATCCGGAGAGTTCTTTGTGGAGGAGCCGGTGGTGATGTTCCAGAACCACTGCTTCATGGACATGGCGCAGTGCAAGAGCTACAATGAAATGAAGTCACCAACGGCCAAAACTGGAGGTTCGTATGTTTTAACACTATTCGATGTCGGTAGAGGTACTAATAGGTTCGTAAGATTGAACACTATTCGATGTCGGCAGAGGTACCAATATATACTGTCGAATAGGTTTGCTCGTGATGTTTTCGCTCAATATTAATAACCACAATAAAAAAATTACTCATATTACTTTATAAAAAGGGGAAGGCTTTATTCAGAATTTTAACACAAGCTTCTTCTCTCGCATACGTCCTCTTCACAGTTTAGCAATTTGAAGTTAAGAATATTCGCTTCATCGATTTAACTGGCCACTGCAAGCATTGTACCTGGTGATGTAGGGCTTTCGACTCTACAAATGTAGGCGAGAGCTTTGGCATTAAGAAGTTTTATATTCTAGTCGTATCGCTTTCTCCTTTGGGTTGACACTGTTCATGGGTGACATGACAAAGACGTACACGATGCACGCCCTCGCATCGCCTGGCATTTTTTTAAGCCAATGCAATGTTGTTGTCGTCCTATGGCACCCCACTGGTGCACAGGGCATGTACAACCTCCCGCCACGCCTTCCTGTCTGCCGCGACTTCCCTGGCCGTACTCCAGCTCAGTCCCACCGCTCGCAGCTCGCTCTCCACGCTCCGGCGCCAAGTGTGTACGGGACGGCCGCGGGCTCGCTTGCCGTCCGGTGGTTTCCACTCGAAAGCGATGCTGGTGTTTGTGGTCCCTCTTCGAAATGTGTGCCCCATCCACCTCCATTTTCTCAGTGCAATGTCAGTCACAACTGGAGTCTGCTGTTATTGGTTCCACAGGTCCACGTTCCGGATTGTCATTGGCTAGTTAATGCGGAGGATCGACCTAAGGGACTAGTTGACGAAGACTTATGGAGCTTATTCGTCAGCCCCTTTGTCACTCTCCACGTTTCACAGCCTAAAAGCAGAACGGATTTTACCACGAATTCGAAGAGGGAGATCTTTGCTCGACGGGAAAGGACATTTGACTCCCAGAAAGGTCTCAGTTGGGAAAAGGCCGCTTTTGCCTTCCGTATCCTGCTTTCAACATCTTCGTCTGCACCTCCGTGACACGTGATCACACTACCGAGGTAAACAATCTTACAAGCGGATTCTAGGGGGTATCTTAAAGCTTCAATGGTTCTGTCGTTGAAGGATTTTTCCGCATGTCGACTGTTTTGCGTCTATTAATTCGCAGGCCCATGACTGCTGCTTGCTTTCGAAGGCTCTCTTAGTTTAGCTTCTAAATGTGCTAGAGTTGACGAGATTAACAGAATGTCGTCCGTCCAAGTCTTCCAAGACAAAAAGCCCCACTTCACACCTCGAGGTGTTTGGATGACCGTCCTCATGACGTCGTCCAACAGAATAATGAAGAGAAGCGGCGAAAAGAGGCATCCTTGCTTGACGCCCGCAGAGATGCATATTGGTGTTCCCAGCTCCTTTTCATGAATCACGCGGCATGTGCTAGCTTCGTAAAGGGCGCGGATTATATCAATAATACACTGCGGGATGCCCCTGCGACTAAGGCTGGACCACAACGCGCCCCAGATCACAGTGTCGAAGGCTTTTTCGAAATCGATGAATGCCAGCAGTAGATCCGACTGCCATTCGACACACTGCTCGACCAGTATGCGCAAGATGTTAGTGTAGTCTGTGCAGGAGCGTCCGGAGCGGAAACCGGCTTGCTCTTCCCTCAGCGTCTCAGCTACTGCTGGTGCGATGCGTGCGTGCGTGCGGTTGAGCAGAATCTTCACTAGAACTTTTGCGGCGGATGGTAGTAGAGTAATGCCGCCCCAGTTATCACATCGCGTTAAATACAATGTTGCTCGTACTTTATTACAAAAAAGTAATAGCACCCTCAGCCACAACATTTTGTGTAAAATATAGTATATGAATGTTGTAATAGATATTTTCTTCTAATAACGTACATACATACATAAATTTAATCACGGCCATAAATCCCAAAAATAATCCCAAATCAAAGCTTTAGAGCTAGAAATTCCTCAGCCACATTTGGGAGTTGATAAGTGACAAGATGGTAGAAATAAAGTATCGTTATTAAAGTATAATCGGTCTCCATCGCAACGCACAAAAACCAATTTTAGAAAAGGGAACTATTTTTTGTAGCTGTTATTTAAAAATTCGAGTTGTTATTATGATTAGTTGAAAAACATATTGAGCAGTTATTTAATTTAATGGCGGTTGAATAATTATTGCGACAGTAAAACATAGACAGTAATAAAAAATATATTAGTCGGTTATTTTATCATACAATGTCAATTCTAAAAATAATCGAGTAGTCCAATAATTAAATGGGCGGTAAAAATTATGGAATGGGCAGTTCGATAAATAGTTCGGCAGATCGTAAAGATGCATGCCTGTTTGTATGTATACTTGCTCGCTTGTTTGTATGTCGGGGGTTGCAGGGGGGCGGGGCCCCCCTGCTTGGGGGGGTCGGGGGGCGAAAGCCCCCTGCAGACAAAGAAAAGTTAGGTGGTCACATTTAATTAGGTTAGGTTAGGTTAGATTATGTATAAAACGAGCGAGCGTAGCGCAGCGGAGCGAGCCCTAAATGCCTGATGTATGCCTATATGCTTACTTACTTTATAGAATTGCTTAGAATGAGATTTCTTACCGACAAATTCCGATTTATTACTACCCACGCGTAACCGCTCGTTCAATATTTTTTACCGCCCATTTAATTATTTTCCTACTCAATTATATATTCACTGATCCATTTCATTATTTTTTATTACTCATTTTTGTTTACTTTGCTGCTTAGTTTTAACTGCTGATCTAGTTATTAAACGTGCCATTTATAATTTTTAACTTACCAAAACCGCTATATACAACTGCCTCTTTAAATCAGTGCCTTTAGAAAATCCAACTCCCTGGCCTCTTATGACAACCGTGGGTAGAAAAGGGTAGTGACATTCTAAGCTGGCACTACATTATTTTCTGTCGTTAAGTATAAGCATTGCTGCATTTCGTTACAGGATATGCAAGTTTTGCATTCGTGTTTTGTGGAGGAGAAGAGTTGTACGACAGACATCGTTTCAATCAAGTCATCAGAAGTTTGAAACTTATGGGCAGGCTTAAGAAAAAGGGAATATATCATATGCAGATCAAAAACTTCGGTATTTGGGAAGGAGTGCACAGCAAACTCAATAATCCTATGGGGAGATAAAAACGCGGCGGGTTTTTAATATATATTTCTTTGCATAGATGTACTAAAAAACGTAAGATAGGTTATTTACGAGGAAACCGGCGCTTACGAGTGGCACCGATTGCGGCAGATGATCGCACACCACTAGAAATATATTCAAACAACACACCAAGAAATACATTTGAAATGTAGACGAGATAGCACATCTCATAGCAAGCGCCAAAAAAAGATAAACATATTTTCTCTGTACCGACGTGAAATATGACACTAAGACGACCGTTTGACAAATAATAATTTCGATCTATACACACGATACACCTAATTTATTATAATAAATTATAATTAAAACGTTGTAAATTTATAATACTGCGAATGATAAGTAATCCCATCATTTTAGTAGTTTTTCTACTATAGTTCGTGCAAAATCTCATTACACACGACGGCATTCTCGATTATTTTGATAAACTAACACGCCAAAACAGGTGAACTATTGCGACGGCAGCTAGTGTGCGACTAAAGTCAGATGAGCCATTTAGCCTGTTCTCCTGTGTCAGTCAGTGCCACTTATGAGCGCGCATAACTTATCTACGGTTTTTTATTAGTACATCTATGTCACAAATTTCTTTGTCACAAAGCATTTGTACTGGATGGGGTTTTAAACATATCGTATTTATCGATGATATTACATACCTTTTTATAGTATTTGGTTTTTTATTTTTTAGAATAATATATCTTTATTTGTCTTTATAAAATGGTACAATAAGTTCTTGTAGCATAAAAAGACCAACATATTTTATCTTTGCAGGCATGCAAATTTTAGTTCAGTCATGTGGCAAATTCCGTATAGTACAAATTGATTTTCTCAAACATTCTATATTATCATTAATACAAAATTGAAAAGAGGAATAATTGAAGATATAAACAAAGCTCACACAAACTTTCTTTTTTTCTGTGCTTAGTAAGGTATAGTTATTGCTAGAGCCCCACTTGAGAAGGCATGGTTCATGTAGAATATCTTTAATTTCCAAGTATTTCAAGTTCAAGTAGAACACCGCTTATCGTGCAGACGATGAGGGTTCAAATCTTGGGTCAGACCTAAACCAATTTGTCTTTTCTAGAGTGTAGTTAATTTATCATGGTTGCAAGGGTGTGGGAAAACATCGTGAGATAACTCACATGACTAAGTTTTACTTTGTCATATGACAGTGCATTCTAACCGCGAGGAAACCGACATGGCTGAGTTGTACATAGTCATGTGACAGTGTATTCGCACAAAACGGCGACAAGCCTGCCCCCTGTCACGTGAATACACTGTCCAAGCAAAACGTAGGTACTCTGGACGCCCGGTGTTAATGTCAAGTGATGTTCAGAAGTACTAGTACCTCAGCCAACCCCTTCGGGGATAAACGGCGTAAACGTTTATGTTTAAGCTTAAAACCGACTGCACAGATAATAAGAATACTGAGGTTCGCCTAACCCGCTCAGCTCAATTCAATTTAATCGCAATTTGCATTAAAGTCCGAATTTCTAGGGATAAAATAAAAATGTAATTATAATATCTTATCACTTAGGAGGATAAAAATAGTTATAAACCTATTCTCAGACCAACTAAATGTGTATGCAAACTTTCATTTAAATCGGTTCAGCCATTTCGGAGAAGTTTTACACAATGTGACACGTGAATTTTATATAATAGATTTACACTTCGAATATATTTTATAATAATACTAGATGAAAACCCGGCTTTGCTCGGGTAAAATATAACTCATACATAACACACATCTAGGTACAAAATATAGGTAGATATTTCTGTAGTCATCGGTTCTCAAGGAATATTAAAGGAAATTAAGGCATAGATTGGATTATCAATCTAGAAAAGTGCTTAATTGAAGCTTTTATAATAGCATTTTGTACTACTGGTAAAATTTGACGAAAACCTCATGCAAATACCCGACAGGACCCGACAGGGTCCATAACCACTAATGTAAAATGATATAACAGCTGTATACAACTTTATGGATTGCAAAAATAAATGAAATGAAATGAAATGAAATAACAAAGTATTGCCTCCAAAAGGTAATTTATTATTCATTATATCTTGAAGGAGTCGATACTACAACAATATCATGACATTTAGTCATGGGTGCTTCATCCAAAATGACTAAATGAGTTTCTTTCAATAACTTAGCGGCTGGTGACCCTTACGATATATGAGACGTAGAATCTACATCTGAATTAATTTAAATTTTAAATAATATAATAATTAATAATAATTCATTTATTTCACAAAAGGTAGACCATTACACTTGTTACATTAATACATTACGATTACAATATGTACTATATGAGGAAGCTTGTTATTTACAGCTAAGTATCTACATACTAATTCAATTTTGTAAATGCAGCCATAAGCTTCCAAAATAAAATATAAAAATTATATAATATAACAAGGAAAAGTGAATTTTCATGTTACGGAATGAGTGGGTGTGTGTTTGTGTGTGTGTGTGTGTGTTTGTGTGTGTGTGCGTGTGCGAATGAATGCTATTGAAATTTAAAGAAAATTTTCTAATTCATTCACAACAGGGTCTGATAAAATTTTGCTCCCTGCCCTCCAAACTAGGTACAACCTGTATTTTAGAAGGCAGTGATTAGCCGTGGTCCTATTTTCATTGTGTGCTCATACTGATTCAGTTTATGGTCAACTTTGTGTAAATCGCGATCGCGAGTGAGCCGTTTTACCACCTTCTAACAGAGTTGCTGCAATACCAAAAAATGCTATGGGCAGGCATATTTTGTTTTCAGATCTGAAAATCTATACTTATAATAAATCTGTAGAGAGGTCAATTCTGTACATGAAATATATTTTCAAAATAACTATCAGGTGTTGATTAGGGATCGATACTGATGCCAAAAATGCAATGAGTAAAATTTTTGTCTGTCTGTCTGTCTGTCTGTCTGTCTGTCTGTCTGTCTGTCTGTCGGTTTGTATGTTCCTTATGGAAACAAAAACTACTCGACGGATTTTAACGAAACTTGGTACAATTATTTTCCATACTCCTGGGCAGGTTTTTGTATACTTTCCAGCAGAGTAGTAAAGGGGAATTTTGGGAACTTTTGGGAAAACGGGAGAAGTTACTCCATTTTTTAAGCTTCCGTCGCGTGTGCAGCCTTAATGGTTAAACTTACATAGAAATCATGTATCACGGAAATATACTTCATAAAATTATATAAAAAAAAAACCATGACAGTTTATGTCTATCTTTTACGGTTGACTCACAATAACACGTGTAATTCCTGATAGCTTAGCATCTCGGAACATTCTGATTGTATTTGTTTACTCTTACGTTAGTAAACCTCTCACTCATCCCTAATTTAAATAAGGTAACATTATTACATATTCAATAAAAAAAGAATCATAGAAATCGGTAGAGAAACACCGAAATTATACATAAAATAAGCCATCGCGCCCGTGACCAAAACCGAATCGTTACTAATTTACATATAACATACTAGATGGCGCCAGTAGTTGCATCCTACAACACGTAATGATTTATTTTTTAGATTGTTATAAATACTTCATAGCGTTTTATTCCAAAATTTGCTATTAAACGGAAAAACTGAACCGTTCATTAAAGCGCATTCAAAATCACCAAACTACACTGTTTAGGGAGTGCTATAAATTTAATAAATTGAAAACATTGCGCTGAATTTCACAATGCTTGAGCAGTGACTGAAGAATGAAACCTCAGATATTTAAAAAAACAACGCTACCCGTGCGAAGCTGGGACGATCCACTAGTATGTAAATAAAGTTGTAAATACAAAAGTCTTCCAGTTCCTCCTGGGCCATCACAGTGTAGGGTATTGTATTGACCACGTATTTCTGTTCGGCTGATTGTCCAAAGTAGGTACCCACGTTTTGCTTAGACAATGTACTCACGTGATATGTATGCTGTGTAGTGTCGGCTTAGAATAACACTACCTCATTTCTTCCGGTGGGTGTACGTAAGAGGCGACTAACGGTAATGGGGCTTTATAAGGAATTTTGGGCGATACGGTTGGAGACCCATCACCAGCAACCTTTATTTTACCATCTTCTCCCCTCTTAACTTTTCAAAAGTGGCTGATGAATTTCTTATTCCTTAGCTCTGGCTACCCCTTCTAGGAATTTATAGTCGTGAGTAGATGTATTTATGTACTCACGTGATAGGGGGCAGGCCTATCGCCGTTTTGTACGAATACACTGTCACATGGCTAAGTACAAATTGGGCTTCCTCTCGATGTTTTCCCTCACCGTTAACAGCCATGATAAATTAACCACACATTGACTTTAGAAAAGACAAATTGGTGTAGGCCCGACCCGGGATTTGAACTCACGCCTGTCTATTTACGAGCGGGTGTTCTACCCATTGGACTATAATGTCGTTTAAGCTTTAAGTCGCGCTCTAAATAAGAAATCTTAATGTAAAATAAAAATCGTCTCTCACATATATAATTTATTCATAGAATTTCTCAATTATCTACAACATCAGTAACTTACATACGATTTCAATTCCTGCGATACCCACCATCCTTTGCATTTAATTCACATAATCTTAGTGTTCATTCACACACACCACCAAGTTCACCAAGAAACATAATAACTCTTGACCATTCTATTCCGTTTATTTATTCAATTCCATAATTATCTACTACAACATCAAAAACTTACATACTATTTGACTAACTACAATACCTGCCTTCGTTTACGTTTAATTGACGTATTCTTACTGTACATCCGTACCAAGGATACAATATTCCTTCCTATCCTATCCTATATTCCTTAGTCCTATCTGGACCATATGATTCCGTTTATTTATTCAATTCCTCAACCAGCTACAATATCAATAACTTACATACTATTTAATTATTACTATACATGCGCGGATCCAGTCATGTGGAAAAGGTGGGCATGCCCACAACCCTAATTAACTTGCAGCCTCATACTTTCGTGGTCTATTAGGGCTGCAATAAGTGGGCTGACTTGGAATTGGAAGTTTAGGTAGCTATGCCCACAACCTTAATTGAGGGCTGGATCCGCTCCTGTTACTATAGCCTTCGTTTACGTTCAATTGACGTACGTATTCTTACTGTACATCCGTACCAAGGAATATTATGACTCTGGACCATATTATTCCGTTTATCAATTATATTATCTGTGCTACAACATCAATAACTTAAAAACTATTTCACTATTTCAATAACTGCACAGATAATTTAATGTTTTTTGACATGAATTCCTCATCTGGGGATTATTACTCATAAATAAAAGATGTTATTACTTGAACGTGTAAAAAAGAAACAAAGGATAGAGAAATTTCGAGCTGGATGCCAACTGACACTGTAGCTCAGTTGGCAGAGCGACGGGGGCGTATACCCGAAGGTCGCGGGTTCGAATCCCGCCAGTGTCGAAATTTTTCTTTCCTTTAATAACATCTTTTATTTATGAGTAATAATCCCCACATGAGGAATTCATGTCAAAAAACATTAAATTATGTGATAGTTAGGCGTTTCCAACATTTGCATTCTATCTGAAAAGGTAGACAAGTGGCCGTCCGAATTAGTTAAAATTCGGAGGTAGGAAACGCAAACACTAATTGAACGTGTAAAAAAGAAACAAAGGATATAGAAATTTCGCGCTGGATGCCAACTGACACTGTAGCTCAGTTGGCAGAGCGACGGGGGCGTATACCCGAAGGTCGCGGGTTCGAATCCCGCCAGTGTCGAAATTTTTCTTTCCTTTAATAACATATTTTATTTATGAGTAATAATCCCCACATGAGGAATTCATGTCAAAAAACATTAAATTATGTGATAGTTAGGCGTTTCCAACATTTGCATTCTATCTGAAAAGGTAGACAAGTGGCCGTCCGAATTAGTTAAAATTCGGAGGTAGGAAACGCAAACACTACTTGAACGTGTAAAAAAGAAACAAAGGATAGAGAAATTTCGCGCTGGATGCCAACTGACACTGTAGCTCAGTTGGCAGAGCGACGGGGGCGTATACCCGAAGGTCGCGGGTTCGAATCCCGCCAGTGTCGAAATTTTTCTTTCCTTTAATAACATCTTTTATTTATGAACTGCACAGATGTGAAAAGCGATGGGTGGTCATTGTGAACGGTTCGTTTTTATGTAGGTGGCTTTAGATCATCTTATTAAAGCTGATATTAACGTATCAATCACGAAAAGATTTTTAAAGTTTAATACGAATATTCTTGTAGGAAAAATAAGGACAACACAAAACATTTAAGAAAAAGCATGGATTGCTTAATAGAGGAAAAATATAGCACAGAGCGCCCCACGCTTTTTTATGATTCTTAGCTTATATTGGGAATTATTTTTCACTTTTTAGTTAAATGTGGTTCAAAGGCGAAGTTTTCAGTTTTTTAAAACTATATTTATAATTATCTTTCTTAAATTATTCAATCCTGGCGACTTTTAATGGGATGAACCTATGAAATTATAATATTGTCCCTGATTCTTGATAAGTATACAAATTTTGTATTAAATCGGTCCGTTTAAAGTGGGTCAAAAGGAGTTTGTTACAGACATACATACATGTATATTTAGGTACATTCAGTTGAAGAATATACAAGCATGTTAATACGCTTGAAACTGGCGGTTTCAAATTACCTGTATTAACTCGATTTATTTTTGTATAATGATTACGACTCCCTACGACAAGTTTCTGTACAATATTTAGTAACAAATTTTCTTCACAAGTGTGTTGCAAATAGTAGCATGACATACAAACGAAATTATAGCGGTTCCTAAAATCATAAACCGAAGGATGAAAAGATAACATTTAGCTTTCGACTTGTATCCTTAATCCTAATCTACTATGACGGTTCAGCGCCTGCTCATTATTTTATTTATCATTAGTTCTAGTATCTATTAATAAGCGTATCGGGTCTAATAATGTAATGTAATTCAGTTTACTCAAAAAAGTTTAAATGATTCAGTGCTCCGTAATTTTGATTGTATAAGTATTTTGTGATAGGTTACCAACATTTCCAATAACTTAAAATACCTTAACTAAGAACTAACAACTCTTTAAAACAGCTATAATTCACATTTACCTTAATATGCACCTTTGTATTCATAATTAAATAATATACAGATAAAAGTTGTAAATCCATTCTTAAACTAATCGAGTAAAAGTTTACAAATAAATTTCAATACCCTGTACTTAAAATAACTAACTGTGCGTGTTTAAATCTAAATACTAGGTGTATAATCTACGGATACCATGGGCGGTTGGTATATGTGACAACGGACTCGCAAGGAGGGCCTGGTTTATTTGAGTTCTGTAGTAAGACCCGATCTGGGGCCATGTAGGGTCTGGACTGGTACCCCTGGAATTGCAGTAGTGGTCTGGTGCTCTGACTTGAAGACTGGATCGGACGTGGACACTGAAATGCATGGAAAAATTAAAGTAAAATCAATGGAAATCAACAACAGGATTCGTTTTCGGCACTTTCTTCCTAATTCTGTATTTAATTATGTATAAAGTAAAACATGTGGCTTTATCTTTCTGAATCCACTTTACTATCAACATTATTGTACTATATTTAATATGTATACCATGTACCATAGATATCTACTATTAAGTCACACGCGTTCCCAAAAGACCACATTAGAATGTCTATTTCAACGCTGTCTCTATCCAATGGCTTCCCGCGACTTTCACGAAGTCGTCAATCCATCCACGTTGCCACATGTAATGCCAAACTTTTTTACCAGGAAACTCGTTTCATAGAGCAATCAGGCTATGCGAGTGGTACGTTATAATAACCTAACGACAAATCAATTACTTACTTGCCGCATTTTCACGGAGACTGTACCTGTTGATAAGATATTTTGATATATGTTTTACTTACTGGTGATTGGGATACAGAAACGTTGCCCAAATATGGGGTAACGTACTGTACTCCGTTGTTGACATCGTAATACTCGGCTCTGGGTGGGGCGAATGTGTGTATGTAGTTGATCATCAGTGGAGCACTGACACCAATCGGAGGGCAAATAGTTTTCTTTATTTCCTCCGTATTATTCACTTTCATCCTTTTTGGTAAACTGGGATAAAGTTCTGGCATGTTATGAATAGTAGTCTTATTTTCAGTTAATTTATGTTCATCAGCTACTTTGATGACACCAGACATTAACAACTCCTTTAAAGTACTTATTACTTCTTCTTTAAGATTACTTTTCTGGACTTCTATAGCGGGCAACTCGGTTGTGATCAAATCATTCTTTGTGTCGCTGTCTATTTGAATCTTTTTAATTTCTGATTTGTTATTGGAATAGTTGAATACAGCGTCAACATAATTTCGATTGAATTTGTTATATTCCAGTACTATTTCTTTCACAGTTTCGTTACGTTGTGTACATTCGAATACATTATCAGAGGTGATTTTACTCTTTCGCTGGCTCTCATATTTTTGCTCCTTTGTTTCATTAACTGCGGCTGACAATATTTTCATAGCTGATTTTGGTTTCAATTTTACCGATCTGATATACTGAAGCAATTTTCTTTCACACAAATCTATAGGTGTATCTATCTTAGGGTCGGTTTGGATCTTCATGTCAGCTGTTCTTCGAGCGGTGTTCGATATTTTAGGTTTCGCAGCCACTCTGGACTGCGCACGGTACGGCGCTGGATTTAGCGGCAGATTGTGTTTAATCGGCGTCAATTCTCGTTCTTGATATATCATTGGCTTCGGAAGATAGCTGAAAAATATGTTCATGAATTAGTTGAATATTTGATTACTTTTTGAGTAAAAGGATTAAAAAAAATGGTTCTGTCATGTTGTTTGTTTCTTTTTTGCGAAATTATCCGCTCAGTTATCAAAAGGATATAAATATATATATATATATATATATATATATATATATAACTATAAATATATATTTAGGATGTGTAGCAGTGCTGTTAATTTACCAATTGGCAACGCGGGATTTAAAGTAATATTTCATCCCAAAAATAAAACTCGACTCAAACGTCTCTAACTCACACATTCGCGCCGTATATCCCCGAAGAGTTTGGCAAGGTTACTAATACTTCCAAACATATCTGACAATGTGACATTGTCACCTGGAGTTCAGAGTACCCACGTTTTGCTTGGACAGTGTACTCACGTGATAGGGAGCAGGCCTGTCGCCGTTTCGTACAACTCAGCCATGTGGGTTTCCTCAAGATGTTTTCCCTCACCGAAGAGACAAATTAGTGTAGGCCCCAATCGGGATGTGAACCCTCACCGTCTGCACTATAAGCGGTGTTCTACCCACTAAGTGATGAGGGTTTTCCACCCCCAATATTTTATTTTTATTTTATAGTCTAGATTGAATCTTCGAAATGATTGTTGGAGGAAATAGTTATCTATAAATAACGTAAAGAAATGTATAAGTATTTTTTTATTTCATTGTAATTTTAATAAGTTTATAATTTTCTGGACATTATGTATATCAAGAATGATTTGAAAAACAACTGTTGTTTCTCGTGGGAGCTACTTTAATATCAATTGTAATCAGTTTTCGTTTTTGTTCCCATAACGGCAATATAATTTCATTATACACGTAAATTTCAGCAGCCTATTATGGTCCATGAGATAGAGCCTGGTGACAGGGGGACGGACGGAAAGACAGACAATCATAAAATTCTCATTATCAAATGTAAGGTCTCGTTTTACCTTTTGCGTACGGAACACTAGAAGTTCTAGCTTATTCATACATAAATCATAAACTTCCTTCAAATTTGCAAAAAGTAAAAGAAATATAAATAAACAACAGGAAAATTACTTTTTCTGATGAAAACTTGAGTCTTCTCTGTTAGTATCAATAACCAATTTTCGTCCATAGGGAGAATCCATGGTTGTATCTGGAAAGAAACATAGTATTAACAGAAGTTCTCCTTTTTTATTGTGATTTGATTGGTCCCGCATAGCTAGAACGAGCGATCTTTTAACTAGATATCGCGTGGTGTAAAACATCCATCTCTTACGCCCTTACTTAGTATCGTATACTGTCATCTCATTCGAACCGATATCGTGACGATGAAATAGCGCTCGTACTAGGCCTTCTGGTGCATTAATGTATATTAAAAATTTATAGGAACCTAGATTTAGAAGAAAGTTTGTTGAGACATACAACACAGACGTGGCATTTCTCAGGCGTCACATAAAGGACTAAATTATAAAAAAAATATCAAATAGCAATCGAAACAGCTTATACTAAAAATGCTGATAACAAATACACAGAATACATACAGAATTTTCTGTGTAGTGTCGGCTTAGAATAACACTATCCCATTTCTTCCGGTGGGTGTACGTAAGAGGCGACTAACGGTATAGGGGCTTTTAAGGAATTTTGGGCGATGCGGTTGGAGACCCATCACCAACAACCTTTATTTTGCCATCTTTTCCCCACTCAACTTTCCAAAAGTGGCTGAGAAATTTTCTAGTTCCTTAGCTCTGACTACCCCTTCTAGGGATTTATAACCGTGAGTATATGTATGTAGTTATGGTTATGTGGACCCTAACTGAAACATAAATTTATACAAGTAAAGATGAATGCTTATATTGAAATACAAATGGTGCGATTTAAAAGTATTTTTAGGTATTTTGATTGAGAAAGTATTGATTTAGGGATATGGCATGTATGGGATGTTTAGGTTTTTTGCAAAAAACCTAAACATCAAATCATCCTACGACATATATATGTAAATACACAGAATACAGTCTCCAACGATAAGATGATAAAGTGAACTGTGTAACCACACCACAGACCACAGTTGTTCTGTTCTGTTGTTGTCATTTTATTATAATTTGTAATTTGCAAAATGTATTATAGGGAGAAAAAAACTCTGATGTGCAAAATAGAAATATTGTCACTTTCTCTGTCGGCGATGTATGTAATTGATTATCCCAAACTATTTAAATGTTTCTAAAAAAAATAAAAAAATCAATTTTATTTGTGCAAGATTTAGAAACGCATATTTGATAATATTGTTTGTTTGAAAATATGTTACAACAATACTGTTGATTTCATTTAAATTTTTGTATAACGTTATAAAATACTGGTGCTGGCTGAAAACCAGCGTGCTTCAGCTGATGTGCCCTGCGAGATACGCAGCTGAGGCACATATGCTGAGCCAGAACCAATTCGGCAACCTTTGTAATTCATCCAACGATTGTAATATTACTATTTTATTGCCAAATAAATTATTTTTCTTTCTTTCTTTCTTTCTTCTTTCTAATCCATTGTATCCATTGGGTTACGCTTAAATTATCAATCGTCACTTAGCGCTGACTTCCCTTACATCCATTATTCTTCTCATACATACACACACATACATAATGCATAGCTTAAAAAGTGTCCTTCCCACTCTATTAGCACTCTCGTCGAAATCCTTAAGTACACAACCACATTATGGATGGCAAAAATTTGGTAATGGGATGATCACGGACACATTTAGATCAAATAGAGGAAGTGCTAAAAAAGCAATCGTCCGAAGTGTGAATAAAAAGGCATTTTGCACTGATTTTTTCATTTTGTTTTATAATCATGACGTTTTAATAAATATTTTTTTTACCTTAATTTTATTTTCTTTACATTTGACACCATATTTGGTGTATTTTAGTATAATGTATGAGTTTTGTAGTTCGAATGTTAGGTTCTATGATCTTTAAAAAAATTTAGAACAAAATAATTTTTAACATTTATAATAGCGTGATTCCTGAAAAGTGCGGTGTGAAAGATAATATTGTGAAAAAGATAAATAAAGGAATGTTAAGATGGTTTGGACACATAGAGAGGACGGAAATAGTAAATTGGTAAAAGAGATTTATACAGCCAATGTGGACGGTTATTTTAGAAGAGGACATATTTGAACCAAACAGCGAGTGTGCTCAAAAAGGCAGGCGTCCGAAGTATACGTACTACGTAGATCGTATAAAGTGGCGAACTATAGTCTCTGCCTACCCAATGGGAACTAACGGCGTCTGTATATGTATGTATGTAGCATTCACCTGGAAGGGCCTAACATAATACGACATTATTATGAACAGTAGCATAGATAGTAACATAGCAACCGTGATAGCTCAATGGGTAGAATATCGGTGATCGTGTAAACGACTAGTGTTCAAATCCCGGGTCGGGCCTACACTAATTTGTCTTTTCTAAAGACATATGTGTGGTTAATTCATCATGGTTTTTAACGGTGAGGGAAAATATCGTGAGGAAACCTACATGGCTGAGTTGAACTTAGTCATGTGACAGTGTATTCGTACAAAACGGCGATAGGCCTGTCCCCTATCACGTGAGTACACTTGTCCATGCAAAACGTGGGTACTCTGAACATCCAGTCCCGTGATGCTCAGAAGTATTAGTACCTCTGTCAAGCCCTTCGGGGATATTCGGCGTGAACGTTTATGTTATATTTATATGTTATATGTTTAGTATAATACATTAACGCGTGAAGTAGCGTGGCGCCATATCGTATGACAGTTCTGTGGCTACCGAAGCGAGAGTACCAGGCTAAGTAAACCCACTTTGTCTATGCTGGTCTAATGGGATACCCCTATCAATCGTTGAGTTTATGGAGGGCATTGAGGATAGTATTATTTTGTCGTGTAATTAGGGCTCCTAAATTTGAAGACTACGGGGTTTCAATCAGAATTTTGACTCGTTGATTTTGATACGTAACCTATACATATTTTTGAAACCAGGCGTAAGATTGTTAGATCTTTGATTTCTCCAGGTATGTATGAATTAGCTAAGCTATTGGTTATTGAACTATCTTTCACTCTGAATTTTCAAAAGTGACTGTGAAGTTAGTGAATCCAAAGCTCTCGTTTTATTACAACAAAAAATGCACAGAAAATCTGCTTCTTCCTTTGTAAATATGATAGTCTATTCAAACTTTAGTCTGTTTGTTTTTTTATTGTGGATTTGAAATGATCCTATCGGTTTTTACTGCGATCTAAAAAGTAGTCTAACAAATGCAACATACATATACTCATGCAGTTAGTTCCCTGTTAGGTAAAGGTTGGCATGGCAGAGACTAATGATCGCCTCTTTCACTAATCCTGGCAAGTACCTCGAGCTTCATTGACATTCAGTATCTTTTTTATATGTGCCCATCTACTCTTCAAACTTTGGATTCCTGCATTTTCAAAATATTTTCTGTTTGATCTAAATGTGTCCTGTCGTCATAAAATTAATAAAAATAAAATTTCTTTATTCATAACCCACAGCAATACATCAAAACATCAAATACATATGAAAATAGGCTATGTAGCAAGCAACAAGTACAATTTTTGTATTGATATTTTCAATATTAGGCACATATAGGAAAATAGGTTAACTAATCTTACTTCAAGAGAATATAGACCCCTGACCTCAAAACTATTATTAATGAAAAATTGAAGCCAGTGATTCCACGGTGGTGCATGTATGATCAGTATACAATTATGTATGATCAGTATAATATACAATTATGACAAATTTTTGAAAATAAGGTGGGCACAATTTAGATTATCATTTTTTTTTTATATTTTTTTTTTTAGTGTGTGAGATGTATGTATGAGTTGTGTTATTGTGTGGTGGAGTGTATGTAGGTGTGTGTGTGTGGATTATTGTTTGATGTTTTTCGGAACAATGTTAAACTACCTAGGCTAGTATGTTTTCGGTTTCTAAGTATGACAGGTTTAAAAGATGAGAGTAGGTTATTTTCTTAACTTCGAAGCTAGGCAAGGTGTATATGGCGGCAACTTTATTTATTTTATTATATATTTTACTAGAGAGTACTTCAAACTGCTGCGCGGCAAAAGTCATATTGTGGCATTACATACCACATTTACAAAATTGGAACAAAGTGGCATTAAAGTTAATGCACTTCAATAAATGAAGTATTTTTTTTAATAAACTAAAATGGGCAATTAACTAATATACAGATCACTCGAGAATACTATTATAAACCATTATGCTCTTTGTCGTTTTACTTTGGAGCAGAGCAAGAGTTAAGTACAAGTAATAAGTTGTGGGAAGGGGACTTCCTCAACAAATTAATTAAAACAACAATTTGATAATATATAACGCACTTTTTATAACAGCCAGGAAGAAAAAAACTATTATTCATATTCATAATTCACCAATATTATATCATTAAAATGTTGCCCTTGGCAGGATTCGAAGACGCAACTTCCGGAGCCCCTACCAACTAAGCTACAGATTAATCATTTAGTGGTATAGTTAATTGTGCCGGTCAGAAGTCAAAAAACTGTTCTGTTCATTTTTCATTCTGAATTTCGAAAAGTAGCCGAGGGTTGCCCCAGAAGCTCTGTCTACCCCTTTTGCGATTAAAGGCGTACGCAAAAGTAGGTTAATGGAAAATTCAATTTGTTTCAACTTACTGCAATGTTGACTCAACTAACTTTCAATTATTAAAAAAGCGGCGTCAGGCTCGACAGTTCCCGATCAAATGATAGATTGTCTATTTTGAGCTTAACGACTTGAGCTTAATTTAAGGCAGGCAGGGAGTTGGTTGTTTTTATTTTTAAGTTTTCTTTATTTAATTTTATGATGAGAATCTAAGCGCGGTAATATGTGGTGGGCAATATATATATATATATATACATACTCACGGCTAAAAATGCCTAAAAAGGGGTGGCTAGAGCTTTAGAACTATAACTTCTTTAGCCACTTTTTAACGTTGACGGTTTTTTTTTTTGTAAAATAAGGGTTGTTGGTGATCTCCATCCGCATTCCCCAAGAATCACTTAATACCATGAGCCACCTCTTACGACACCCGCAGGAACAAATGGGTTAATGCTATTTCAAGCCGGAACTACAGTTATATAGATAATAACGATTATGTTAAATAAAAATCAAGTGAATATAATACAACGTTCTTATATATTGCGCTAGTTTTATAAGCACATTCTTCTCAATATCGACAGCTATACAATATTGATTCATGTAAAATGAGTTATTGTAAAAAACACATTGCTTTTAAAAAATCATTATAAAAACCGCATGAGTAATTTTTGTTTGTTTATGATTTTATGAACTAATTAAATAAGAATATATATTACATATGCTTGCGGCTATTTATATCAAAAAAGGGTAGCCAGAGCTTGAGAGTGAAAAATACCTCCATAACTTTTGAAAATTAAATAAGGAAAAAAATTAAATATGATGGATACCTCGTGATTGGTTTTCAGCAAATCACTTAAAGTCCCAAAATACCCTTCGTTTGAAACCCACCAGATGAAATGAATAAGTGCTATTCTGTGCCGACACAACTAATTTCATTATTTAAAAACTGTATTTATAAAATACCCATTGACTCCCGGTCTAACAAATATACAAGATATCCAATAATCTTAGTCTACGTGTCCGAACGCTACGCCACGTAAGTGCTACGAATATGCTACCTTTATTTTCCGACGCTACGGGGTTAAATATTGCTACGGTGCAATGAGCGCGCTTTCTCTCTCTATCTAGCTGCTAGTGAACTGAAAATGTGAAACAGACTGTGTTTTCAGTTTCTATTCGATTATCCGAATAGTTATAGGGTGACGTGGTGGTCCTTTCATGACGTCACAGGTAAGTGCAGGCATGTGTGTTGGTGTTAGTGAATTAAAACTGATGCGCGGCTGTGCGATCGATAATAAGTACTTGCATGCACTCACGCAATTAGTTATTATTGGGGTAGGTAGAGGTTTTTTGTTGCAACTTGATATGGTCGGAGCAAGCTTTTTACTGTTCTACGTGCAAGGGAATACGTATATACTGTTGTTACACATTTAATTCATTATAAAATTTTACGAAAGAGTTTAACTGGTTATGAGTGCGTCGATTGTAAAATGTCTTTTAACCATTTTTTTGGTACTGTTTTTTTTTATTCTGTTTTTTTTTATACATATATTTATTTCAGGAATAGCGCTATTTTAGAACTTTTCAACTTCCTTTGTCTAACAGCTGTGTAGCGTTGGCTTAGAATATCACTACATCTTTTCTTCTCTTGGGTGTTCGTATGAGGCGGATAACGGTAATGGGGCCTTTTAAGAAAATGTTGGGCCAAAAACCTTTATTTAACAATCTTTTCCCCAATGCGTTCCAAAAGTTTGCTGAAGAATTTCTTTTTCTAAAGCTCTAGCTTACCTTCTGGAGATTTATAGCCGTGAGTATTTGTATGTATGTCAACTTTCTTTGTGACTTCGCGTATCTTTTCTTAAGCCAAAGTTCCTTAGAAAAAACTTAGGATTACTATTCTTGGTCATGTTTGAGTGTGGCAATAGAAAGAGGCTATTAGGCTTTTCTTATTTCGTGGGCAACAAAGTTCTTGCAAAATATGCACTCTGAATATTAGGTTATAACGTTAGTTATACAATAAATACACGCCTTCTTTGTATGAAGGGTTAGACAGAGCCACATTTTTGCTTTTACAACCACAATTCAGTTTAATAAAAGAAGTGAAAAGGTAGGTAGTAACATACTGGTAAACTTATGCTGATGGATTTGCCTAAAGTAGAAAACTAATAGGAATAAAATAATTATACACTGCACATTCGCTGCAATAATGGCGTAGTTGTATAATGTTAACCAAAATTAACCTGAGTAAGTCGGAATAAGGATAAAGACCAAAAAAAGATAAGAGAGAGAGAGAAAAAAAGATACATTCACACTAAAATTGATAAATTATTTGATGATACAATACCGCAAGCAAAAAAGGTATTTTATTTAAATTTATTATGCTTTGCAGTAACACCATCACATTAAACACAAAGGTGGAATCCCTAAAGAGTCATATCACTTTCCGCTGCTACATTGGCATAACCGAACGGTAGTCGCTACATTGTCTCTTTAAATTGTATAGCAGAGCAAAATCGCAATACTAAAAAAAGCAGTGCGTGAGGGTTTTTTGATAGAAATGGATATTTGTATCCCAGAAGAGACTAACTAATCAGTCTAACTACAAAACATAAACAATGTTATGATATGTCCAAGAGCAAAATAAAAATAAATAAGTGAAACAAGACGTATCTTAAATACCTGGATAAGCAGATGCCATATGGTTGCAGCTACGAAGAACTTTGGCGTATTATGATCTTGAATATAATGAATAACACTGGTGAATAAATTACCGTTATTATTTAAATTCACAAGGGTATGTTAAATTATTAGCAAACACCTCCTATATTTGGCCATTTTGAAGTCAGAATGCACCCAAACAAAACATAACAGGCTGGCCTTGACCTAATTCCGACGTGTTCTGCCTGCACAGGTTCTAAATATGTAGCCGCTACATTGTAGCGCCTTCCTCTTCCTACCCCACATACAGACGGGACACCTACACATGCAAAATTCTAGTTTACAAAGTCACAACGAGCGCTAGTGTCTCAGTTGTTTGTTGTTATCTAACCAGCGGCGGCGGAAGCGAACAAGGATAGCATATACACAACAGCCAGGTCAAAAATGTTCTATGTTCTCATTATTACAAATTTGTCATTTCTAAAGACATAATAATGTGTGGTTAATTTATCATGGTTGTTAAGGGTGAGGTAAAACATCGTGAGGAAACCCACATGGATGAGTTTTACTTAGTCATGTGACAGTGAATTCATACAAAACGGCAATAAAATACCTTTTTTGCCGCGATAGGCCTGCTACCTATCACGTGAGTACACTGTCCATGCAAAACGTGAGAACTCTGAACACCAGGTGACAAAGTCACGTGATGTTCAGAGTTTATATTTATCAGGTTTATAAATATTGTGAGATAAAGGATATTAATATATTAGGTATTAGTCTCTAGTGGTCGCTGTGTAGTGTCGGCTTAGAATAGCACTACCCCATTCCTTCCGGTGGGTGTACGTAAGAGGCGACTAACGGTATTGGGGCTATAAAGAGATTTTTGGGCGATGCGGTTGTAGAACCATCACCAACAACTTTTATTTTACCATCTGTTCCTCACTCAACTTTCCAAAAGTGGCTAATGAATTTCTAATTCCTTAGCTCTGGCTACCCTTTCTAGGAATTTATAGCTGTGAGTATATGTATGTATGTATGTGGTCTCTAGTCAAACGCCAACCATAACTTAAGATTGTGAACTCACCAGAGATCTAGGATTATGCGTAGCCAGTTCATTTTTTTAACTGCTTTTTATTGTATATTAAAAAAAAAAGTGTAAGAAGACAATTAAAAATCTTTTTATTTATTTTATTTTTATTTATTTAATTTATTTTTGAATATGTACAGTCGCCATCAGATATATCGGAGCGGCCGAGGTACTCAAATATATCTGAGCAGCAATAAATTTCAATAAATTCTTTACGGTAAATAAGGTCAATAAGATCTGAACATCCAATTCGCCACAAATATATGAGCAGTGGTTTTTCAATTAAATTTGAACACTCAAAGAGACATTAATATCTGAAAGCACAACTCGTCAAAGTTATCTGCTCAGACAGGGTGATCATAAATATCTGAACATTTAGGAAAAATATACCTTAAAGCACTAAGCATACAGTTTAAAATTCTTAATCGTACTACGCTAGAATACATTTTCTACACAACCACCATTTGGTTTTATCAATGTCAAAACTAAAAAGATGACCCTGACTTATGATCACCCTGGATCATAAATATCTGAACATTTAGGGAAAATATACCTTAAAGCACTAGGCATACAGTTTAAATGAAATCGTATCAAAACGAGTAGGTATACAAAATAGAAATCTGCGTAAAGCAACTTTACAGTCTTGTAACAAGAAAGACATTTGAATAAAATATTTGCCAATTGCATGTATTTTATCAAATACTAGTGGTCCACCCAGGTTTCGCACGGATGGTGTAAAGTTTTTATACTGCTTACTCCCTACGATATTTAGCATGATGATATCTATACTTATAATAAATCTGTAGAGAGGTCAATTCTGTACATTAAATATATTTTCAAAATAACTATCAGGGGGTGATTAGTGATCGATACTGATGTCAAAAATGCAATCAGTAAAATTTTTGTCTTTCTGTCCGTCTGTCTGTCTGTCTGTCGGTTTGTATGTTCCTTATGGAAACAAAACTACTCGACGGATTTTAACGATACTTGGTAGAATTATTCGTCATACTCCTAGGCAGGTCATAGTGTACTTTTCAGCAGAGTAGTGAAGGGAAATTTTGGGAAAACGGGAGAAGTTACTCCATTTTTAAAGCTTCCGTCGCGTGTGCAGCGTTAATGGTTACAGTTACATAGAAATCATATATCACGGAAATATTTGCCATAAAATTGTCTAAAAAACATCATTCAATAGCGTATGTCTATCTTTTATGGTTGACTCACAATAACACGTGTAACTCCTGATAGCTTAGCAGTTCGGTGCAACCTGATTAGATTTGTTTACTCTAACATTTATAGTTCTCTCATTACACAAAAAAAAATACATTATTACCTATTCAATAAAAAAATAATCATAGAAATCGATATAGAAACACCAAACTTATACATGAAACAAGCCATCGCGTCCTGTCGTCGCACGTGAATACTGAATCATGCTGGATTATTTTTTAGTAATGGTTGCGCGGGCAAAAGATAGCCGTGAGTATATGTATGATGTAAGCAAAGTTTGAAATTCTGATTCTTTGTTTGCATGGGTTTGTTGTCGGAGATACTGAACCGTTCATTAAAGCACTTTCACAATCACAAAGCTAAACTATTATGGAGTGCTATAAGTGGTGCTAAATTTCACAAAGGTTGAGCAGCGATTGAAGAAACCTCAGATATTTTTAAAACTACGCTACCCGTGCGAAGCTAGGCCAATCCACTTGTATATCCTTTGTTCTTTTCCTGGTTCTAAGCTACCTCTCTAACAATTTTTAGTTAATAGTGTTACTAACACCACTTTCTTTTATATATATAGATTCGCAGATTTATTATGCTATAATTACGTATATAAATTGGCAATACAAATACGACAGGCGAGACAAAAAAAAAGTACAACGGTGTGCGTAAATGAATGTGTGTGTGTGACATTAGTGTGGCGGATCCCATACTAGCCCTATTAAAATTAACAAAAATTCACGTATTTGTTATTTTTTCCCAATTGTAAACTTTACAGTAATTGTAGTACTATGATGACACAAGATATTTTTTATCATATATTTGCATTGAAAACTTTGGTTTAAGATCATATAGATCTGTAATTATTTATTACACAGTAGACAGAAGTGTAATACAGTCTTAGTTTGGACATAAATGGCTAATAATTTTGTGTTTGCCAAAGAATATGTATTCGATTTAAATTTATTTTTTTCACTTTGATTAAGTTATTAAATATTAATCACTTAATCAAAAAATCATTAAGGTTAAATAAGTCAATAATTTTCTTTCATGTTTTATGTCAAAATCGTTGTAGGAATTTATCGTCTCTGAGAGGTCCTGCCTTTGTTGACGTTTATGCTATGGCGTTTGTCACTTACTGCTAATCCATGTGCTTCTATATCTATGGTAATATAAAAGCTGCCAAATGAAAATAAGTACGAATGCTTTGCAATATTTCATCCACTTTCGTGTCAGTCACCATGGCCTAGCGGTTTAGTGAATAGAAATCATAATTGTAATCCGTTGCGTCAGGGTTCAAATTTAGGATTTGAACCCTGACGCAACGGATTGTGTTTATTTTTATCAAGAATTCATGTTCTTTTTTTCTATTTTATTTATTAAGTCTTAAGATTTATGGTCCTCATTTAATATAATGCTATATATTACGTTAAAATTATATATATGAATACGTATAATACGTTACAGAAAACAGCAGGAAAAAGTTCAATTTTGCAAAAACTAGTTTATCCTTTCATTTTATTAAAGCTGCATTTATATTTATGCTACCCTGGTACCTACAATGTAAAAATGGCATACATGTTTCAAAAATTCTAAGTTATTTTACCTCTTGATGTTTTTGTACTGGTGAAAATTATACAACTACAAACCCATTCCTCTATTAACACCATGTGCTTACCTGTTTCTGTCAAAAAATGGAGTTGGTCAGTGAGGAATAACTTAGTATTTTTTTTCTAATAATATACTAACCGTACAACTAGTTGGGACCGTACAACCAGTGGGGCATACCTCCCAGCAGAAGACTCTTTTTAGTTTTGACATTGATAAAACCAAATGGTGGTTGTGTAGAAAATGTATTCTAGCGTAGTACGATTAAGAATTTTAAACTGTATGCTTAGTGCTTTAAGGTATATTTTTCCTAAATGTTCAGATATTTATGATCACCCTGTCTGAGCAGATAACTTTGACGAGTTGTGCTTTCAGATATTATTGTCTCTTTGAGTGTTCAGATTTAATTGAAAAACCACTGCTCATATATTTGTGGCGAATTGGATGTTCAGATCTTATTGACCTTATTTACCGTAAAGAAGTTATTGAAATTTATTGCTGCTCAGATATATTTGAGTACCTCGGCCGCTCCGATATATCTGATGGCGACTGTACCTCGTCTCCTTCAGCTCAGATTTTAGAATATTTTAATCTCAAACGTTTACGCCGTATAGCCCCAAAAGGGTTGGCAGAGGTACTAATACTTCTGAACATCACATTACATTGGCACCTGATGTTCAGAGTACCCACGTTTTGGTTGGACAGTGTACTCACGTGTTAGGTGGCAGGACTATCGCCGTTTTGTACGAATACACTGTCACATGACTAAGTACAACTCAGACATGTGGGTTTCCTCACGATGTTTTCCCTCACCGTTAACAACCATGAAAAATTAACCACACATACGTCCTTCAAAAAAACAAATTGGTGTAGAACCAGGATCTGAAACAATAGAGATTAGAAGTGTTCTAATCGAGGTTGTTTAAATGATTTAATATGACAATTACTAAGTAAATATATTTTGATCAACAGAAATCTAACGTAAGAAAAACAGGGTTCAACCGCAATGAAATATCCACACCTTTTGAAAATATTGTATGTTCTAACATCTATTTAGAAATAATAATAATAATAATTTATTTATTTTCGTACAACTCCGTGGCACAATATTGTTAGTAAAGCTTATTCTATGTGTTAGTAACAATCTTGTTAGTAAACTTATTCTATGCTATAGTTTATTAAATAACAGCACGTACAAAAGCAAGGCATTACTAATTTAGTTTAATTAATAAAACTTTTATCTTTGGTTAATTGTTTTTGAATTTGGGATTAATCTATGTATGTAACACAAGGCGCAGTCCCAGGACCAGCCCTATATATGTATTATATTTATACAACCATGAAATACAGGCAGGCACAACAACCTGAAAGCGAAGAATAAGATAAGTATCTGAATATCCACCTCGACAGAAAACTGACATGACATAAACACTTCATAACAAAGATGACTCAAACTCTTAAAAGACTCGAGAGATACGCCCTCCTAGCGTTCTCTCGGATCCCGAAGACCCGACCCACGATCTAAAGACCTCAGAGGCAACTTGCAAACATCGTTGGTAATAATATTTTATGGTAATATAATATACCGTTAGCAACCGTGATAGCCCAGTGGGTAGAACACTCGCTTATCGTGCAAACGACTAGTGTTCAAATCCTGGGTCGGGCCTACACCAATTTGTCTTTTCTAAAGACATATGTGTGGTTAATTTATCATGGTTGTTAACGGTGAGGGAAAACATCGTGAGGAAACCCACATGGCTGAGTTGTACTTAGTCATGTGACAGTGTATTCGTACAAAACGGCGATAGGCCTGCCCCCTATCACGTGAGTACACTGTCCATGCAAAACGTGGGTACTCTGAACACCAGGTGACAAAGTCACGTGATGTTCAGAAGTATTAGTACCTCTGCCAACCCCGTCGGGGATATTCGGCGTGAACGTTTATGTTTATGTTATGTAATATAATATGAGGACTTTATATCTGGCGGAGCGTGCTGCGATTCTATTCTGAATTTTCTAATACTCAATACTGCAAAGATCGTCAAACCAGTCGAGTTTTTCGAGCTCCTACTCCTAAAATCTACACATGCTTTGCAAGAAGACAAAGTTTATTTTTGCACCCATATATATTTAATAAAGCTGCCTTGCCTTGCAAACTTAAAAGCTGTACATATCACGAAGCCAAAATCAGGATTAGAAACTGGCTACAAAAACTTGATTATGTTAATACAGAGCAAATCATAACAGTTGTCGAATAAGTTAAATGTATGTTTTGAAAGGTTGTATTAATAGGAATTGTCAATCATTATTTTAATAAATTATACATAGTTGTTTATATAATATTAAGAAAAAAAAAACAATTTATATATATTTTAATTTTAACAATTATTTAAACAAATTATTTATATTAAAATTTAAACAATTATACAAAACTATTATTTTTAGAATTTTCTACTAATTTTAAATCAATTATAAATTCTTATTTTAACAATTACTGATTATTTTATTATTTGAGGAATAATAAATAAACAAACAAATATATCAAATTATTATATTGCATATTCAATTTTAATTACACGCTTTTCCTTATAATTGTAATATCATATATAAATTACTACTAAACATTCAATTACCCATAATATATTAAATACCCAATATTTTATAAAAATACTTATCATTAGTAATCAACATAAAACTATACTTCGTTCAACATCCGCTTTACTTTATAGCTATAATATCATAGCTTATACTGTAATACTCACCTATGGGACCTCGCGATACAGGTTTTACCTAGTGCGAGGACCGTTAGAATGCTCGACACAAAGCAAAAACGCGGATACCCGCAAGTGTAAAATAATTTATATTGTTTGATTTAATGCTTTTGTTAAATATTTTTGTAACAATAAACAATATTTAATATTTTTGATTTGATTTGATGTGATAATTAGAATGTTTTGTTCATGAAAACCTCATGTGGGGATTATTTCTTATAAATAAAGGAAAGAAATCAAAATTTGTACTCTATCTGTAAAGATAGACAAGTGGCCTTCCGAATTAGTAAAATATCGTAGGTGGGGATCGCTGACACTACTTTAAAAGTGTAAAAGAAACAAAGGATAGAAAAATATTGCACTAGTAGCAGAGCGACATAGCATATACCCTGAGATCGTGGGTTTGATCACCGCTGGTGGTGAAATTTTTCTTTATTTGTCGTTGGTTACGTTGAAGAACAATAAATTGGAACCTCCCTTGCCTGCCACTGGAATAGACCTCCCGAGGAAGGCTCGGTTTGACATAAGCCTCCAGTCCCGTTTGAACACTGGTAAGGACTCCTTTCTCCGTTCGATGTAGCTTAGGTACACACACTTTTGCCTCTTGGGGCAGCTCTCAGGTACCCGATACACAAAATATGAAGGTGAATGCACAAAAAAAACAGTATTCAGTTGAGGACACAGTGGATCAAGAGGTCGTGCTAGTTACTAATAGATATAAAATCAGCTGGTGTGCGGGCTACTGGTTTCACACGAATAAACCCTCAACGCAGACCGAAAGGTTTGCAATTATGTTTCTGTAGCAATGTAACCTTCACAGAGAACTCTCATGATATTTTTTAAGCTCTGCCAACCCATTTGTGTCATTAGCGATATAAGTACCTCTGCCACCAATTCGTTATGCAAAGTTTTACTAAAGTGATGCTGATTACAAAACCATTTCGAGATATTATGGTTTTAAACAATATTTTCTTGGAATTAAATCAAATAAAGCTGATGACCTTTATTTTATCAAAAAAACTTTAGCAGTGTTTGACCTTCAATGTCATTTCAAAGACATTCGTTTTTGCAGTTTTTTATTAAAATACTGAAAATCATAGGTTTATTTAATATAATATCGTAATATCTGTGGGAGGTGTTATCCAAGTTCGGTTTGGGGAGCCAACTTATACGTGCATTGGTATCACTCTATGAGGATTCTAGTGCATTTGTAAGAATAAACGGGGAAAACACAGACTGGTTCGGTATCTCTAGAGGTGTCCGACAGGGATGTGTAGCTTATCCGTGGCTCTTCAATTTGTTCATGGATGACTGTCTGATAGAGTTGCGTGAAAATGATTATGGACTGAGAATTGGTGGATTCGTCATCAAATGCCTCTTATATGCTGATGATCAAGTGTTACTTGCATCGTCGGTTGAAGAGTTGCAAGAGATGATGAATATTGCATGTGCGTCGTTTGAAAGAAAAGGAATGAGAGTGAATGTAGATAAAACCAAAACCATGGTTTTTGAGAGGGAGGAGAATATGACTGACTGCGTGATAGAGATCAATGGTAAGAGAGAGAGGTAAGTTCGTATATCTGGGAAGTTTGTTTACTAGGGATGGAAAGGGAAAGTGTGATGAAGACATTGAAAGAAGAGTAAAAAAGGGTAATGCGGTAAATGGAGCACTGGATAGTCTCATGTCTAGTCAATCGGTGTCTGAATAGGCCCGAATGGCTGTGTATGATGCCGTTCTTGTTCCTACGGACTGCCGTTTTGTATGGCAGTGAATGCTGGGTGTAGCAGAAGAAGCATAAAAGCTGAGTGAATGCAGTAGAGATGAGGTCCCTCAGAAAAAAATGAAATGTTAGATCATGTGATCGTGTGAGGAATGAAGTGATTCGGGAAAGGTGTGGTGTAAAAGGTGATATTAATAATAATAATAATAATATATAATAATATAATATAATATATATATAATATAATAATAATATAATAATAATATAATAATAATAACGAGCCATTAACTCCTGGGTCATGCCTGTACTGATGTACACGTTTGGCGTGCTCAGATGGACTCAGTCTGAACTAGACGCTCTGGACAGACGAGTCCGCACGACGATGACCTCTCATCGAATGCATCATCCGAGATCGTCGGTTATGAGATTGTATATCCCGCGGAAGTGTGGTGGTCGAGGCCTCTTGAGTGCCAAAACCATGCACAACCGCGAGGTATGCAACCTCAGAAACTATTTTTTGACGATGACGGATGATAGTATTCGGGAGAGGTGGTCGCTAGTGATAAAGGACTGACTCCCTTATCGTTGGCCTCACAGGATTGGCGAACCCCGGAGGTACTTAGCACCTCTGATCGGGAGTCCGTATGGAAAGAGAAGGAGCTGCACGGGAGGTTTTACAAGGTACTTCACGAACCTTTCGTTGACCGTAAAGCCTCCCTGCATTGGCTGCGTTTCGGGGACCTCTTTGGGGAAACCGAAGGTTTTGTCTGTGCAATACAGGACCAGGTTATCAAGACGCGGAACTATCGGAGATACATCCTAAAGGACGGTACCACAGACATCTGTCGAGCATGTGGCCGTCCCGGAGAGTCACTTAGGTATGTTATTTCCGGTTGTTCGGCTCTTGCTAACACTGAGTACTTGCACAGGCACAACCAAGCAGCCAAAATCCTGCATCAGGAGCTCGCTCTAAAATACGGACTCTTGCAACAGAGGCTGCCGTATTACAAGTATCTGCCGGAGCCAATCCTAGAAAACGACCGTGCCAAAATCTATTGGGACCGATCCGTTATCACGGACAGGACTATTCTAGCGAATAAGCCTGATATCGTGGTATGGGATCGGTCGCAGTCGAGGGTATTTCTAGTGGATGTCACTATCCCTCATGACGAGGGTCTCGTAAAAGCCGACACCGAGAAGCGGCGGAAATATCTCGATCTGGCTCACGAGATCACCGACATGTGGGGTGTGACTTCGACAGAAATAATCCCAATTGTTTTGTCCGCGAACGGGTTAATTCCAACCAGCCTCGCGACCAACTTGAGGCGGTTGGATTTCTGTGGCGTGTCGGTTCCAGCACAAATGCAGAAAGCGGTGCTGCTCGATACGGCTCGGATCGTCCGTCGGTTCTTGAACCTGACTCCCTGACCCCGACCGACTGTGCTTTTGTCGGGGAGTACCGCCTCTCCCATTTAAAATTTATATTTTCTTTTTTCGGCCATGGGAGAGGCGAGGAACTAAAAGTCATGCCCAAAATAATAATAAAAACTCTTTATTGTACATCACAAAAAAACAACAATTACAAAAAAAAGATCGGTACAAAAGCCAAAGTACAACTGGCGGTCTTATCACTAAGAGCGATCTCTTCCAGACAACCCATGAATGGAAAGATTTGCTGGATTAAAAACATGTTCGGTAGATGTCCAATAAATTAAACTGATTTGCTTAAAAACTAAAATTATTCGTCGAACTATTATCTATCTATTTTAAATATTATTAAATATTTATTATGTTCTAACACACTTACATATAATATTCCATAAAATAAATAATATTCAATAAATACAATACATATGCAATATATATAATACATACTCGTATATACATTTTACGACATATATAACAGAATATATAAACTTTTGTATGCAACACAAATAATATTATAGTGTTTCGGAGAGGAAGTGTTTCTTTACCATGTTCTTGAAAATAGGGAGAGACTTGGCTAATCGCACCTCTACAGGAAGACCGTTCCATAGTTGTACAGCCTGGACGGTAAAGGAGGAACTGTAAAAATTGGTGGAATGGGAAGGGGTACTTAACAAAAGATTGTGGTAAGAACGCAGATTGTGGTCATGTGAAGAGTGAAGGATATGGAAACGCTCTTTAAGGTAGGAGGGGGTGGCAGGATTAAACAAGATAGAGTACAGGAGAGACAGAGTATGTGCATTCCGGCGGATACGAATTGGAAGCCACTGAAGTTTATTGCGATACGCAGAGACATGGTCATATTTACGCAGTCCGAAAATAAACCTAATACATAAATTTTGTAAGCGCTCAAGTTTGTTCAGTTGATCTTCAGTTAGATCGAGATAGCAGGTGTCAGCATAATCAAGAATAGGTGGTAGTAGAGATTGGGCTAACGCAGTTTTGGTAGCAGTAGGGAGAAAGTTACGTAGCATCCTGAGGGACCCTGCTGACGCAAACAGCCTCCGGCTTACTAATTCCAGTTGCGGCACCCAAGATAAGGTGCTATCTATCATCACACCAAGGTTTTTTACAGCAGCGCTGAAAGGAATGGATGTGCCATCAAATAAAACAGGTGGTAGTGATTTATAGTCAATCTTGGAAACAATTCGTGAGCTACCAACTATAATTATTTGCGTTTTATTCGGATTAACTTTCAATCCATATGCTTCACTCCATTTCAAAATTTGATATTGTAGGAAAGATAGAAAAAGAAATGTTGAGATAGTTTGGGCATATAGAGAGGATGGATGACAGTAAATTGGTGAATGAGATCTAAAGAGCCAATGTGGAAGGCAATTTTAGTAGAGGACGACCTCGGAGGACACATTTGGATCAAATAGAAAATGTGCTCAAAAAGGCAGGTGTCCGAAGTACGAAGAAAAACAGCGTGTATGAAAAGATTGATGGATGTGAATGAAGCTAGAGAGGTTTTCCAGGATCGTACAAAGTGGCGATCGATAGTCTTTGCCTACCCCAATGGGAACTAACGGCGTGAGAATATGTATGCATATAGAATAGAATAGAATAGAAAACTCTTTATTGTACATCAAATATGGAAAAACAATTACAAATACACAGAATGAATTATCAAAAGTACAATTGGCGGTCTTATCACTAAAAGCGATCTCTTCCAGACAACCTTTGAATGGAGAGGTCAATAAATTAGAGTCATGTGAGATAGACGTACAACAACATGGTGAATGAAACTGATAACTATGCGTTAATCTGCACAAACAATACAACAATCCAGTCATACTTAAATCTAGTTACAAAATAATAAACTATTAACAAACATATAAATACTATGATACAATAAATTAAAACTTATATATATATAGCATATGTATGTAATATCGTAATAATATCATTTGAGATCACAAATTCGTGATTTTTTTCAATCAGCAACATTTTTACTAAACGTTTCGCTTCATATACATGTCGTTACGTGATTTTATCGGTCGATGACGTCATTAAGGACAATCTTTAAAAATCATAACTTTACAATTGCTAATTTTAAATGAAAAATATTCAAATTAGTCTTTTATTTTTATATTTACTATCGAATAAAAATATTTAATAAATACAAAAATAAAACTGTGCACGGCGGCGCGGCTGAAACCTTTGAGTTTTAATTTTGTGTCAATAGAAGGGCGTGAATAAATACATTATTAGTGGAGCACGAAAGCTTTATCCGGATCGTACAAAGTGCTGGTAGGCAGTCTCTGCCAAAAATTGCAATAAATGCATGTTATATAAAAGTATAGATGAAAAATCGAAGCTGGCACGTATAAAGTGCATTGCCAAAAAGCGAAGAAAGGGTCTAGCAGGCTAAGGGAACAAGATTGGCCCCCGAAGCCGATCTGGCTGATTTACACCCCTTTTCTATGCACTTGTACATGTCTTTAGTAGCTCTTTTTGAGTTTTTTTTGGTGGGTGTACCTCCGCGGCAAACGTCAAAAAAATGTACTAAAAAAAATAAACTATGATTTTTTGACTGAAGTACTATTGGTAGGCCCCCCATAAAAACATGCGATTAAAAGTTCATTTTATTCTCGTTTATCGTGATTTGGTTTGGTTGTTCTAGCTTGCGTAGTTTATCTAAAATATGTTTATGTAGCCTCCATCGTGTCCCACTGCTGGGCAAAGGCCTCCCCCTTTTCGCGCCACTCATTCCTGTTCTTGGCCGCCTCCGACCATTCGGGCATAAATTTGTCGAGATCGTCCCGCCATCTGCGCCTTGGTCTGCCACGTTTTCGCCGGCCATCATTGGGGACCCAATCAGTAACGACTTTGGCCCACCTATCTGGGTCCATGCGGCGTAGGTGGCCAGCCCAATTTCACTTTAATTTGGCTGTGGTAACCCCGACGTCGGCAATCTTTGTTTTTGAGCGCAAGGTGGTGTTGCGTATTCGGTCGATCCTCGTTACGCCAAGGATGCTGCGCTCCATTGCCCTTTGGCAGATCTTGAGTCTAGTCTTCTGAAGTTCGGTCAAAGACCAGGTTTGAGCACCGTAGGTTAGGATAGGCAGGATACACATGTCGACGAGTTTTCGCTTCAGGGTTAGCGGAAGCTTTCCCTTCATTAGCTCTTTCATGGACCAGTAGCTCTTCCAGGCGTTGTCGATGCGACGATCGATCTCTTTGTCCTGCCTGTTTTCGAAGGAGACTATCTGGCCCAAGTAAATGTACTCGTCGACGTACTGTATCTCCTGCCCATCTACCTCGACCCTACGTTTCGTGCTGTTAGTCATGCACTGAGTCTTTGAACGATTCATCGACAGTCCAACCTCAAGACTTGCTGTGCTAAGGTCTTGTAGCATTGTCTCTAGCTCTGAGGCTGATGAGGCGAACAAGACAATGTCATCAGCAAACCGGAGATTCGTGAGCCTGCGATTGTTTCCGACCTCAATCCCTTTGTCGGCCCATTGAAGTTTTTTAAAGACCTCTTCTAAGGTAGAGGTAAAGAGTTTCGGCGACAGAGGGTCGCCCTGCTTTACGCCTTTTTCAATAGGAAAAGAGGGTCCAGGCTGGTGTAACTTGATGTCTGCTGTACTGTGATTGTAAATATTCTCTAGGATGTTGATGTAGGCAGCATCAATGCTCTGGTTGCGGAGTGCGGATAGTATGGATGGATGAGTTACACTATCGAAGGCTTTGGAATAGTCAACGAATGCCAAATAAAGGGGTTTTCTAAATTCGTTGACTTTTTCGATAATTTGATTTAATGTGTGAAGGTGATCAGTAGTTGAGTAACCTGGGCGGAAACCAGCTTGCTCAGGAGGCTGTTGGGAGTCAAGCTGCTGGGCAATACGATTCTGTATTATTATAATAAATAACTTATAAATGTGTGAGACGAGACTAATGGGTCGGTAGTTTCCTATGTCACTCTTATCGCCCTTTTTGTGGAGGAGGATGATGTTTGAATGGCAAAATTTGGATGGGAGTTTGCCGGTGTAAAGAATAGCATTGCACAGATTGGCAAGCTGCGGCAATATAGCAAGCTTAGCGGTTCTCAACATATCTGTAGTAATGCCGTCCTCTCCTGGGCTTTTATTGTATTTCATACACTTGAGGGCCCGGTGCACCTCCAATCCTGTGATAGGTGTTATTTTTCCAGGGTCAGGGGAGTCATAAGTGACATTTGTTACCGGTTTAGACGAGTCTGAGTACAGGCCTCTGTAGAATCTGGTGCAAATCTCAATGATTTTCTCTCTGCTACCTTGTTTAATGCCATTTTCGTCAGTAAGTCTTGTAATCCAAGACTTACTTCGATTTATTCCTTGTTTGGCAACGCGGAGAGATCCATTGGTTTCTATTGCCTGTTGTACTACTTTGGTGTTTAAATTTCGGATATCTTTCCTTATACTTCGCTTTACGTGCCGGTCGAGTTGGTTGTATTGCGGCGCGCCTCTGTGTAACTCCTCCCGTTGGCTAATCAAATTGAGAGTACTCGAAGTAAGTTTATTGAGATTTCTCTTTTTGGGTTTCATGTTCTTGCTGGCGATGGTAATAGCGTTTTTTAAATGTTCGTACTGCCCTTCTGTATCTTCTTTATCAACGGATAAGCTTTTGAAATAGTTGTGTAATTCTAAACAAAACGGTTCTTGGTTATGTAGGAGTGTTTGCTTGTCTAGTGTCCGGATTTTGCGTGTATACAACTGTTTGCGATGTATTTTTAAATCAAACATGACCTTTGCTCGAATTGGTCTATGGTCTGAACCGTATTGAAATCTATTAAGTGTTCCAACGTCCTTTTTTATTGTGTGGTGTGAGGACAGTACGTAATCGATCTCGTTTCGTGTGTTGCCATCGGGAGATACCCAGGTCCAGCGCCGCTGAGGTTTCTTACTAAAAAAGCTGTTAGATATTTTGAGGTTCTGGCCAAAGGCAAACTGTAACAGACGAGTGCCACGAGCATTTCGGCATCCAAGCCCGTGGGCTCCAAGTATGGACTCATTGTCTAGAGGTTGTCTTGGGCCAAGTTTTGCGTTAAAGTCACCGAGTACCATGGTCCATGTTCCTCGGTGATCGTCGCAAGCCTTGTTCAGCATGTCGTAAAAGTCTTCAACCTCATCGTCGCTGTGGGCAGATGTTGGGGCGTAAGTTTGGATTATGGTCATCGTGTGTTTTGGGGTGATCTTGAACTTAAGTACCGCAATTCGATCAGAGTAACCTATAAACTCGTCAATGTTGTTTTGCCACTTTTTTGCCACCAGGAAACCTACTCCGTAGAGGCCGCTGGTGGTTCCATAGTGGTAGAAGATGCTTGTATCTCTTTCGACCGTCTCTTCTCCTTGTCTTCTTACTTCCGCTAAGCCTAAAATATCCCACTTGATGGATTTAAGAGCGTTCTCGAGTTCTGTCAGCCGTTCTTCCTTCATCAAAGTGCGGACGTTGTAGGTAAGGATATTGAGTGTGTTCAAATCAGTTTCCATTTGCCTTGCCATAGTTGTCTGACGGGGGATCGATCTCGCCCGGGGATTATTCGCACCCCATGCTCCAAGGCTTCAAGGTATTTTTTAAACTTATATCTAAAATATAAGTTTAAAAAATACCTTGATGATTTGGTAAATGTCAAAAATCTCCAAAACAAAAGAAGATCGAGGGCTGATTATTGTCACACAGTAACCGTGGCTGAAACCGGTGCACCACCATAAAAATCAGCAAGATCGGCTTCGGGGGCCAATCTTGTTCCCTTAGCCTGCTAGACCCTTTAGTATAACATGTCAATATGACTGTCACTGTCAAAAACATCTGATCCTGATTTTGTTTTTTGTCATTGTCAGTGACGTTTGCAGTTGCATGCATTTGCATTACATTCGCTCGCTGCAGTTCTAATTACTTTTTGTGGATTAAATTATTCACAAAATACAGAAAAAAATATTAATAAGTCATTTTAATTTATTTGACACACAAGTATCAGTATTTTATCTAAGGTATTAGGGGGTCCGCCCTCATACTCATACAAAAATGTCTACGAAGGCTGAGTATAAACCTAAACACGTAAAGATATTCGATCTGGATGACTTTGAAAACCTTTTGAAAGGCGTGAAGGTTGCGACATGCATGCTCACTGAATCACCGCAAGTTGGCAAGTACTTTGTTGTAAATGAATAGATAATTTAACTATTTGTAAAACATAACCTATAAGGATATATTTTAGTTTTAGAACAATAAAAGAAATTGGTTATTTTTGTAATCATATTTTAGTATTGTTTATCTTTTTGTTACTTCGCGCTGCCAGTTTTTAGTATATGCATTTTTAAATTAAATTAATTGGTGGAAAATCAGGAGTTTTCTTAAATGCTATAAATTAATTGGCAAATATGAATTATTCCAATTGCTTGTTGTACCGTAAAATACCTGTTATAATTATAATGCGTAATTTTATAAGTAAATAAATTTCATCACAATCAGCATCATCTTAGTCAATAGTGTCAATATGATGCAATAATTTAACAATTGGCCTAGACCCCGTTTTTAAAACATGCCCTTTTTTATTTTAAATTGATAAAAGACATTCAACTAAACAACTTCGTCTAAGGAATGCTTATCTAAAATATTGTAATTTTCAAAATACTTAATAATTAAAAAGTGTCCTACCTAGATCAAACTGAGAAAGTATAGTGAGGTTCTTAGCCTCAGGTGAAATAAAAAAGAATATCTTGTGATTTGACTACATTTTTTTATTTTAGCTAAGGCTAAGAACCTCAACCGCATTGCCCAAAAATCCCTTAAAAGCCCCCAGTACCGTTAGTCGCCTCTTACGTACACCCACCGGAAGAATGGGGTAGTTCTATTCGAAGCCGACACTACACAGCATAGATATTACATAGCATACAAATAGACAGTGTGCTCAAAAGTTGTCCATAGTATGAAGAATAAGAGAACATGTATAAAAAAATTGATGGATGTAAATGAAGCTGGAGAGGTTTGCCAGGATCATACAAAATGGCGAATGATTGTCTTTGCCTACACCAGTGGGAAATAATGGTGTGAGTAAATGTATGTATGTATCTCTAACTAAGGAAAATTCTCAAAAATGCATTATACTCTGAAACTACCCCGCACAGCACCAGGACTATAGTTGGTCATTGAGAAGTCTCAAAAGGGGATTTGTAGGAAAATTTCTCTTAGTTGTGACAGGAAAAAACTTTTGTTGTAGTACCCTAAAGTTGCTCCCTCACAGAGAGAGACTTCCTAATATATTATGTACGAGCTGACCCGACAGACTTCGTACTGTAAATTTGCTTATGCCAAACTTTAGGTGTCTTTTCCCGTACTCTGAGTTCAATCAGGTGTGAATATTTTATTGGTTAAATTTTTCGGGGATAAAAAATATTCTATTTGATAATGGGGGTCATTATCTAGCATTCTGCTAAATTTCATTCATGTACATTATGTTATTTTTATTTAGCTGTGTATGTTTGGCAGATCAGAAGTATAAGTACTTTTGGCAACCCTGTTGTTTGAATTTGAAAAATATGAGTACATAAGTTTTCCTCTTATTTCAGTTGACGAAGAGAGTGTAATAAAGAGAGTGAGTGCCCTCACCCTGGACGGAGCAAAGGGGGGAGAACAATGTTCCTGCTGTGGAGCCGGCCCGTTCGCGTCCCGAGCGCAGCAGACCGCGCACTACAAGCATCACTGGCACGCACACAACTTGAAGAGGAGGTTGTTTGGGAAACCTCCGTTGACTTTGCCAGAGTTTAATTCTAGACAAGGTAACTTTGCTTAGTGTTGATGGCATTGCAATTTCTTACCGGCTGGCCTAGTGTTGTGGGTTGGGTTGACATCAATAGCTACCATGATACTATAGTAGCCTGAATCAGCTCGATTGTTTATTTGCATTGCTTTGAGAGAGATGATAGTGCCAGTTTAATCACCTGACACTCTTTAGACAATCAGGTGATTTATCGGCACTATCCTAACCAGATTGAAAACGTGCTGTAAAGGCGGGAGTCCGAAGGGGGAAGAGTGACAGTAAATGTGTGAGAAGAATAATAAATAAAAAAAAACAAGATTATGCAAAGTGGTGATTGATAGTTTCTGCCTTCCCCACTGTTCAGCCGTAACAACGGAAGTCATTTAACGAAACTAGGATATATTATAAATTGAATATGTAAGTATCAGTATCGCCAATCCAACCCAAGCTTCCAAGCCCATAAGAGGGTTGTTATAATACCCAGATCGTTACAGACGACAACTCGAGCGTGTCTGAAAGCGACTCTGAAGCGGAGGGCAACCCCAGCACGCCGGCCACGGAGCTGTTCGCGACGGCCACCCGCCACTGCAAGGCGTTCTTCACCAATACAGCTGGACAAGTATTTTGTATCTACCGCTGTGTGCTGCATCATAAGAAGGTACATATTTGTTCATACACACATTTACTCACGGCCATAAATCCCAATAAGGAATAAGGAGTATGCAGAGCTTCAGAGCTAGAAACTCCTCAGCTACATTTGGAAGTTGATAGGCGAAAGATGGTAAAATAAAGGTTGTTGGTGATGAATCTCCAACCGCATCGCCCAAAAAGCCCTTAAAAGCCCCGATACCGATAATCGCCTCTTACGTGAAGAAATGGGTTAGTGCTATTCTAAGCCGACACTACACAGCTATGCACACTGTTTGATATAAGTGATTTGACCATTTTCGATGTGCTTAAAATATTGTAGATACAATCATGAAAATCTGAGTATCCATTAGGTTTTTTACTAACTAGCTTCTCTGATAAGTCGCCCTTGACATCAATACATATGATATAAAATAGGCAATAAGGTGTGGGTGTGATTTAGAATGAACCCATACATCTGGAATTTGTGTATTTTGAGTCTTCGTAGTTCAGTAGAAAGGACTCCTGTATATATAAGGCGTCTGAGAGCGAGTTTATCAATTCTTTTGTGACAATCTGAATAATTTTCTACGAATGCTGGTGGATAAGAATGGAAGGAAAGGGGGTCCAGTTTATAAATCAAGGTATCTAAAATAATGCCGTTTAGTACCGGCTTAGAATGCCACTACCTCTTTCTACCCACGGGTGTCGTAAGAAGCGACTAAGGGTATGGGCTTTTTTAAGTGGGTTATCCCTTATCAACTTCCAAACGTGGCTGAGGAGTTTCTAGCTCTGAAGCTCTGGCTACCCCTTTTTGGGATTTATGGTCGTGAGTATATGTATCTAAAATAAAATTAAACCAGACTTGAGAGAGGCGCCCTCCTATCGTTTTCTCGAATCCTGACGATCTGATCACCCGAGAGCTTAAGGCTTCAGAAGCCACGAGCGCTCAAACAACATACCACTCCAGACACCTGACCATACCACAGAACCCTAAATTAGAACCTCCCTTGCTTGCCACTGGCATAGGCCTCTAAGAAGTCGCGAGACCGCACTGTATGATGTAAGCCTCCCGATAAGTCACCTTGTCAGGACTCCTTTGTCTTCTATCTGGAACAAAAAAAAACAAAAATATGGAATTAAACCCTAGTCTAATGTAATCAGACTTTTTTTGCATGAAGAGCTCATGAGGAGATTATTACTAATCAATAAGGCAAATAAACATTTTCGACACCAGCAGGATTCGAACCCAGGACATCCGGGTATACGGCCCCGTCGCTGTGCCAACTGAGCTATGGTATCAAGTAACCACTCGCGCGAAAATTTGTATTTGCTTGTTTCTTTACACCTTTACTTAGAAGTAAACTTAGTATTAAGTTAAAATTTGACGTTCAAAAAACAAAGATTTATCTTTTTATTTTGAAATAAATGATTATTTTATTTTTTAATTTTATTTACTGGTGTTATCAATTGCCGAATTAACTAATTTAACCTAATTTAATATATTTAATTAAAGGAAGACCTATCCACGGATGGCGAGGGCAAGATATGGGTACAAAGATGTCGCAACTTGGCGTCCCCTGGCAGCCAGCGGTGGGCCGTCGTCATGGTGTCCGGGGGACATTTCGCAGGTTAGTATGTTTGTGTGTTTGTTTGCCTATTTGTGGGGTATTTAGCAGTGGAAAGTTATTGTAATTTTTTGGTTGTTTCATACATATACCCACGGCTATATGTCTTAAGAAGAGCTTAAGAATTAGGAATTGCTTAGCCACTTTTAGGGGAAAATTTTCTAAAATAAATAGTTGTTGCTGGTGATGGGTCTCCAACTCCATTTCTTAACAATAACTTAAAACGGCCCGATAGCCTTTGTCGCCTCTTAAGACAACTGCGGGCAGAAATGGGTTAGTGCTATTCTGAGCTGACATTAAGCAGCAGTTTCATTTTATGACTAATTATAATTTAATAGTAGTTATTTTATAGAACATTTTTGTCGCTGGTGAATAAAGTTTAAGTCATGTTAGTAAGTCATTATTTTATAGACCGACACTATATGTCACTATGTTTATTTTACCAATTTTCATTGCTAAATAAACACCAGTACTTAGTCTTAGTAGCCATACTTTTTCTTGTGAGTTAAAAATATGGCTCCTTGTAAATAAAGATTATTACTATTTTCTTCTAGGTGCCATTTTCTCCGGCAGTGTCCCGGCTATTCATAAAACGTTGCATTCGTATGTGGTGCGAAGGGGCCAGGGCCAAGCGCAAGGGACAAGGGACCAGCATGGGAATGCCCCTAAATCGGCAGGGGCCAGTCTCAGGAGGTATAACCAGGCGCAGTTTTACCAGGTCAGTTTTTGGTGGATTCTTTTAGTACTGTTTGTCGGTTAAGTATGCCACTAAGGGCCAGTTTTTTGATCCGTGGTTAACTCAACAATTTGTTAAATATCGTAACTATTAGTTAAATATCAGCAAAATGCATTTTTTGACCCGTGGTTAGAGTAACTAATAGTCAAATATCGAACCATTAGTTAAAAAAGTTAACTACTCAGGATTGGAGTGTTAAACAAGATGACCACTGGTTTTTTTGTATAAAAGCAGCTGTTTGTCAGACATCTGAGATGAGTTTGAACATAGTTAGATAATTTGATGTCGAAAGTTCGTCAGAAGAAGAAGACAATGATATTATATTACTAATGTGTGTGTTGATGAGAAGGTTAAAAATATATAGGCCACGCCATCCGCCGTTAGAAACCTGGGATGATGTAGATTTTTGTCATCGTTACCGCCTATCGAAGGAAGCAGTACTCTGCATTGTTACTGAAATTGGGAATGATCCTAAAACGCACACTCTCAGTTATTCTCGAATAAGTTTAATCAAATGTAGTTTCCTAACAAAATTATTTAATTTTTAAAAAGTATTTTAAATATAGGTATTTTGTATCATGTATTCCAAATACCTTTTTAGAAAACTACTTTTATCTGTACCTGCAATACTCTTCTTTAAAGTATCTTCATTTCATCTTGCATTTCAGATACTTCGTATAGGATATCTTATACATCACTGCTCATTGTTCATTGCACAGGCAACAAATTGACCAATTGTTAAGTTTGACTATAGTTAAAAAAGACATCAAAAATGGATTTACGATTTAACTACTGGTTAGTCATTTAACTATAGTCAATGTAACAAATGGTTATATTTTTAACTCCGGATCAAAAAACTGGCCCTAAGTCAAACATAGATAAACTTCATAGGTCTTATTTTTAGTTGTTTACCCGCAAGGGTCAAATGTGAAAGGATACAATTATATAATACATACCAGATCTATGTTAACTGCACCCACATTTACGACTGAATAAATGGTTTTAATGGTCATAATCTTGTTTAATCTCAATGACTCAAACGTTCACGCCGAATATCCACGAAGGGGTTGGCAGAGGTACTAATACTTCTGAACATCACGTGAAATTGTCACCTGGTGTTCAGAGTACCCACTTGGACAGTGTACTCACGTGTTAGGGGGCAGGCCTATCGCCGTTTTGTACGAATACACTGTCACATGGCTAAGTACAACTCAGTCATGGCTTTTTTAATCTGTATTCAATTTATCTTTAATTTTCGGCAGGCTCTAGGATATTTAAGTGGTTATTGGGCGAGTTGGCTGGAAGTCCATCAAGAACCATCCTTTATTTTACCATCTTTTTCTGATTCAACTTCCAAAAGAAAATGAAGAATTTCTAATTCCAAAAGCTATAGTATAACCGTATATGTATGTATATTATATATATCGTTGTGTTAGTACCCCATATCACAAGTGATTAAATTCCGAGTACCTAATTTTGATAGACATCTAAATATTACACACACTAAACATTTACAAATATCCCTACTAAGAGATTATGTAATTAATTGATTTCCAACCTTATTTCAGCACGTACAAGACATTCTATCAAGTTGGTCAGAAGACTTTGCCGGTTGTTCCTTAGTTCTCTACCGAGCAGTGGGACCCACTAACCAAGCAGCTATATTCGGCAAGGGGTCTCCTTTGAACAGAGATGACCCGAGGGTCAGGGTACTACCGTTTCCCACCAAGAAACCAACGTTTAAAGAGGTCCAAAGAGTCCATGCCACCATTGCTAATGTGGAAGTTTATGGTGAGATTTTATTACTGTGAATTGGCTATTGGTTTATTGATTTGTGCTTACTGTTGAGTTTGCTTAGTTTAATTTAAGAGAGAGCTGTAGATTGACTGAGGGTAGTTGAATAATATGGTGCAAGAATTGTAACAAATAACATTCCTAATTTTTATAATGAATCAAAAAAGCGTTATTCTTCTTTAAGTCCAATCGAAAAGAATTCAACTCCTTGAAGATCACGAGCCAAGCAATTTCTTAGCATCTTTTTGCACTGCAGTAATTTGATGCTCTTTGTCTGATTTCGAACACAATTGTTTGAAATTATGTACTATGGTCCCCACTACCTAGATCATTGTGCTCTCGACCTAAGTTATCAATTGGCTCAACTTTACGTTTAGCTATATAACATTACTAGCTGCACCGGCAAATGTTTATTGCCATAGGGTCCGTTCAAGTATTACGTAAGCACTACTGAGGGGTGGGGGATCTTTTTATTGCTTATTTTGGATGACATTGGGTGTAGAGGAGTCTAGATGATGATTACGTCATCGGTTGTTATTTTACTACCAAAGTCGAACGAAGTTCGTAAGATTATAATATTCTTGTCCCTTACTCTATATTGACTAAGGGACAAAAAATCTTGTATCAGTTTCTTGTGTCAAATCTAAACACTATTCTACATATTTTTTCTTATTTTTAAAATTATAAAATACATACATACATACATATACTCACGGCTATAAATCCCTAGAAGGGATAGCCAGAGCTAAGGAATTAGAAATTCCTCAGCCACTTTTGGAAAGTTGTGTGGGGAAAAGATGGTAAAATAAAGGTTGTTGGTGATGGGTCTCCAACCGCATCGCCCAAAAATCCCTTAAAAGCCCCCAATACCGTTAGTCGCTTCTTATGTACAACCACCGGAAGAAATGGGGTAATGTCATTCTAAGCCGACACTACACAGCAAACAATAAAAAAACATAACAATATAAAAAAAATGTTTACGTAAGTATAGGGGGAGGGGGTAAGACCTTTGCTTACTTTTGCTGACAAGGGGGATGGGGGGAAAATAATTGTAATAAATCTGCTTATACGTAATATATGAACGGCCCCATATTATTTATTTCTAGGGAATTTCAAAGTGTATATAATTTAAAATATTGCGTTCATTTACGCAATATTGTTTAAAAACTAGAAGTCCAGTATCTAGAGAACTTCCATCATTTTTATTAATTTATAGGCAAGCTGTTTAACAGGAAACCTTGTTATTTCCAGAAAGTCTAGAGCTATTCCAGAAAGCTCTGCTGGCGTCGACGGCTAAGCCAGCCGCCCGCCCCGGCTCGGACGGCTCCAGCACTGAGAGAGCCAGGAAACTGCATAAGGGCAGTCCTGGGAAGCCTATCGATAGAGCCAAGTCAAGGTAGGCTGTTACTAATACTTGAATTGATAATTTCTTATTGCTCTTATGTTCGGTGCTTTTTATTCTAATCCGATTTTGAGGTGACATAATGATTGTCGAATTAGCAAAAAAAAATGTCTATGAAATCATACGAAAAAATATTAAATAGGCAGATCTTCTTACACTTAGAAAGGCTTTAATTTAAATTTTTTTTTTAAATTATTCCTGAAAAAATATTTAACATACTTATTCTTTATAGTTCTATAACTTTCCTCTGCCTTCTTAAAAAACATAACATGAAATCCACAAACCTACATTCCAGAGAACCAATAGCCCGTGAGCTGCCAACCCAATTGATGTCCAGCGAAGACGAAGGCCCTTGTTTTATAGACTCGGAGACCCCGGTCGGCTGGATCAAAACGTTATCAGAACAGAGCAGCAATGGCGTCATCACCAACTCCAGGAAAGACCTTTTGATAGACCATTCCATTGGCTCACCACCGAGCTCCAGTGATGAGGAATTGCCACTTGACAAAACGAATCAGACTGTCAAGAAGAAAAAGAAGAAAAAAAAGCCGGATGAACCCAGGAAAGAAGTTAAAAAACCAGCAGTTAAGATTCCGGCTAATGTTAAAAAGGTATGTTTTTTTACTTCAATGCAATAACTAAGTTTTCATTTTCACTTTAATGGCCCAGGAATCACTGCACATGAAAAAATTTTGAGTGCAGCTTGTATTTTTTTAAGCCTTTAAGTTTTAATTATGTTAGTTTTAATTTTTGGATGTGTGACCATACAATCATAAATATATAATCTTGTTAATTAGAGATAATTTACAAAAGTTTTGAAGTGGCTAAAGTATGTCTAATTTTGAAGTCTGATAACCCTTTTATGTCATATATAAGCTTGTATTTCTAACTCAACCGATATGCTATCTCCCCATATGTTATTTTCTAATAATTTCCGTGTAGATGTGGAAAGTAATATCGGACAAAGAGCTGTCATCCCTGTCCACCATCTTGGAAAGTTGGGAAGGCAGTGTCGAGCTGGCGTGCAATATGGCGGACCCGACCGATGGAAATACTGCGCTGCATAAGGCTGCCATTGCTGCTAAACCGGATATGGTCACGTGAGTAACGCTGTCTTTATATCTATATACGAGGTATAAAGAAGAAAGATTTGCTTGTGAGTTTGATTGTCTTTAGTTTATAGGTTCCGATATCAATAAAAAAACGTAAAAAAAATATGACTTTCAGTAGAAACAGACTATACATAATTAGAATGTTTTTGTTCATGAAAGCCTCATGTGGGGATTATTTCTAATTAATAAATAGTACATGCTCAACTATCAACTTAACTCATCATGGAAGCCGTAAATCCCCGAAAGGGATATCAGGGATTTACGGCTTCAACGGCAGAGTTTATTGAAATCGCCTGTTGTTAACAGTACCCACATGCTTTATTTACATGATACGAATACCCTGTCCAAATTAGCCTATTAGGTTCCTCAGGATCCGAACCCACTATGTTATTAAAAAACTCGTCGTTAGGCTTTATATCAGCACTTTAAATTAATGGGTGAGCAGTCGCTGAAAAACGTTCCACTAGTGAATTATCAACTAACTAGCTGACCCGACAGACTTCGTACTGTAAATTTGCTTATGCCAAGCTTTAGGCGTTTTTTCCGATACTCTGAGTTGAATCAGACATGAATATTTTATTAGTCAATTTCGGGATAAAAAGTATTCTATGTTACAATTTGGGTCATTATCTAGCATTCAGCTATATTTCATTCATATACATTCTGTAATTGAGGAGCCTTTTCGCCTCAAACACACAAACATCTAAACTTTCACATTTATAATATTAATAGGATTTAATACATTGAAGCTCCTATCTAAGGAATATTCTGATGATGCCAATTCTAGCGAACTCCTGTCCGCTGGTGGTGATCCATGTCATCGCAACCACCTCCAACAGACGGCATACGCGGCTACAACCCACCAGGACACCAGGATCGCCTTCCGACTCTTCCAGGCGGGGCATCCCGACAAGTACAACTATGCTAAGGTAAGTAAGGGTTATTGGAAATGTGTGGGAGTACTCTGCCACACATTTTGGCACGATACACCAGTTATTCATGAACTGTATAGTGCTGTGGTATACTGTTAGAGCGCCCACTATAGCGGACTCACTCGCACATAGCAGCGTCTCACTCATATCCTACATCGCGGTATCTAAGTGTTTCTCTAACTAAGTATCAATACAATATATCTTAGCTTTTCCATAAATGTATACATACATATATTCAGGCAGACTATAGACAGACATTCGATCCAATTGCATACGTCGCCAACACTCATCAGGACACCAGGATCGCCTTCCGACTCTTCCAGGCGGGGCATCCCGACAAATATAACTATACTAAGGTTTGTTTAAATATGCGATCGGTTGAAAAGCTCAATTAACTCAAAGACTCAAATGTTCACACCGTATCCCCAAAGGGTTGGCTGTGGTACTAATACTTGACGTTGTCACCTTGTGTTCAGAGTACCGACATTTTGCTTGGACAGTGTAATCACATGATAGACGACAGACTTACCGCCGTTTTACACGAATACACTACCACCAGTGATGTACAAAATACCCTGTACAAAGTATTTGGAATAAAAAATACAAAATACTTTTAAATTAAGTATTTCAGATACCAGATACAAAATACTTTCGAGAAAGGTATTTGAAATACGAGATACAAAATAGGTATTTTATAAATACTTGATAAAAAATACAAATACTTTGGTCAGAAAACAACATTTGAATTTGAGTTTTTTTTATTAGAGCTCTCATTATAGAATATTATTAGAACACAAGAATAATTAATTTAATTTTAAGTTAGACTTAAGTAAAACCACCTCTTCATACATCTTACCAGTCATTTTCCTTCGATGTGGCCTCATGATCATACCCCCAAAAGAAAAGAGTCGCTCCACAGGGCAGAGCTCGGCAAACAGGTGTTGTATTTTAAGAATATTTTTTTTATTGTAGGGTAAGTATTTAAACTCTTTAGGCTTATATCTTTATTATTAAGGTATTGCAGTGTTTCTAAGTCAGCAGCGCTGGCAGTAGACCCCGTGTTTTCACCGCTTGCAATAGAGGAATCAGAATCCTCTAAAAACATATAATAAGATTCATCCTTTGACTTTTTTTTTATATCACCTACTCTACTACTACATTGTCCAAAGCCTCCGAATTTTGTTTTTCAGATCGTTTTATTTTTCGTGTTTCAGTCAAGACAAGTTCTTTTACATATTCTTTACGCTCTTTTGGTACCCACTTCATTTTTCAGTTCAGTTCTACGCATTTATTTTATAAATGACACCAAATAATATATTTTTTATTAGAAAAAGTATTTTATCAGAAAAAGTATTTATAAAATACTAAGATACTAAACAAAAGTATTTAAATATAAGATACAAAATCCTTTATAAAAAAGTATTTTAGATACAAGATGAAAATACGTATTTTGTATCTTGTATCTGTATTTCAAATACTTGTATCTTAGATAAGTCACATCACTGACTACCACATGACAAAGTACAACTAAGCCATGCAGATATGGTCACGATATGTTTTCCCTCACCGTTAACAACCTTGATAAATAAACCACACATGTGACTTTAGAAAAGACAGATAGGGTGTTTTCCTACCCACTGAGCTATCAAAGTTGCGCTTGCTTTGTTCAGAATATCTCTACCCTATTTCTATTGTTTTGGAACGTTCCAAATGGTTGAGCGATAAGGCTGCCCATCACCACCCATTCTTATTTTGCAATCTTTTTCTACACATCTTTGCAAAGTGGCTGAGGATTTCTCCCACAACAAGGGGAGCTGGAACTTTACAATTAGATATATACAATTATATATTGCAGGCACATAATATAAGTATATATTACAGGCGCACATACCGGGGCCACTGACTCCAGAACTTCTAGAACAAGAGAGAGAAAAGAAGGCGGCGCAGAAGAGAGCGAAACGGCAGAAAGAGAAGGAGAAACAAATAGAGAAGATTAAGTCTAATAAATTCACGCAGCTCACTGATCAGGAAAAGGTAAGATATTTTGATTTGAATTAAATTTTGGTATATTCTGTTGATATGTTTCTACAACAACAAATAAACTATTGTGGGAAAGTCAAAATAAATACATACATACATGCATATACTCACGGCTATAATTCCCTAGAAGGGGTAGCCAGAGCTAAGGAATTAAAAACTCTTCAGCCACTTTTGAAAGCTGCGTGGGGAAAAGATGGTGAAATAAAGGTTGTTGGTGATGGGTCTCCAACCGCATCGCCCGAAAACCCCTAAAAGTCCCAATACCGTTAGTCGCCTCTTACGTACAACCACCGGAAGAAATGGGGTAGTGCTATTCTAAGCCGACACTACACAGATAACCATAACTATTATACATAATAACGTTCGCTATATCCCCTTAATCAATACTTTATCTTTGAAGCAACAAACAAACTTGTCATTATTTTGTTCTGTTTCAGTTAAAAGCGGGCGAAGAGCGTTGCTTCCTCTGCGGCGCTCAGCTCCCAAAAGCACTATTCACGTACGACGACTACAAGTTTTGTACCATCGGCTGTCTCCAGAACCACAGGAACCTCAGACCGTTACATATGACAGCTTAGCCCATTACTACACCACTGTGCCTTTTCTAGTCATATGTACATGCATACATATACTCACGGCTATATTTCCCTAGAAGGGTTAACCAGAGCTAAGGAATTATAAATTCCTCAGCCACTTTTGGAGTTTGAGTGGGGAAAAGATGGTAAAAATAAAGGTTTTTGGTGATGGGTCTCCAACCGCATCGCCCAAAAATCCAATAAAAAGCCCCAATACCCTTAGTCGCCTCTTACGACACCCGTGGGTAGAAAAGGGTAGCGACATTCTAAGCCGGCACTACACGGCAATATAGTCATATGTATGGTTAATATATCACGGCGAGGGAAAATATCCTGAGAAAACCCACATGTCTGAGTTGTACTTAGTCATGTGACAGTGTATTCGTACAAAACGGCGATAGGCCTGCCCCCTATCACGTGAGTACACTGTCCATGCAAAACGTGGGTACTCTGAACGCCAGGTGACATTAATGTCACGTGATAAATAAAGAATTTCACGTGTTGATTAATAAGTTAGTACCTCTTTACATTATATTGTTTGCTGTTCCATGTACCTGTCTGATATTGTCTTATGAAATATAATAAATATCTATTCACTAAGGGTTCTTGTTTTTTTATACTGACGCAATTTAATATGTAAAATTAAATGGCTTGTGCCATTTTGAAGATTGAATGTTTGTGTGAGTGAGATCTCATTTTTTTATTTTAAGATAGCTTATTAAAGTAAGTTTATTTGCTAATTTGGCTATGATTGGCCTTTACGTCCTCTAACTATACATTTAAGCATTTTGAAGCTATTTTTCCTTAATTAATATGACCAACAGAATTTCGCCTACTGTAAAGTAAGTTTAGATTTTGTGATATTTGTGTTTATTTGAAGTACGTAATTACTTAGTCTATAGTTTTACCATCACCACACTGTTGGACGCAGGCCTCCTTTAAGATTTTCAAAATAGCTGGACCTGTGTTGACCTCATCCATCGGCTTCCTGCGACCTTGACCAAATCGTCTGTCCACCTTGTGGTATCCTGCCGCACTACGACGTCCGGTACGTGGCTGCCACTCCAGACCCTAAGGCCGTCATTTCTGCTGCAATGTGATCTGCAGCCCTCATAGCATGAGTGAGAGCCAGTATGTCACATGAGGAATGAAAAACTGACAGATTATTCATACAGGACGACATGATAGTCCAATGGGTAGAACACTCGCCCGTAAACAGACAGGCGTGAGTTCAAATCTCGGGTCGGGGCTACACCAATTTGTCTTTTCTAAAGTCATATGTGTGGCTTATTTATCATGGTTGATAACGGTGAGGGAAAACATCTTGAGGAATCCCACATGGCCGAGTTGTACTAAGCCAAGCAATGTCACTTCTCATGTGACATAATCGCTCTCACACGCCTGATGCAACGAGAGCGGTTTTGCTATTCTGTGGGCCACTATTTTTCTTATGAGGCCCATTATAATAGGCCTCGTCTCTGTGCCGTAGTTTATTACTAGCAACATACATTTTGCAATAAAAAGTTCTTTTAATCGTTAAATAAGCGGTAACTGTATACGGTTGAATGGATGTTTATAAAAGACTAGCTTACCGGGCAAACGTTGGTTTGCCATACAAATTATTTCAAGTGTGGAATGCCATACTGTTCTAATCAAATAAAAAGGATTTCATGATCTGCACAATCAAGGAGCATCATCGAAAAGTTCTTAGCTAAGAACCAAAAGGTGTATTGCTCCTTCATTGATTTAGAGAAGGCGTATGATAGGGTGGTAAGAAAGTGTTTATGGGAGGTGTTGTCCAAGTTCGGTTTGGGGAGTCAACTTATACGTGCATTGGTATCACTCTATGAGGATTCCAGTGCATGTGTAGGAGTAAACGGGGAAAACACTGACTGGTTCGGAATCTCTAGGGGTGTCCGACAGGGATGTGTAGCTTCTCCGTGGCTCTTCAATTTGTTCATGGATGACTGTCTGATAGAGTTGCGTGAAAGTGATTATGGACTGAGAATGGGTGGATTCGTCATCAAATGCCTCTTGTATGCTGACGATCAAGTGCTACTTGCATCGTCGGCATTATATATTATAGCCCATTTATAGCCCAATCTCTATCTTTGCCTTTTTTCTTTGTTGATTTACTGTTCATAATAAGTGATAGATCAGGGTGATACTTGGTTCTTAGGCGATTATATTCGACTATAGCTGACTGTTTTGCTTTAATACTACTAACTTTTTTTCTATTTTATAGCTACTGTGTGGACGTAAGAAGCAGGAGACGTTTGCACAATTCTATTCATTCATATTTATATGATCTGATCTAAAGTACAGGTCTTAATATGTCTCAATATATGACGTTTTTTTTTTTATATAACAAGGAGTACCTATACATATATATATCTGAGGGCACCAAGTTTTAGATTATTATTAGATTAGACCTCTAGCGTCATCAAAATTTAATCTTTTAAAATTACAGGTCTCATACCAATTACAGGTCCCATCCCCTAGTTTAAGGGGTTGGAGGATGAAAGTTACAAGTTTTATAATTTTTTTGTTGTTTGTGTGCTAATACTAGCTTACATACAAAATTTCAGCTTTCTAGGACATTAGGAAATACCTTAATAATTTTGATGATCATCAGTGAGTCAGTGACGAAATCAGCGTTTTTTAGATATAAATAAAATCTGAAGTATAAAAGCTAATGTAATTAAAACTTAATATGTTCAATAAGTCCGCTATTGACAATATATCCCGAAAATTTTGTTAATCTAGCATAATCCAAACCCAAGTTATGAGGGTTCAAAAAAACGACGAAGCGCTTCGAGAAAAGGTAGGTAGTGCCCGTGCGCTTCGCTTGGCTCGTCTTGGCGGGGGCACTACCGTGCCCCCAGATCCGTGCTGTTACCCCAAAGAACAATGCCATATTGTAGCTAAGAATGTATGTATGCACAATTATTATGCTTGTTTAGTATTCCCAACTTACGGAATTTCTGTTAAAATGTAGGATCTAATTTAGGTTTTTATAGATTTATGGTGATTTTTCGGGTTTTCTGACTTTTTACTTATTTCAACAACTGTGAGAGATCAATAGGTAGAACCACTCCAATCCATGGTCTGTCGATAAAGCTTTGAAAGTGGAGAACGCGGATTCAACCCCCGCGGGAGTGAATTCATAATTTGTAGAATTAAGACCACTAGTAGACTAGTCAACAGAATCATCCCATTATCCGAAAATAAAGACTCTGCCAGCCCGGACTTGGCTAGAGGGGTAATCATGGCCATATCATTATATACAGTTAGGGTACATGGGCAGTGAGGAACTACTATCTGTATGATTGAATAACTGACTAAAACAAAGAGACCAAATTATGAGTCGCAAAAATCTTAAATGTGATTCTTTACTAGGTGTAGCGCCAACATTCGTATAAAGAGAAAAAACATGCGGATATTGATTTGTATGGTTGATATTTGAAATTCATTATAATGTTTCGATATTTTTCTAACTTGTGTAATTAAAACCAACTCGTATCGCTATTAGTGTACGAAAATATAAAATTTTCAGAAAGCACGCTGATGTTATCAATACCTTCATTATTGCAACCATATATAAGTTTAAAAGCCCACCTCCTCGTCACTCCACCCGTGCAAGGCAACATTTTATGATGTCGTGGTTTAGAGACCCGACGTCGGCGTACGACCTGACTGCTGTGTTCACCAGGATCCTGGAGCACGTGTGTCTGTGGGGGGTCGAATGTGTCGGCGGAGCGATTCTCAAGTCCTCGCAGAAACGACGATTTGTTATAATTACTCTTCTACTAGCAGTGTTCTTCGTATCTCAATTTTATACATTTTTTTTGATTGTGGGAATTGAAAAAAACATGATAGTAACGTTTATGACTACAGCAAAATTTGTTACCCAGTCCTTGCTGGTCGTGGGCACATTTTTATCTCACATACTTGCCGATGTCACAGCTTATCGACGTTATTTCTCCAATTTCAACTGCATCGACAGGTTCTTAAAATATGAAGCACAAAATTATGTGTCCGAGCAACGTCAAGTTCATAAGATTATATACAAATATCTGACCATATTTGTGCTTCATCAGACGTTGGTTATGGTAATGGCGAAGATAGTTTTCACAACATTTCTATTTGGATTGCATCTCAATGACTACTGGATACACGACATACTAATGTGGGCTACGTTGATAAATGTAACCATCAATAATACTTTAATTCAAAACAGATTGAAACATTTGAGAAATAATCTAAATTTATATTTACACAATGATCTGCCTCAAAGAGCGGCGGTTTATGTGGACGGTGCGGAGAGTTTAACAATGTTCAAATTTCATTATGTGATGTTATATGAACAAACTCGCTTGTTGGCGAGTTGGTACGGCTGGCAGGTAGGCTTCTCGACATATATTTACAAAATTATATTAATGAAAGTTACAGCGTTATGGGTTACGTTCTTTAAACAACCAACTTCCATACTGATTAAATTGATGTATTATATATCCTCCCGCCGTGCATGTCCTACAATCAACCTTTCTGATAAATCTATAATGCCTGCTAATTCACGTATAACTAGATTCGTTGGTTATTTTTGGGTGTGTATGTTACTGGATTACTCCGTTATTAAGCACTGATCTTCTTAAGTTGTGTTTCTGTTCGGTTGGATATGCATCTTTATGCTGCTTTTTGGTTGCACGGTTAAAAATATATATTTCGGTAATAATTTTAATTTTTTTGCCTATTGTAGGGGACAATGACCTCTCCAATTGTAAAATTTCGTCACCTAATTACCAAATATCACCTAAAGGTACCTTTGTAATGTAAACTGTTGTTATTTTGGTTATTGCTGGTGTAAAAATAAATATTTTTCATTTTCATTTTCTAAAATATCAAAATGCTTACGTGGACGACCCTGTTGTTTATAAAATTTTGTATGAAAATGAGGGTTTAAAATGGATGTGAAGACGGTTCCATTTTTGTTCAAAAACAAACTTTTTTATCTAAAAATGTTTTACGAGAGATTATAGATCCTTTAGTAAAACAGTTTATACAGTCGTAGCTGCGGGTGCAGTTACCATACATCTTGTCTTATTTCATTTATTGACTAGAAGGACTAGAAGCCTATATTTTATTAAAATGGTTGAAATAGTTTTACCTACTTATTTTTAATACTTACAAATAGTAATTAACAACATGGAACTTTCAGGTGGGTCTCATAATTTGTAATCAGGTGGCAAGCTGGGTGGTGAGTCTGTATGGCACAGTAACCGTCGGTACTGTTTATAAGGGAACAGATAATTTTGTAAGTAAGACATTATTTATTATAATACAGACATAATACAATCATGGAAACGCACTTTTTAGTTCAGACATCTACTATATGTTTAATTTTTTTTATCTTTTTCCTCTTTCCATATAATACAAAACAGTGACAGGGGCGTGACTGGAATACTAGACTGGGAAGTTGAAATTTGTTATGTGGAAAGTTGTTTTTTTACACTGAAAAAACAATTCGACATTTCTGCATCAATGATCAGTATATTCGTGCTGAGTTTTATCGTGAAATCTTGCCGATACTTAACTTGTTCCCGTCAGAATACTAGGAAACATGTAACACTGCTTAACATTTTACCATATACAAAAAAACATAGATCTTTTGAACGGTTGTCGGAATTTTATCTTACATATACTCACAACCATTATTTCCCATTAGAGGCAGTTATATTATTATGCATATATTTTCAGGTGCAAGAATTGGCGCTGAAAACGTTTATATTCAATATGTCCACTCAACCGACAGTATTTATTGTCCATACAACGGTAGTCAGCAACAGACTGGAGAGGGAGAGATTGGCGATAACTTCTTTGATCCAAGATTATCTCATTGACAACGATGTTGGTGAGTATATGTCAATATGTTTTAGCCTGTTTAGCATACAGCATCGACCTCCCTCACGTAACCTCACGTGTAAGTGGTAGTGCAGCAGGTGCTATGCTTTTAGTAGCTACAGTATCAGCTCGAAGTAGGCTTGCAATGTCATGACAGTGACATAGACGATGAGGGTTCGAATCCCGAGACCTACACCAATTTGTCTTTAACCAATACACTGTCACATGACAATGTCACATGTCACATGACAAAGTATAACTTAGTAATGTGAGTTTCCTCACGATATTTTCTCTCACCGTTAGCAGTCATGATATATTAACCACATATATACTTTAGTATACTTTAGTATATGTGTGGTTAATTTATCATGACTGCTAACGGTGAGAGAAAATATCGTGAGGAAACCCACATTACTAAGTTATACTTTGTCATGTGACAGTGTATTGGTTCAAAACGGCAATAGATTTCCCCCTATCACGTGAGTATACTGTCCAACAAACAGCATAACGGTGACAATGTCACGTGATGTTCAGAAGTATAATTGCTTGTAAAGTATATTCGTGTCGGCCTCGCCGCTTCGAAGTCCACACGAAATTTGTAACACAAAAATAGAACAATAATACGAGTGATTACTGCGTACTGGTCGATAAAGCCTCTGATAATATACGAAACCAGCGATAACTATTGTATACCTAGTTAACAAAATCCAAATCTTTGATTGACGAGAGCGTCGCAGAAATAAATCAATAGGGGTTAGAAATAATAGAAAATATATTATCGACAATGGTCCTGTCGCTCGGCGCGTAGCTACGCGGTAACTTGTTTGCTATTTTATCTAGTTAATACTTTGCAGGTTGATACAGTATCTGTTACTTCGCATGTTACACAGTTAGGTCCGAAGAAAGCTCTAATCTATAATGAACGTTGTGGGCCAGACGGCGGAGTAGCGCCGTGCTAGTTTTAGCAGGACACTTCATTTGGCTGTTCTGAATTTATTTTCAATATATCTGTCTATAGTATCTATTGTTTTTCAGATAAGGTAGCTAAATTCGAGCTATCTACTTTTCTTGGTCAACTTAATCACCAGAAATTGGAATTCGGATGTGAAGAAGTATTCACACTTAATTTTGTTACGTTAAGAAATTGCGCTATTCTTATAGCCACATATGCAATAACTCTGATAGAATACGATTTTTCTTAAGCACTTATTAATTAATTCGGGTATGCATCTTTATAAAAAGAAACACTTAAGAACACTCGTTTAGGACTTGTATTCTGAACCTTATAGTATATTATAATTATTTTTAAGGAAATATATTGTATGCATAACTTTAAAATGGTTTTTAATTTAAATCCAATCCAAAATTTATTTTTCATAAATCAATTTAAGAAATGTAGGCATTTAATTATAAATAATATGCTATATCGTCAACAATGTTACTACATTAAACTAAAAGTATAGAAGTAATGTTAAGATGGGCGAAAACAGTGGAAAGAGAAAGAAAATTGGTAATACAGCCACTTTGTATGTATGATAACGTTAGTAGGGACGATTTGCCACTGATATATGATAAACCGTCCACTGGTATATTTTTAACCGACTTCAAATAAGGGAGTGTTCTAAATTCGATCGTATTTATTTTTGTTCGCCGATTTCTTTGCCATTTATGAACCGATTTTAATTATATTTTTTTATTACATACATATAGTCACCGCTATAAATCCCGAGAAGGGGTAGCCAGAGCTAAGGAATTAGAAATTCCTCAGCTACTTTTGGAAGTTGCGTGGGGAAAAGATGGTAAAATAAAGGTTGTTGGTAATAAATAAAGGAAAGAAAAATTTCGACACAGTCGGGATTCGAACTCGCGACCTCGGGTATACCCCCCGTCGCTCTTGCCAATTGAGCTACCGTGTCAATGGCTGCCAGCGCGAAATTCTTCTATCCTTTATTTCTCTTTTACACGTTTTAGTAGTGTTTGCGTTTCCTACCTCCGAATTTTTTACTAATTCGGAAGGCCACTTGTCTATCTTTTCAGATAGAATGCAAATGTTGAAAATGCCGAACTATCACATAATTTTTAAATCTTTTTGTTCATGAAAACCTCATGTAGGGATTATTACTAATAAGTAATAAATCGGGGGCGTATACCCGAGGTCGCGGGTTCGAATCCCGCCTGTGTTTTATTTCCGTTATTTATTCTTTACTAGCTTTTTGCCCGCGACTACGTCCGCGTGGACTACATTTTTTGCATCCAGTTTACATCCAAAATACCAAAACACTATCTAACTACACTAACTTCTGTTTTTTTGTATTTATATTCCCAAATAAACATATTCTCAAACCTACCAAATGAATACGCAAAATTCATACAATATACTTTCAATTATCTTTATTCATACATATTCGCATAGTTGAATGTGAAAAAGAAGGATTAGTGAATCCTATTATTCTAACCTAACACAAAAGCAAAAAAATACGCAAAAAGACTTTGACCACCCGGGATTCGAACCTGGATCTTTCGTACTTAGTGTTTACCAAACGGTATACCACTACGCCACGCAGACATTTGTGGAAGTCTCAAATTTGTGATATATTATATATCTAGTAGTCATACTATTGACAAACAATTAAATGGACAATTATTTTGATGAAAATGGATGAAACCCTTATTTTTTCCAAAAAGACTATTAATGAAGAGTCCGATAAAGTCTGTTATGTTTGAACAATATAAAAGTTATGTTTTTTTATGCTCATGTGGGAACCCTTGCGAAATCCGGGATAAATTATATCCTATATGTTGGCCAGGTGTATAACCTACATTCATGCCAAATTTGATCAAGATCGGTTCGGTAGAATTAACGTGATGAACGGACATACAGACAGACATTTTTTTCAAAAATAGCAAATTTGGCTTCAGTATCGAAAATAAAACATATTCCACCGGTTTTTTTTTTCTTCAATGTACAGTTCTGACCTCGTTACAGTCTTATTATAGTATAGATAGATAGATAGATAGATTTATTAGTAACTAGCTGACCCCACAGACTTCGTACTGTCAAAAGTGTAGACTTTCACGTCGTCAAACTGAAATATTTAACTGACCTGTTGAGGGTCTCTGTCATGCGATGAGAAAAAAGGTGTTTTTCATAGTGTCCTCACAATTTTTTCACTTTATAAGTTTTAAGTTTATAAGTATAGTAGTTTCGGCTGAGCATTGATTCTTAGTCAATTAGTCTATTTAAAGATTTTTTAAGAAAATTTATTGATCTCTTAATTTTTCTGGGATAAAAAGTGTCCTATTGTGTTAATTAGATCATTATCTGGCTTCCTGTAAATTTTATTTTAAATGCGTTCTGTGGATTAGTCTTCATTTAGCTACAAACACACAAACATCTAAACTTTCACATTTATAATATTAATAGGATTAGGCTTAAACATAAGCTTCTCGCGCAGGTGACCTCGCTCGCCGGCGCAGCGCAGCGTCTTGTCTTGCGCTTCATGCACGCGTGTAAATTTTGTTACGGAGTAATTTTAAAATTGTATTATCTTCTAAGATGTTTATTTAAATTAAGTGATGTCAAGGACAATTTTGTTCTCAATGAAATACTCTCAATCAACAACATATTTATTTGGATAAAGATTAATTTTATATTGATAAAACATTATGGCAATTATGCATTAAATTCGACCAAATTTATTTACCATAAAAATGGTTATAGTAAATGAAACTTAAAAGTTAGACATATACTGTCGCGGGCATTTTTTTAGATTATTTAAAGAAAAATAATTTTTTAATACATTTTTTTTGGGTAACTTAAACCGTTTACGCAGCGCACACAACGGAAGCCTTAGTATGAATAATTATCCCCGTTTTTGCAACATTATTCGCTGATAGTTTGCTCCTGTTGGTCGCAGCTTGATGATTTATAGCCTAAAACCTTCCTCAATAAATGGACTATTGAAAGGTATGCGGGCAAGCAATGAAACTACAGACTTGTATCGAAGCTGGTTTATTACTGGCGCGGTAAAGAGCGCGCCCAATTGTGATCCACCGTACAGTATAAATATATTACACTCCTCCCACATTATTTTAGCGTCCTTGTAACCAAAAAAATATATATATTTAAAACTAAGTTACAGAAATTGTTTATAATTTATAAGTTTTCTAGGGCGCAAGTCACGTCCGGGCTCATTACAAGAGGCAACATTTTCTTGTATATTAGTGGCTTCCTCCCAAACCTCACCGTCCTCCGTTTCCTCCACTATAGGATTTTCCATTGATTCGTGAACAACAGTGCCCGGCACTGCGCTGTCACAATCGTTTGTATTATCTACACTTTCGTCCACATTTGGGTGAGTTTCCGTGGGAGACGGAGAGGACGGGGAGGATGGGGAGATCAGCAATGGTGTAGGGCTTTCTTGCGATACTGATGGAGCCGTGATTTCATCCGAGCTAGGCGTAGCATGCGCAACACTCCATCCATCAATATTGCTCACAATACCGTCCACCGTATCCCTAGAAACGAATTGTCTTAATTGGTCTAAATGTCTTTTACATGTCACATCATAGTCTTTAAATTCAACATCAAACATTCTTGTACCTATTATTTTTTTAATAATGGCCTCTGCCCATTCTGCTTTTCTACCAGAAAACCACTTGGCCCAAACAATATCACCTACTTTGAAATTTCTTGATGGTTTAATTTTACTATAGTTAGTTACATCTTTATCAAATTTAACTGGTACTAAAATATTATCTAGTCTTGTTCTTAATTTACGACCAAACATTAACTCAGCGGGGGTAGACCCAGTGGTACAATGAACAGTGTTTCGGTATTGAAATAAAAATCCTAATAATTTTGACTGAATACAATTTTGATTCAGATGGCCGTCCTGCTCAATTATACTTTTAACCATTTTTTTACATGTTTTTACTGAGTTCTCGGCTTGGCCATTGCTACAGGGGTGGTATATCGGAGAGTTAAAATATACAATTCCATTATTTTTACAAAAAGATTTAAATTCTTGAGAACTAATTTTAATATCGTTATCCGATACAATTTCATTCGGAATGCCAAAAACAGAAAATAAAAATTTAAGTTTTAAAATCAAAGCATTAGTGGAAGTGCCGCCGTTCATATGAATACATTCCACCCATTTGCTGTACGCGTCTATGACAATTAAATATACCGATTGCCCTATACTCATATAATAATCTATATGCAAGCGATACCACGCGGCGGGCGGGCGCGGCGCACACACTGCAACTGCCTACCCGCTGCTCGATATCCCTATCTATACCCGGCCACCACATGCGACTGCGCGCCGAGCTCTTTGTTTTAACTATGCCAAAGTGGGCGACATGTAGGTCATCTAACATCCTACCACGAAATACAGCCGGAATTACTATTTTATGACCCCGAAACAAACATCCTTCTATAACTTCTAAATCGGTTTTACACATAAAATAGGGCATAACCATTTTACATTTTAATTTACGCGGCCAGCCGGCACTCATGTATTTCATGACTGTTTGTAACACCTTGTCGTCAGCTATAGCGCGCTTGATTTGTTCGAACGAAACCGGTTCCTTATCTGAGTCCATGAACAAAATCGATATAGGTATGTCTGCGTAGTAATCTGAATTGTTATTATCAATGTAGCTATGCGTCGGCGCTCGAGAAAAATAGTCCGCGACAACGTTGTTTTTATGCGAAATATATTGTACTACATAGTTATAGGCAGATAGTATTATAGCGTATCTCTGCAGCCGCTGAGCTGCGGTAATAGATACACCGTCCTTTTTACCGAAAATACTTAATAGAGGTCTGTGATCAGTCTTCAGAATAAAAGGCTCCTGGCAACCGTAAAGATATTGGTGAAAATGTTTCACCCCGAAAAGTATTGCAGTTGCTTCTTTATGAATCTGGCTATAATTCTTTTCACTGGAGGATAGTGATCGAGAAGCAAATGCTATCGGCCTTTCGGTGCCATTGGGATTTAAGTGGGCCAAGACCGCGCCTAGACCGGCTGGTCCCGCGTCCACCGTGAGAACCAACCGCTGTTTGGGATCAAAATGTGTTAAAACCCTATCTGATGCCAGTTCACCTATAACCGAGTCGAACGCGCGCTGATGCCTGTCCTCCCATTTCCAAATAATACCATCTTTTAACAATTCGTGTAATGGATTTAACACTGAGGACGCGTTTGGAATGAAATTCCTATAATAGTTTACTACACCCAGGAAACGTTTAAGTTCTAATACACTAGATGGAACAGGTGCCTTTGTTATCGCTTCTACCTTACTAGGACATGTTTTAATACCATTTTTACTTATTACGAAACCAAGATAAGTTACACTGTCCTGAAAAAAACTACACTTTTCCTTTTGGAGTCTAAGTCCTGCATCCTGTATCCGGCCCAGTACTTCTCTTAGTCTAGATAGATGTAGTGACCTATTTGGCGCAGTTAGGCAGATATCGTCGTACCAACAAGACACCCCTTCAATGCCCGCAACTAATGTTTCTATGGCTTTTTGGAATATAGCTGGTGCATTAGCGAGACCGTACACCAGACGCGTATATTTAAAAAGCCCTTTCGACGTATTAATAGTCGTTAAGATTTGTGACTCCTCTGAAAGACAAAATTGATTGTACGCGTTTTTCAAATCTATTTTAGAATAATGCTCACCCCCCCCTAATTTAGCAAAAACTTCTTGAATATGGGGCAATGGGTACTTATCAATTTTTAAAACTTTGTTGAGTGTACATGAAAAATCTCCTGCTATTTTAATTTTTCCGTCGTCCTTAAGAACCGGTACAATAGGGGTAGCGAATTCAGAAAATTGCACCGGTACCAATATGCCTGAATTGACTAATCTATCCAATTCTTCCTCTACTTTATCCTTTAGAGCAAAAGGTATTTTACGCGGTTTGAAAAACTTCGGAATTGAGTTCTCTTTTAAATGTAAGCTAACTTTAAATTTATTAAAACACCCTAATTCGTTTTTCCAAATATCTGGGTATTCATACAAAACTTGCTGCACTCCACCGTCGCTACTTGTAACACTTAAATTATTATTATTACAAGAAGACACCAAACTTAAATTAAACTGTGACATGAAATCACGCCCAAGAAGCGGCGGTCCCCCTTCTTTAATTACATAGAAATTGATTTTTCTCTGCATATTATTGTAACAAACATCACACGAAATGAAACCTACCGGCATAATTTTATGTTTTGTATAAAGACAAAATACCAAATCAGATTTGAATAATTTATAATGCTTAAAATTCGTTAAGTAAAACAATTCGGAAATAACACTACGACCCGCTCCACAATCCAATTCCATACAAAAAGATCGGTTATTAATCATTACATCGACTTTAAAAGGTTCATAGTTAACATACCTCAAATTGTATAACTCGCATTCCGTACAATCGTGCCCAACGTTATGCAAGTTCACTTTACCCACTTTTTTAGTGCACACTTTCTTAAGGTGACCTTTCTCACCACACATCATACACTGATAGTTTTTAAAACGACATTTATCCGAGCTATGGTTTCTTTTCCCACAAACAATACAGCGTTGCACCGATGATGCGCCCGCTGTTGCGGAACTCACTGCTCGCTGCCCACGGTCACTCATCCTATAGACCGGCTCCGCCTCTTGCTTGACAAACTGCTCTCTGCCACCCTCCACATACGAACGCGCTGCACGCGCGCACGCCGCTTGTTGAGCTATCTCAACTGCTTTTGAGAGTGTCAGTGATTTTGAGTCTTGTTCGAAAAGCCGATCTCTTTCTGGACCTGCTCTCAAACCCAACACAAATCGATCACGCAGCAAAGTGTTCAGCTCCGCGCCAAAATCACAGAAAACGGCTAATCCTCTTAAACGAGCCGCCCATTCCTCGACACTTTCTTCCTCTAGTCTCACTGCGTCATAAAACTTTGCTCTATCAGCAAAAGTTGACCTCTTAGGTAGAAAATGATCGTTTAGAGCCCCAACCAGCTCTGCCCAAGTCACTTCATCCAAATCTTTTGGATGCACTAAGTTTCGCGCTAATCTGTATGACTCATCTGAAAGATGAGTTAAAAGAACCGCACACTTATTTTCGTCACTTATATTATTTAATTTAATAAAGTTATTTAAACGTCCGTAAAAGATTTGCCATTCTTGGCTTTTATGGTCGAAAACGTTTACATTTCCTATTATAGATGCCATATTTGAATATAATAATAGCACTCGCGGGTACTCCTCGTCGCCAGGTGAAAGGTATGCGGGCAAGCAATGAAACTACAGACTTGTATCGAAGCTGGTTTATTACTGGCGCGGTAAAGAGCGCGCCCAATTGTGATCCACCGTACAGTATAAATATATTACAACTATCCAACACAAAAAGAATTTTTTAATTTGATTGGGTAGTTCCTGAGATCCTAGCGTTCAAACAAACAAACTCTTCAGCTTTATAATATTAGTATTAGTATAGATAATCCCCACATGAGGTTTTCATGAACAAAAAGATTTTAAAAAAAAAAGGTTGTTGCTGATGGGTCTCCAACCGCATCGCCCAATAATCCCTTAAAAAGCCCCAATACCGTTAGTCGCCTCTTACGTACACTCACCCGAAGAAATGGGGTAGTGCTATTCTAAGCCGACGCTGCACAGCAATTTTTTTTATTAGAAAGAAGATACTCCCGGAATCGTACCATGATGAGGATATCAGGGTCTGATGATGGGATCCTGGAGAAATCGAGGGGAACCCCCAAATTTTATTGGCACACTAGTGGATCGTCCCAGCTTCGCACGGGTAGCGTTGTTTTTTTAAATATCTGAGGTTTCTTTCTTCAGTCACTGCTCAAGCATTGTGAAATTCAGCGTAATGTTTTCAATTTATTAAATTCATAGCACTCCCGTTGTTAACAGTGTAGTTTGGTGATTTTGAATACGCTTTAATGAACGGTTCAGTATTTCCGTTTAATAGCAAATTTTGGAATAAAACGCCATGAAGTATCTAAAAAATAGTCAATACGTTATGAAGGATGCAACTACTGGCGCCATCTAGTATGTTATATGTAAATTAGTAAAGATTTGGTTTCGATCACGGGCGCGATGGCTTATATTATGTATAATTTTGGTATTTGTCTACCGATTTCTATGATTCTTTTTTTATTGAATAGGTAATAATGTAACCTTTTTTAAATTAGGGATGAGTGAGAGGTTTACAAACGTAAGAGTAAATAAATATAATTAGGATGTTCCGAACTGCTAAGCTATCAGGAATTACACGTGTTATTGTGAGTCAACCATAAAAGATAGACATATACTGTTGAGGATTTTTTTTTAGATAATTTTATGAAGAATATTTCCGCCACACATGATTTCTATGTAAGTTTAACCATTAAGGCTGCACACGCGACGAAAGCTTAAAAAATGGAGTAACTTCTCCCGTTTTCCCCAAATTTCCCAAAATTCCCCTTTACTTCTCTGCTGGAAAGTATACAAAAACCTGCGCAGGAGTATGAAGAATAATTGTACCAAGTTTCGTTAAAATCCGTCGAGTAGTTTTTGTTTCCATAAGGAACATACAAACCGACAGACAGACAGACAGACAGACAGACAGACAGACAAAAATTTTACTGATTGCATTTTTGGCATCAGTATCGATCCCTAATCACCACCTGATAGTTATTTTGAAAATATATTTCATGTACAGAATTGACCTCTCTACAGATTTATTATACTCGTAAGTATAGAAGATGTACCGCGTTTTACATATTTTCTGAAGTTATATATTGGCATTTGCTTCTGGAAATCATATTGTTATGCTGCTGAGCTGATGATGGAAGGTGTAGGTCCTCAATTACTAGGAATTAGGATTTATACTCCTCTTCGTAGCTTTTATGAAGAGAAGTACAGGTTCACTAAACATTTCTTTTGTTATGTTATTGTTACCGAGAAAGTACCATGAGACCAGGATCTGATGATGGCATCCCAGGAAATCGAGGGGAACTGTCGAAACTCACAACGGTGACTTATTGATGTTTGAGCTTAATTATTTTATATTGTTTTGCATATTACATTTTGGTGGGTTGTAACTGTCACTAAGAGTCTGATGATGAGGAAGAAGGACCGTCAAGGAAACCCCTCAAAGTTTTACAGTAATAGGTACTGTAAAACTTTATATATTTATATTTTGGTCTATGCATATTACCAAATTATCCAAATAAATAGGTCACTTTTATGTTTTTATGTAATTTAATCTTCAAGACCTATTAAATCAAGTAAATTTAACGGTATGAATATCATATAGCGTATCATTACACGGTACCCACGATACAGGCTTGCCTAGTGTGAGGCCACAGGTACTCATATCATGTAAAACGAAATGTGTTTATGTAATATCTTCACTGTACTGAAATCTGAGTTTGGGAAATAAAAAAATATTCTTGTTATTTGGGGAATATCTTTAAGTTTCTCGCCTCTCCCATGGCCGAAAAAGATTTATTTAAATTTTTAATGGGAGAGGCGGTATTTCCCGACAAAAGGACAGTCGATCGGAGTCAGGGACTTCCGATCAGAGGTGCTAAGTACCTCCGGGGTTCGCCAATCCTGTGAGGCCAACGAAAAGGGGGTCAGTCCTTTATCACTAGCGACCACCTCTCCCCGAATACTATCATCCGTCATCGCCAAAAAATAGTTTCTGAGGTTGCATAAGTACCTCGCGGTTGTACATGATTTTCGCACTCAAGAGGCCTCGACCACCACACTTCCGCGGGATATACAATCTCATAACCAACGACCTCTGATGATGCATTCGATGAGAGGTCATAGTCGTGCGGACTCGTCTGTCCAGAGCGTCTACTGGACTGAGTCCATCTGAGCACGCCAAACGTGTACATCAGTACAGGCATGACCCAGGAGTTAATGGCTCGGATTTTATTAACGCCTGACAAGTAGCTATTAAGCACACGTGAACACCCTGTTTCACGTCTGCCACCTTCACACCGATGGTCTGCGACATGCCCAGATACCGGTATGATTCAGCCTCAGAGAGTGCCCTCAAATAATTGGTGCCGACATCGACACCATCAGAGTGCACGACATACCCCGTCTCGACATGAATGACCGCACACTTATCGACCCCGAGCTCCATCTTCTCGCGCCTGCGCGCGCGCTCTCCTCCAAACTTTGCGGCCCGACCAAGAAAAAAAAATAGATCTAAACTATTTTAATTTTTCGACATATTCTCCGTCTAGCTCTATGCATTTCTTCCACCTGCTTTCCAAAGCTTCTATACCGGTTTCATCAAGGTCGTCAAAATACTGACTAACGGCGGCTTTGACCTCTTCATTCGACGAAATTTTCTGACCACCGAGATGTTTTTTTAAGTTAGGGAATAGATGAAAGTCCGACGGTGCTAAGTCTGGAGAATAAGCCGGGTGGGGCAACAATTCAAAACCACAATCACGGATTTGAGGCATAGATTCAACTGAAGTGTGAACGCGAGCATTATTCTGATGAAACAGCACTTTTTTAAAGAGCAATCCTGGACGTTTCTCAAAGGGTGCAATAGTATGCTGAGTTGATGGTTTTGCCTTTAGCAAGGTAGTCAACTATGATTACACCCTTAGCATCCCAAAAAACTGACGCTATCACCTTGCCAGCCGACAAAATTGTCTCCGCTTTAATTGGCGCTGGTTCATCAGATTTTTTCCACTGCTTGGATTGTTGTTTTGATTCTGGAGTGTAGTCATGAATCCAAGTTTCATCCATTGTCACTAGGGAATGCAATCCCGCTCTAAAATTTCAATTGCTGGATCCCGCGGTATTGAGAGGTTCACTCCCGCGGGATCCTGCCGCCTACGTGTAACCGACTTAAACAGTGGAATACGATTTTTAATAGACACAGGAGCCGAGATTTCGGTATTAGCCGCCAAAAATAAGTACTGCACATCTCCCAGCGAATTTCGTTTGTACGCCGCTAATGGAACACCTATTAAGACCTACGGAGAAAAAACATTAACACTGAACCTAGGACTCCGAAGACCTTTCAAATGGACATTCATCGTAGCCGATGTACGAAATTCCATAATTGGTGCAGATTTTCTCGAAAAAAACTGTTTGTTAGTTGACCTACATAGAAAACGCTTACGCGATGAAGTTACTGAACTCAGTACAAGCGCGCAATCATCATATTCCAAGCAGCCAAGAATTCGCACAATCGACGTAAACAATAATTATCATGAAATAATAACTAAATATAGCGAGGTCATTAACCCAAATATGCAAGCGGACATACCAATACATAATGTGGAGCATTTTATTCACACAAAAGGACCTCCTACACACGAAAAGGTGCGACCATTAAATTCCGAAAGATTTAAAATGGCCAAAAAAGAATTCCAAAAAATGGTGGAAAATGGAATATGCAGACCATCAAGCAGCTCTTGGGCCTCACCGTTACATATAGTAATGAAAAAAAACCATGAAATACGGCCCTGTGGTGACTACAGAAGACTCAACGCGGTAACAATTCCAGATCGGTACCCTTTACCAGGCCTTAGAGATTTTACGTACATTATGAAGGATAAGAAAATATTTTCAAAACTAGACATTCAAAAGGCCTACCACTGCATTAAAATCGCTGAGCAAGATATCCCAAAAACAGCTATAATCACACCATTTGGATTGTTCGAGTTCATGAAAATGACTTTTGGCCTAAGAAATGCAGGTCAAACCTTCCAAAGATTCATGAATATGGTCTTAAATGGACTAGATTTTGTATTTTGCTTCTGTGATGATATCCTGATAGCAAGTAACGATGAAGACGAGCACAAAAAGCATCTCCATCAAGTACTTCAGAGGTTGAAAACATACGGAATCAAGCTGAATATAAGCAAATGTGAATTCGGAAAAGAAAACCTTAATTTCCTTGGCTACCATATAGACCGCCATGGTATTCGACCATTGGAAGAAAAAATAAACCTGATTCAAAACTTCAACAAACCAACGACGATCAATGAATTACGGCGATTTCTCGGTATCCTTAACTTTTATCGAGCCAGTATTCCACATGCCGCCGAATACCAGAAGAACTTAAACAGATTTCTTCATGACTCAAAGAAAAATGACAAGAGAAAAATACCATGGACACCAGAGACCGAAAAATGTTTCGAAAAGTGTAAGGAATGCATAAAAAGCGCTGTTACACTTTATTACCCTGCAACAGAATGCAGTCTTGCTTTGATGAGTGATTGTTCAGCGACATGTGCAGGCGCCGTGCTACAACAAAAAAGTCAAGGCACTTGGCAACCCTTAGGATTTTTCTCTAAAGCCCTGAGCAATGCACAAATGAATTATAGCACGTATGATAGGGAATTATTGGCAATATACATGTCAATAAAACATTTTCGTCACCAAATCGAGGGTAAAGAGCTTGTTGTATACACCGATCATCAACCGCTAACCTACGCAATGTCGAAGAAAAGTTCAAACAATGATACGCCACGCCGTTTGCGTCAGCTCGATCTCATCTCGCAATATTGCACTGACATAAAATACATATCGGGCCCAGAAAATACAGTGGCAGATGCCTTATCAAGAATCGAAGAAATAAGTTTTCCAGGAGTAATGGACTACGAAGCAATTTCCAATACACAAAAAACATGTGAGGAGCTACAAAATGTAATGAAAAACAAAAAACTTGTTTTCAAAAAATACACGATACCTGGCAGCAGTAACGAAATAATATGTGAAACTTCCACAAACAACATTCGACCCTACCTACCACAAATATACCGTCAGCAAGCATTCACCGCCACTCACGGTTTAAGTCATCCCGGAATAAGAACTACTAGAAAAGTGATAACAAGCAGATTTTTTTGGCCGTCAATGAATAAGGATATAGGAGTCTGGACTAAATGTTGCATTCCCTGTCAAAAGTCGAAAATAAACAGGCACACAAAATCACCACTAGCTGATTTCCCGAGAGCCGAGAGATTCGAGCACATTCACGTTGATATTATTGGCCCATTACCACTATCTGAAGATTATAAATACTGTGTAACAATGATTGACAGAAAAACTAAATGGCCAGAAGCGTATCAAGTCAAAGCAATAACAGCTACAAATGTATGCAGCGCTTTAGTTAGCGGCTGGATTCAGCGCTTTGGTACCCCGGTTACTATAACGACCGATCAGGGTCGTCAATTTGAATCCGATCTATTTAATAAACTAGCAAAGAAAATGGGAATTCATCGAATACATACAACCGCTTACCATCCACAAGCCAATGGACAAATAGAAAGATGGCACAGAAGTTTGAAAGCCTCATTAATGTCCACATTAAATAGCGCTAACTGGATACAAGAATTACCATTAGTCATGCTAGGACTGCGCGCAGCGATAAGGGAAGACACCGGATACAGCGCTTCTCAGATGACACTCGGAGCCGCACTACGATTACCAGCTGATTTTTACAATGAAAACATAAACAAAGCATTGGACAGTTACGATTATGTTACGCAATTGATCAAGGCTATGAACAATTTTTCAACATCTGATTCTATTTATACGTCCAACAAAAGTAAAGAAAAAAGCTTCATCCCTAAGGACCTCGAGACTTGTAATTATGTTTTCCTGCGAAGAGACATGATTAAAAAATCTCTCACAGCGCCTTATGAAGGACCCTACACCTACAGGGTACTAAAAAGGGACAAAAATATGAAATGTTTTATCATCGAACTACCGGGACGAAACATATCCGTTTCAATTGATAGATTGAAACCCGCATTTTTAATGCTAAACGATAATGCATCGGATATGCATACTAAGCCGCAAGCCGCCAAATCAGCAGATTCCCAACAGGTCATCGTCACGCGGTCTGGCCGCGTCAGTCGCCCTACTGTCAAATTTGCAGCATAATCATTACAATTTGCAATTGGCGCAAAAGAAAAAGTATATATAGAAATATTTTTCAAGTCAATTCACAAATTATAAGAAGGCGAATCAGCTTCAATCCAGAGCCAGCGAATAACATCGTTTCACAAATCTACCAGAAAAATGGGCAACCAATACTCGAAGGATGAGCACATCATCATATCTCAGCAAGCTGCCCAGATGGAAAAGGATAAAATCCTACAGAAGATGGCTGTAGAATCAACATCCGGATTGGTGATCGCACTAACAGCCCTCGCAATAATAGTGCTTTACATCATATGGAATATATGCAGAGAACGAGTCAAGAAGTGGGCGATGACAGATTTCACCAGAGCGAATCCATTGCAACGAAGCCTCCAGTTTACAAGACCTTTTCCGCGGCAGCCAGGCGCCCCCGGTCAACATCAACAAGTTTGAAGCACTCATTTTTGAATTCCTTTTTCTTCCCAAGGGGGAGAGTATTTGTAGCGTGCATAATTTACGATGACGCTTAGTTTGTAATGTATAAATACTGATGAATAAATAAATGATAAGTTAGTTCGTTATTCAACACTCCGCTGCAGTATTATTTCTTACCTAAGTACTCCAATCCTCACAAAGTAATTGAAAAAAGAGAGGAATTCTGTATCATATACGAGACTATAGAACTTAAAATAAAAGTCAAAAATATTATCAAAACTGGTGCGGGATCCCGGTATTTCGGGATACCGGTATCCCGGTACTGCATTCCCTAATTGTCACAAATCCATTCATAAAATCTTGTGGATCAGCCTCAAACATCTCCAAACAATCGCGAGAAATTTTGAGTCGAATTCTCTTCTGTTCAATTGAAAGCAATCTTGGGACCCACCTAGCGGAGACCTTAGAAAAGCCAAGTTCGTGAACTATAATAATTTGTGTTATTTGGCCGGAACGAGGGTCATCTTCAATGCTGTCTCGACTGCGTTTGAATTCAGCTACCCATTTTTTTACAATGGTATACGATGGTGCAGATTCCCTTATGTTGTTTGCATGTCATTGTGAATCTCTTTCGGTGTTAATTTTTTTTAAATGATTGCACGATGTTCAGTTTTCTCCATTTTCTAAAAACGCTTCACTTGGTCTCACTTAATTTACTGTAACATAAAATTCACAAACACTATCCAAACTAGTGTTATTCGTGAAAAGTGTGGTGTGAAAGATGATATTGTAAGAAAGATAGAAAAAGGAATGTTGAGATGGTTTGGGCACATAGAGAGGATGGATGATAGAAAATTGGTAAAAGGGATCTATAGAGCTAGTGTGGATGGTAATGTTAGTAGAGGACGACCACGGAGAACACACTTGGACCAAATTGAGAGTGTGCTCAAAAAGGCTGGCGTCCGAAGTATGAAGAATAAAAGAGCATGTATGAAAAGATTGATGGATGTAAACGAAGCTAGAGAGGTTTGTCAGGATCGTACGAAGTGGCGATCGATAGTCTCTGCCTACCCCAATGGGAATTAATGGCGTGAGTATATGTATGTATGTATGTACTATCCAAACAAAATTTTGCACAGTTACTACTAAAGAATATACGTAACTAATGAGGGTAGTACAATAAAATATAATAAGTATTTGTATGTGAGGCCGCGAACTTTTCAATCCATTCTCGTACCTTGTATAACCTATGTATGTATGTAAAATTTTAATCTATCAATTACTCGAGGAACTCCTCAGGGTTCAAACCTTGGCCCTCTTATTTTCATTTTATATACTGCTGATGTGGTAAAAGGTATAAAAAATTGCAACTACCATATATTTGCTGATGACATACAAATTTATAAGTCCGTAAGCCTTAACAATGTGCAGCAAAATATTAATTTTCTAAACGATGATTTGGATTATATCCAGCAGTGGGCAAATAAAAATACTTTAACTATTAACCCTAGCAAGTCCATGTTTTTGATTTTGGGAACACCTAAACAAATATCACATGTTTTAAATACAAACCCGGACGTTAAAATTGGTTCCACATCGATGCAAAGAGTAGAAAAAGCTCGCAATTTGGGTATCATATTTGACCAAGACCTAAAATTTGAGTATCATATTGCTGAAGTTGTAAAAAATTGTTTTTACAAACTAAAGTTATTATATAAAATAAGAAACTGTCTCAGTGTTGAAGTCAGAGTTAGCCTATGTGAGTCATTGGTTCTCAGTAAATTGAATTATGGTGATTCGATCTATGGGCCCTGCTTGCTTGAGCGTTCGCGGCGTCTTGTACAAAGAGTACAAAATGCATGCGCTCGTTTTTGTTTTCAAATTCAACCAAGGACTCACGTCACCCCCTATCTGAAAAGCAATAACTTGCTCAATCTTGATACACGGAGAAAGTTACACCTTGCTTCTCTAATGTTCGATATTGTCAAGTGGAAAAAGCCACAGTATCTGTATGAAAAACTTGTTTGGTCCAAGAATATATCCAGCTACAACACTCGTGCCTCTGATTATTTGTTATTAACTCCTAGTCATCGGACTGCAGCATTTCGGGGTAGTTTTCGTTTCGCTGCTTCGAAGTGTTGGAACGATCTACCGCCACCGATACGCGAGTTAAAAAATAAATCGTCATTCAAAATGAAGCTTAAGATTACGATGTTAAATAACTTCAAACATAGTTAACATCACACCTGCAACTGAATGGCTATTATTATTCAATAATATAATTAATATAATATAATTAATATCTTAATTCATATAGATTTTATATATTTTTTAGGTCTATATTGTATGTATGTGTAAGATTATTATAAATATATATATACATAAATGTATTATTAAGACATTATGAATATGGTTTTGTGCTTATATGTCGGTGAAGGATTAGAAAGATGTCATTAAAGTTAACATTTCGTGTTCTTTTTTAGTTTTATTATTGTTATTAGCTTTCGATTTGTGTTTCAATGGTTAAATGTTTTGTTTTTTAGTTTAGGTTTTATCTTTTTTATGTATTTTTCAAGGGTCCCGGCTGAAAATCAGCGTGCATTAAAGCTAAAACTCTAGTGTACATATGCTGAGTCGGCGCCTTTTTGGCTCTCATTGTGTGTAATTTGTGCGATTGTTGTATTTACATGTGGTATAATATGAGGGACTAAATAAAGATTTTTTTACTTTTTTTACTTTTACTTTTTTAATGGGAGAGGCGGTACTCCCCGGCAAGAGCACAGTCGGTCGGGGTCAGAGACTCAGGTTCAAGAACCGACGGACGATCCGAGCCCCATCGAGCAGCATCGCCTTTGCATTTGTGCTGAAACCTAATCTAACCGCCTCGAGTTGGTCGCGAGGCTGGTTGGAATTAACCCGTTCGCGGACAAAACAATTGGGATTATTTCTGTCGAAGTCACACCCCACATGTCGGTGATCTCGTGAGCCAGATCGACATACCTCCGACGCTTCTCGATTTCGGCTTTCACGAGACCCTCGTCATGTGGGATAGTGACATCCACTAGAAACACACTCGACTGCGACCGATCCCATAACACGATATCCGGCTTATTCGGGGATATTCGGCGTGAACTTTTTTTTTGAGCAAGATGTAGAATGGTAGACTATCGCCTTTCGAGGGATTTCAAGAAAAATGTACTTGAGCTTATTTAAAACTGTGCAATATGCCAAAATCTTCAATTCGTACAATAATAGAAATAATTTGAATGTTTTTGTTCATGAAAACCTCATGTGGGGATTATTACTAATAAATAAAGAATAAATAAAGGAAAGAAAAATTTCCAAAAAAAAAGACACGGTAGCTCAATTGGCAGAGCGACGGGGGCGTATACCCGAGGTCGCGGGTTCGATTCCCGCCTGTGTCGAAATTTTTCTTTCCTTTATTTATTCTTTATTTATTAGAAACTAGCGGACCCGACAGACTTCGTACTGTCAAATTTGCTTATGACAAAGCTTAAGGCGTTTTTTTAATTAATTTAATAAAACCTCAAAAATTGTAGCCTATGTGTTATTCTGATGTATAAGCTATAGACTATGTGTTATTCTAATGTATAAGCTATATTGTGGTAAAGTTTCATTCAAATCCATTCAGTAGTTTTTACGTGAAAGAGTAACAAACATCCATACATCCATACTTACAAACTTTCGCCTTCATAATATTAATAGGATAATAGAAATACCGAGAATACGAAGAATAATACAGTAACCGTCGCTTCCTCATCCAATAGGCCTCCTTGACAGGTTACCCATCTCTAAAATTAACAGAGAGAAAACCGACTTCGAAGTTGAAAAAACAAAAACTAAAAACCGACAAATGGTTAACTTAGCACAAAGTAATTCAAATTATGATTTACATGGAAAATGAACAATCAAGTACTAAAAAGTAAGAAATAAGTTTTTTAATTAAATATGAGTACTGTGATTAACACCTTAGGCATTTATTTATTCCACACGCATCAGTTCAATCTACCCAAATCTTAAAATTATCTTAAATTATGGGAGGCTCGGAACCCATCCCCAACCTTCCTTTATGTTATCCTTATCCACTCAACTTCCAAAAGTGGCTGAAGAGTTCCTTATTCTGATCTTTGGCAATCTATTTTGGGATTTATAGCTGTGACTATCGGGCAATATAGGTACTAATATTCGGTCTGCTCTAATCTTACGTTCTGTTATACGAAAATAGGAATTGGTTTTTAAAAAGAAAGTTATTCCAAAACACTTATTTATTCGGAATGTAATGAAACTAAATTATAAAATATTAAAGAATTAAAAGACTGACACGAATTGAAAATAGGATGAATGACGATTGAGAATTGAATTAGAACTGAGGTCCGCCTCCAAGTTGCTATGTATACTCAGCAAATAGTCGAGCCAATTTCTACCTATAGAATAGGGTCGCTTATTAGGCAAACCTCCATACTTTTCAGGAGTTAACAGTTCGATAGATAAGGGTAGGATTAAACATCAAGATAGAGCCAAAACCATTGCCCAAGAATGACGTATGAAGCCCCAAATTCCCAAAGATAATATGGATTTGTGCTATTTTAAGTTACTATTTTAGTATTAATAAATATCATATTTGATTGAGATTTTAGATTAATGGAAGCACTGAAACTGAATTATATGGTATTTTCCTAAATGTGGATATCCAAAAATAAAACTTAGTAAAAGCAAAATTACAGTACATGCGCTGATGTTATCAAAGCTCTCTATTCGAAGCAATGTTTTAGTATCAGAGCCAGTTTATTGCTTCATCAAAGTACATGTGTGATATTTAAATATTCCGATGTCGTGGTTTAGACTCCCGGCGTCAGCGTACGACCTGACTGCTTCATTGACTAAAATATTGGAGAATGTGTGTCTCTGGGGGGTCCAATGTGTGGACGGAGAAATTGTTAAGTTGACTCAAAAACGACGGTTTCTCGTTATATCTGTTGTGCTCATTTTCTATTTCAAAATTCAATATGAAAGTTTTGCATTTCATTTGGATCTTAAAACAAACATGATTGTAAAATTTATGTCTACAATGAAGTTTATGGCCCAGTCCTTGCTGGTATTAGGCACATTGCTATCTCACATATTTCCTGATGTAGCAGCTTATCGACGTCATTTCTTTAATTTCAACTCCATCGACAGGTTCTTAAAATATGAAGGACAACATTACTTGTCTGAACAACGTCAAACTAATAAGATTTCTTACATTTATTTATTTGCATTTATGCTTCATCACGTCTTGTTCTTATTAATGTCCAGGTTTATTTTTTCTGAGTTTCTATTTGGAATTGAGAGGAATGAATACTCGATCCACGACATAGTGATGTGTTGCACTCTGATAATGATATCTATCAATTATACTCTGATACTAAACAGATTGAAAGAATTAAGAAATAGGCTTCATATTTATTTAAACAATAATTTGACTCAAAGGGAGGTAGATGTTTCAGAGAATATAACAATGTTTAAACTGTGTTACATGATGTTGTATGAACAAACTCGTTTGTTGGCGAACTTGCTTGGTTGGCAGGTAGGTTGGCAGACCCGGGCTGTAATGAGTTTTATAAAACCTTTATGCATTTCAAATAAAGCCGGTAACACTTTGATTGAATAGCGTTTTCTATATTTGTAACGCGTCGATACGGCAGTGGTTAAGTCGTTCAAAAAACATAGTTATAAAAAATAAATTAATGTTTTTTTTCTAATAACCACCCGTTGCTTTATTACGCATATACTTCCCTTGCCGACTAATATTCTTTAATATTTGCATGCTTTTTTGCCGTTATTTTCAGTAGACATTTATTCAAAGATCATTCACATTAGTAGTGATGTTATTATTTATAATTTGCTATATTTCATCACTTAATACAGCATCTTAAAGACTTAAAACCCCTTTCAGATGGGTCTGATGATTGTTCATCAGGTGGCAGGCTGGGTCCTGGGTCTTTATGGCACTGTTTCCATCAGAAAGTTTTTTACTGAAGAAGATCCCAATGTAAGTAACTGCAATTTAATGGTATTTTATAAAGGTATGCCCTTACTTAATGTTGGTACTCTTCGTAGGATACTTTTGCTGCATAGCGTGGATTACCTTTTTTTAATCAATTATGTAGGTACCGTTAAAAATGTTTAAAGTTATTTAAAAAAATATTATATTTTTACTTCACATACCGTTTGCGATGTCAGTCTGTTTTTTATGCGACCCCCCCCCCATCTTTAATGACAGATGGATATTGTTTGAATGATTGATAGCGGCCTTTTCAATTAATATTTAAATACCGCAATATACGATATTTCGCTTCTGTTATCTTACTAAAATTCTAAGAAACATAAGTTTAAATAAGATTTAACTACGTTTATGGATGAGGGTTACCAAATAAACCTGAGAAAAGACGCACCGAAACTGTACAACAACACACGTACATACTCGTATAAAGTCTCACCGATCGCTTCGGCTCAGAAGAATACAAGATGATATTTGTTTTTGAACAATCGGTTTGGTGTTATCCTGTGAAAATAGCATGCTCGAGATAATATCGTGAGCTTTTAAGTTAACGAAATGTAAAAATAATACGATATCTTGAAAGTGAGACAGAGATAGCTGTTTTGAACCATATTTGCCGTGTATTGCCGGCTTAGAATGTCACTACCCCTTTCTACCCACGGGTGTCGTAAGAGCTGGGGCTGTTTAAGCGGTTTTTGCGTGACGCGGTTAGAGACCCATCATCAACGATGCTTTTTTTCTACCAGTTTGTTGATAGGGGATCAACTTTTAAAAGTGGCTGAAAAGTTTGTAGCTCTAAAGCTCTGGCTACCCCTTTTTGAGGTTTATGGCCGTGAGTAATGTATGTTGTAGTGGAAAGAACATGCGCGCTAGCATTGCTGGAAATTTCGCTATATTTGCACATTTCCCACAAGACATTGGGACGGAAAACTGGTAATATAGAAATAGATTTTTGACCATCCGAATTGTTTTTATCTTTACTGGATACAAGTACAGCAAGGATGTAGAAGCACTAATTAAGAATGCTTTATTACTCAAATGGGAACTAGAGGTACAGGTGTTCACGTATCCACGTTTTGCTAGGACAGTACACTCAGGTAATAGGGGTAAGCTTTGTACGAATACGCAGTACAACTTAGCCATGTGGGTTTATTATTATTTCGAAAGACATTTTTGTTTCTCGCCTCTCCCATGGCCGAAAATGAAAATATAAATTTTAAATGGGAGAGGCGGTGCTCCCCGACAAAAGCACAGTCGGTCGGGGTCAGGGAGTCAGGTTCAAGAACCGACGGACGATCCGAGCCGTATCGAGCAGCACCGCTTTCTGCATTTGTGCTGGAACCGACACGCCACAGAAATCCAACCGCCTCAAGTTGGTCGCAAGGCTGGTTGGAATTAACCCGTTCGCGGACAAAACAATTGGGATAATTTCAGTCGAGGTCACACCCCACATGTCGGTGATCTCGTGAGCCAGATCGAGATACTTCCGACGCTTCTCGGTTTCGGCTTTCACGAGACCCTCGTCATGCGGGATAGTGACATCCACTAGAAATACCCTCGACTGCGACCGATCCCATACCACGATATCAGGCTTATTCGCTAGAATAGTCCTGTCCGTGATAACGGATCGGTCCCAATAGATTTTGGCACGGTCATTTTCTAGGATTGGCTCCGGCAGATACTTGTAATACGGCAGCCTCTGTTGCAAGAGTCCGTATTTCAGAGCGAGCTCCTGATGCAGGATTTTGGCTGCTTGGTTGTGTCTGTGCAAGTACTCAGTGTTAGCAAGAGCCGAACAACCGGAAATAACATGCCTAAGTGACTCTCCGGGACGGCCACATGCTCGACAAACGTCTGTGGTACCGTCCTTTAGGATGTATCTCCGATAGTTCCGCGTCTTGATAACCTGGTCTTGTATTGCACAGACAAAACCTTCGGTTTCCCCAAAGAGGTCCCCGAAACGCAGCCAATGCAGGGAGGCTTTACGGTCCACGAAAGGTTCGTGAAGTACCTTGTAAAACCTCCCGTGCAGCTCCTTCTCTTTCCATACGGACTCCCGATCAGAGGTGCTAAGTACCTCCGGGGTTCGCCAATCCTGTGAGGCCAACGATAAGGGAGTCAGTCCTTTATCACTAGCGACCACCTCTCCCCGAATACTATCATCCGTCATCGTCAAAAAATAGTTTCTGAGGTTGCATACCTCGCGGTTGTGCATGGTTTTGGCACTCAAGAGGCCTCGACCACCACACTTCCGCGGGATATACAATCTCATAACCGACGACCTCGGATGATGCATTCGATGAGAGGTCATCATCGTGCGGACTCGTCTGTCCAGAGCGTCGAGTTCGGTCTGAGTCCATCTAAGCACGCCAAATGTGTACATCAGTACAGGCATGACCCAGGAGTTAATGGCTCGGATCTTATTAACGCCTGACAAGTAGCTATTAAGCACACTTTTCAGGCGTTCATAAAACTCCTCGCAAACACCCTGCTTCACGTCTGCCACCTTCACACCGATGGTTTGTGACATGCCCAGATACCGGTATGTTTCAGCCTCGGAGAGTGCCCTCAAATGATTGGTGCCGACATCGACACCATCAGAGTGCACGACATGCCCCTTCTCAACATGGATGACCGCACACTTATCGACCCCGAGCTCCATCTTGACGGAACCACTGAAATCGTTAGTGATCGTCAGTAGCTCCGCCAATCTGTCAGCCGTGGGGGCGTAAAGCTTCAGGTCATCCATGTAAAGGAGATGAGGCAAGCGTGGTCCGCCTCTCCGAAACTGAAAGCCTGTCCCCGAATTCTCCAAGAGTGTGCTTAGAGGATTCAGGGCCAAGCAAAACCAAACTGGACTCAGGCAATCGCCCTGGAAAATCCCTCGCCTTATATCAATTTGGTCATCCGCGTCCGTCATCCGCTGACCGTCTAAACTCAGGATCGTTCTCCAGCACCCCATACACTGCCCGAGGAAGTGTCGAACTGTACTATCAATTTTGTACAGCTCGAGGACCCTCATGAGCCATGTATGAGGTACCGAATCGAACGCCTTCCTGTAGTCTATCCAGCCAGCGGAGAAGTTCCGACGGTTGCGTTTGACCAGTTGGCCTACGACCGCGTCGATGAGGAGCAGCTCCTTGCTACCGCGACTACCGCCCCTACATCCGTTCTGAGCTCCAGATATCACATTGTTATCAACAATGTGTTGAGTAATCTTGGAGCTCAGAACGGATGTCAAGGTCTTGTAAATTGTACAAAGACAAGTAATGGGGCGGTATTGTGATGGATCCGCGGTAGCATCGCTCTTTGGAGCTAAATGAGGTACCCCAGTAGTTAAGAAGTTCGGGAGCGTCCCACTCTCGAGGGCGCTTTGGAACTGACGGGCGAGAGTAGCGTGACAGCGCGTGAACCCCTTCAACCAGTAATGGTGCAATCCGTCCGGCCCCGGACTTTTCCAGTTCCGAGCCTTACGGATCGCAGCCACCACATCCTCCTCGGATATGTTGACGGGGTTCATGGGCGCTATGGGCTCGCACGTTCCCTCGACCGCCTCGAACCATCGGCCCTCTTCGTGATCAACAGGCAGCGACCAAAGCCCACGCCAAAAGGCAACTACGTCGGCTTTTTCCGGTCGCTGACTCGTCGAAACCACATCGGGACGCTCCAAAGTTCTGTAGAACTTCTTCTGGTCACTCATGAAGAGACGATTCTGTTGGTACCTCTTTACCCTTTCAGAATATCGCCTAATTCGCTTACCCCAAGCAGCGATCTTCTGCTTCAGATCATCGATTATTATTATTATTATTATTAGATGGGCGGTAAACGCCACGGGTTTCCGCACTGAGCCCGGCATGGCAGGCCATTGTGCGTGGACCAAATGGTCATTTAATTCTCCCAACCTAATTCCGTCCAGAAGGCGAGTAGCTTATCCAGGTCAGCTACCGCCTCTGGGAGCGACTTTATGGTTCCTATTGTGTTATAGCGGATATCGGCTACCCCAGTGCATTCCTGGAGCACGTGAGCAACCGTTTCGTCAGCTTCCATGCACGCTCGGCACATGGGGCTGTCGGTAATGCCTATAGTGTATAAGTGTTTATTTAGTGTGGTATGTCCTGTAAGTACTCCAATCACTGTCCATAGTGTCTGGAGTACTTACAGGACTCTACTTACTGTCTAGTCATGTGGGTTTCCTCACGATATCTTCCCTTAAGAACCATACTCATACCAAAATACAGCTAGTGCGCCAAACTGCACTCAGTTTGAATACAATCATCAACTATTCGGGTTTTTTATACGACGTAACCACTTATTATATAATATCTTATAATTAAGACTGTATATCTTTTCAGCTCCTTTCATTTATGGTCCAAGTATTTTTATTCAACATTTTCGTTCAGCCGACAAAATTTATCATTCACACAACTGCAGTGATCAGCCGGCTTGAGAAGGAGAGAAGTGCTATAATTACTGTGATACAAGATCACATAATTGAAAATAAAGTTGGTAAGAATCGAAGGTAGAAGGTACATTTTGATCCAAGTGTGCAATGTTGGCGTTGCAGTCGAGCGTATGACACAAGTTACACGTCTATTATTAATTAACAACATACATATTCTCACGCCGTTAGTTCCCATCGGGGTAGGCAGAGACTATCGATCGCCACTTTGTACGATCCTGGCAATCCTCTCTGGCTTCGTTCACATCCATCAATCTTTTCATACATGCTCTTTTATTCTTCATACTGCGGACACCTGCCTTTTTGAGCATATTTTCTATTTGATCCAAATGTGTTAAAAATAACAAATTTGTTAATATAATTTGAATGTTTTTGTTCATGAAAACCTCATGTGGGGATTATCTATACTTATAATAAATCTGTAGAGAGGTCAATTCTGTACATGAAATATATTTTCAAAATAACTATCAGGTGGTGATTAGGGATCGATACTGATGCCAAAAATGCAATCAGTAAAATTTTTGTCTGTCTGTCTGTCTGTCTGTCTGTCTGTCTGTCTGTCTGTCTGTCTGTCGGTTTGTATGTTCCTTATGGAAACAAAAACTACTCGACGGATTTTAACGAAACTTGGTACAATTATTTTTCACACTCCTGCGCAGGTTTTTGTGTACTTTCCAGTAGAGAAATAAAGGGGAATTTTGGGAAATTTGGGGAAAACGGGAGAAGTTACTCCATTTTTTAAGCTTCCGTCGCGTGTGCAGCCTTAATGGTTAAACTTACATAGAAATCATGTGTGGCGGAAATATTCTTCATAAAATTATCTAAAAATAAATCCTGAACAGTATATGTCTATCTTTTATGGTTGACTCACAATAACACGTGTAATTCCTGATAGCTTAGCAGTTCGGAACATCCTGATTATATTTGTTTACTCTTAAGTTTGTAAATCTCTCACTCATCCCTAATTTAAAAAAGGTAACATTATAACCTATTAAATAAAAAAAGAATCATAGAAATCGGTAGACAAACACCGAAATTATACATAAAATAAGCTATCGCGCCCGTGACCAAAACCTAATCTTTACTAATTTACATATAACATACTAGATGGCGCCATTAGTTGCATTCTATATAACGTAATGATTTATTTTTTAGATTGTTATAAATACTTCATAGCGTTTTATTCCAAAATTTGCTATTAAACGGAAATACTGAACCGTTCATTAAAGCGCATTCAAAATCACCAAACTACACTGTTTAGGGAGTGCTATAAATTTAATAAATTGAAAACATTGCGCTGAATTTCACAATGCTTGAGCAGTGACTGAAGAAAGAAACCTCAGATATTTAAAAAAACAACGCTACCCGTGCGAAGCTGGGACGATCCACTAGTTACTAATAAATAAAGAATTAGCAAAGGAAAGAAAAATTTCGACACAGGCGGGAATCGAACCCGCAACCTCGGGTATACGCCCCCGTCGCTCTGCCAATTGAGCTACGGTGTCAATGGCTGCCAGCGCGAAATTCTTCTATCCTTTGTTTCTTTTACACTTTTAATTAGTGTTTGCGTTTCCTACCTCCGAATTTATTTACAAATTCGGAAGGCCACTTGTCTACCTTTTCAGATAGAATGCAAATGTCGAAAATGCTTAACTATCGCATAATTTGGATGTTTTTCTACTTGTCACTTGTCTTAATGTCTTAACTAAATGCACTAAAAGACATTTTATTTTAAAGCGGCTACACACGACCCTATGATCAATGCCGATATCGGGACAGCGGTAGTGGGGATGAAATCAGCTATTGTGTGCAAGTGTATCGAAGTTTTAATCATTATCGACTATCGAATTACATTTCGCTTACCATAAATTTAATCATTAAAATATTATATTTTCAAAACCACTATGTTACAAGCATTTATTTCGTCTCATGTTTTCAGAAGCGGCCACTGAGTTCGAGCTCTATACTTTCCTTGGTCAACTAAATCACCAGAAATTGGAATTCGGATGGGCCGAAGTATTCAAACTTAATTATGTCACGTTGAGAAACTGCGCCATTCTTATAAGCACTTACGCAATAACGCTGATAGAGTATGACTTCTCTTAAAAACTTAGTATAATTCTGCACTTAAATTCTTTGAAAATCAATGTTAAAGGCATTTAATAGCGAACGCAAATTAGTTGCGTACGACAGATCTAAATGTGTAAGTATATAACTGTTATACAAATAGTAATGATCAAAACTTATTTATATTACATACATATACTCACGGCTATAAATCCCTAGAAGGGGTAGCCAGAGCTAAGTAATTAGAAATTCCTCAGCCTCTTTTGGAAGTTAAGTGGGGAACACATGGTAAAATAAAGGTTTTTGGTGATGGGTCTCCAACCGCATCGCTCAAAACGTTCGTAACGTAACGTTCAAATATATCAATTTTTAATATAATCATATTGGTTTATAATTATTTTTATCATTATATAAATTTATAAAATTAGAAAAAACTAATATTAACAAGAACATGAGAATAGAACTCTAAATATTACTGCATTAGTCACGCTTACAATATCCTGTATCATCTTCTGTTATCTTGAAAAATACTTATATTCAGAGTGGTACTAACGATGTTTTATTTATCTTTGCAATTGAACAACCGTGTTGAACCCTGCTCGGCCTGCTTATGCTTTAAATTCTAATTTATAGAATATTTATTTTTATTTATATTTTATGTCAGTGGGTGACCTAGGGAGAGGGCAGTATGAGACTACCCTACCCTATTAGGAATTAATGGCGTGCGCATATGTATATATGAGAATGTGGAAGATCAGTGGTTAGTGATATATCTCAAAAAGTTACATAGCATATTGGAAATGGGCATGGAACATTGCACGCAGAACCGATGACCATTGGGGTTCGAAGGTCCTGGAGTGGCAGCCACGTTTCCAACTCAATGTGGGAGGATGCCACATGGTGGACCTAAGACTTGTTTATCATTGGGGAAGACAAATGAGGGAAACACAGATTATCCAGCAGTGGACATCTGTTAGCTGATAATGATGAATGTAAGACTTACAAAAGAAGAGAGCAGATCGATCTTTGTACATCATATCATGGGAATTATCATACATATACTCACGGCCATAAATCCCAAGAAGGGATAGCCAGAGCTTCTCAGCCACATTTGGAAGTTGATAGCGCACAAGGTGGTAGAAATGAAGTATTGTTGGTGATGGGTTGGTGAAGACACACACTCTTACTCGCCTCTTACGATACCCCTGGGTAGGAAGGTGTAGTGACATTCTAAGCCTACATATATATACTCACGGCTATAATTCCCTAGAAGGGGTAGCCAGAGCCAAGGAATTATAAATTCCTCAGCCACTTTTGGATGTTGAGTGAGGAAAAGGCGGTAAAATAAAGGTTTTTGGTGATGGGTCTCCAACCGCATCGCCCAAAAATCCAATAAAAAGCCCCAATACCCTTAGTCGCCTCTTACAACACCCGTGGGTAGAAAGGTGTAGTGACATTCTAAGCCTACACGGCAATTAATGGAAATTCAGTAAATAATAATCCATACATACATTTAATAAATATTTATTTAAGAACATTGATCACATGGTTATGTATGTGTACAACAAATATATTACAAACAAGTAATTCACATAAGTTTAAGTGTTCCTATCGCAGCTTCCAACTTCTCTATTTCTCCTTGCGACTGAGATAGTTTCTCACTATTGTTTTTCCTGACCTCTTCGGGTACTTTCACTGTGTAATCTTCGGCAGCCATGGCCTGGTTTAACTTGTTAATGGTCTGCGATAGGATGTCTTTCTTCTTTTCTAGCTTTTGTATTTCTTTTTGAGGGTCGATTAGTCCCTGGAAAGAAAATGGAAAATTGTTAATAAAGTTGTCAGCATTACGATCATTCCGGATGTAAACCAAAGCTATAATCAGTTGGACCAGTAAAATATAGGCCCAGCAATACATCTCCGATTTCGAAGTATATTTAAACAATTCTAATTATATCTTCAAAATTCAAAAAGCATTTCGTACTTTTATGATTTGGATTATTTTAATATATTAACTTATTTTCAATGTTTTGTACTTTTGTAACTGACTTAGAATAAATGCAACCCCTTTATCACAGGTTTTATATAAAGCTGTTTTATGCCATGTGGAAACTCATAAAACATATACTACAGTGACCTAAGTCAAAATGTTGATGTGTTGAGATACAAGACTTCGCAGACCTTAAAATCATGCTCAACAACATATGAATACGAGACGATAAAGAACTAAGTGAAATTGGACCTTTTTGTTTAAAAATAAGGGTGTTTTCTCGTGCCTATGTTGTAGAGCATGCTTTTTAAGGTCTCTAAAGTATTGTAACTCAATTCATCAAAATTTTAACATAGGTCACTGTAGTATTAAGCGTGCGAATATGTTCCTATAGTATTTATCAAAAAATGGCCAAAAACCTCGACTCCGAAACTCTGTATAAGCATTGTTGGGATGGTTATATAGTGAATCATACGAATTGAAAACGTTTATACACAGGCAAAGGTCCTAAGTAAGAAAATTAAAATAATATGTATGAGAATAATGTTGCATGTGAGTGAAGCAAGGTATGTTTGTAAGGATGATTCAAAGTGGCGATCAATATTCTCTGCATACCCTAATAATAATAAAGAGCGTAATTATACGTAACTGGTTACAACCCTTACCTTCAAGACAAGATGAATCTCAATCTTATCGGACACAGTAAGTATAGAACAACCAATCGAAGGCTTTTCATCGGAAAGCTCGCTGTTAGCCAACGACTGTAGATCTCGGAACAGAGCCTTATATTTGTCAGCATCAAGATCCTGAGCTATGAGGAGATGGACTGTGGTCTTCTGTTTGTTGGTGATGTTGTACTCGGAGCGGGTGGAACGGATGAGATGGATCATCTTCAGAATCGTTGATATGTCCGCTTCTAGGGACTCGTTTCTCCATGGGGCGTCTGGTGTCTGGAATTACGTTATTATGAGGACATTAGGTCAGATTTATTATGTAACATAACATAACATAAACGTTCACGCCGAATATCCCCGAAGGGGTTGGCAGAGGTACTAATACTTCTGAACATCACGTGACTTTGACACCTGGTGTTCAGAGTACCCACGTCTTGCTTGGACAGTGTACTCACGTGATAGGGGGCAGGCCTATCGCCGTTTTGTACGAATACACTGTCACATGACTAAGTACAACTCAGCCATGTGGGTTTCCTCACGATGTTTTCCCTCACCGTTAACAACCATGATAAATTAACCACACATATGTCTTTAGAAAAGACAAATTGGTGTAGGCCCGACCCAGGATTTGAACACTAGTCGTTTGCACGATAACCGAGTGTTCTACCCACTGGGCTATCACGGTTGTATTTATTATGTGTAGGGAAATATAGAATCGCACAAAACATTTGTACCCTTGGCTGTCATAGGAAGTGATTTAAGGCATTGGAACCTTTTAAGTTGGGCAATGTGACTATATACAATTACTGAAGTGGCTATGGAATCTCCAAGTCTACACCATATTGCAATATATAGCCGTTATAATATGTATGTACATTAAACTATTGATTAATGAATTTCTTGATCAAAATTCTTTGGTGGATTTAATGGAAAATCTCACTATTTCTCAATTTGATAATTTAAAGGTTTATGTTCATGAACACCCCATGCGGGGATTATTACTAATAAATAAAGGATAAATAAAGGAAAGACAATCCCCGCCGGTGCCGAAATTTTTCTTTCCTTTATTTCCTTCTTCTCAAATTCACATATATATTTTTGTATATATATACAACCTTAAAAATACATACCGTAGGATAACTAGCCACACAGATAGACGGACAGCTCTTGTCCTTCCTGGGCAGTCGCTGGAACAGCTCCTCGCTGATGAAGGGCATGAAGGGGCTGATCAGCTTCAGCCCGAACTCCAGGGCCGTGAACAGGGTGCGCCGGGACAACTCCTTGGAAGCCTCCGAGCCCGACGAGAATACTGGTTTGAGGTATTCCTGGAGAAAAAGACGAAAGAGGAGAAAATATAAAGCACTTTTTATAGGAGAAGGTACATTTACCCGCAATTTTGTTCAAATTTGTATTTGATCAACAATTGACTTTTTCAAATTGTATATGTGTTTCTTGGTATAAGGTAAATCAATTATAAAGATCTGATGTGCTAATGCAATGTTCCTTTACTAAAAAAATATGATTTTTAGTAAAGGAACACTGCTGTAGTCCTGACTCAGGAGTGGGAATTAGAGTGCTGTTATATATTTTTGTTGAAATATATCAGTATTCAGTTCAGTTTCTGATAACGGATTTATTGTTGTAGGATTAGGACAGCTCAGGACCGTTCCAGATCATTTGCCAAAGTGGATAGCACTTAAAGAAATAGTCTTTACAGACATGCCCTAATACGATTAAGTCTCACATATTTTAATTACTTTCAACAACATACATTCCTAGTTTTTATCTTCTGATGGTGTATAACACAAATATAAGTAATCTCACCAAATAAACATCACACAGTTCATACAACCAAATGTTGTAGCAGTGCGTGGTGGTGGACGGGAAGTCGTAGTTCTGGAAGCCGTCGTTGACAGCGGTGACGGCAAACGACAGCCGTGACAGCATCCATTGGTCCATTGCCGATAGGGCAGGAACGGCTGGGGTCCAAGACTGAAAATTAAATGTATGTTAGAACTGATCAATTAAGGAAAGTTTATTTTTTTCGAAACTCGCGACCTTCCGGTCAACGCCGCGGGAGATCGCAAGTTCGAGTCCTGCTGTTGTCCAAAAAAATTTATTAGTAATAATCCTCACATGAGGTTTTCATGAACAACATACATACTACGTACATATACTCACGGCTATAAATCCCTGAACGGGGTAGCCAGAGCATTAGAATGAGAAATTCCTCAGCCACTTTTGGAAGTTGATTGGGGAAAAGATGGCAATAATAAATGTTTTTGGTGACGGGTCTCCAACCATGTTTTCATGAACAAAACATTCAAATGTATGTAAGAATGTATAGTACGTTATGTATATCAAGATTATTCAACCTAACTTAACTAAAAACATGAATAGAACTCTAAAATACCGATTTTTTCGCCAAATGTGGGTTTTCGATGTGGAAATATTATTGGTCTTCATCTTGATTTTGTTTCTTTTATAAATTAAATTTCTTTCACAAATGAATGAGATATAATTTGAAAAAACAAATACCCCAGCTTACAAGTGTTTTCATTATCACAAGTATATTTTGATAGTATCTTTAGAAAATACATAATAGATGCCTAGAAAGTACATACGGGGGGGCACATTTGTTTATCATTAGACGATAGCGCTATTAGACGTTTGGGTAACTTTGTAAGTTGACAAACCAAGTAACTTTTTAATCTGCGTGAACACATACATACATACATATTCTCACGCCGTTAGTTCCCATTGGGGTAGGCAGAGATTATCGATCGCCACTTTGTACGATCCTGGCAAACCTCTCTGGCTTCGTGTACATCCATCAATCTTTTCATACATGCTCTTTTATTATCATACTACGGACACCTGCTTTTTTGAGCACATTTTCTATATGATCCGAATGTGTCCTCCGAGGTCGTCCTCTACTAACATTACCTACTACTAGCACATCATCAAGAGGTTTAGAATTTGAAACTAGCAGACTAAAATTCTACGAACTACAAAAATCTTATAGATAATCAATACACCAATAACTAGTGGTCCGTCCCGGCTTCGCACGAATGATGTTAAATATATTTTATTGCTTACCCCTACGATATTTAGCGTGATGATATATATCCTTTTCCTGGTTATAATCTATCTCTGCAACAATTTTCAGCCAGATCAGTTCATCCGTTCTTGAGTTATAAATAGTGTAACTAACACCACTTTCTAATATATATATATATATAAATTAAATGCTGCTATGCTGTGTAGTGTCGGCTTAGAATAGCGCTACCCCATTTCTACCGGTGGGTGTACGTAAGAGGCGACTAACGTTATTGGGCCTTTCAAGTGATTTTTGGGCGATGTGGTTGGAGACCCGTCACCAAAAACATTTATTATTACCATCTTTTCCCCAATGAACTTCCAAAAGTGGCTGAGGAATTTCTCATTCCAAAGCTCTGGCTACCCCTTTAACATGAGTAATTGCAAAGTTATGATTTTTTAAAGATTGTTCTTCTGTGTCTGTTATAAGGGATTTATAGCCGTGAGTATATGTATGTATGTATTTACCTCATAAGTGGTATCGGCCGGGAAGTACATCATGGCGAACTTGGCAGCGTTCCACAGCTTGTTGCAGAAGAACCGGTATCCTAGCACGCGCTGCACGTCCAGGTTCAAGTCCCGGCCCTGGGTCATCGCGCACAGGGCGAACCTGTGGGAGAACAATAGGTGATATATTTAACCGAATTGAAAGAATTAAGGTTTCTTAATGAGATGGTATATTTCTATGTGTGTTGGCGGATACCTTTAGCGTTTATTACTTGAAATGAGATATCCGAAATGTAAAACTATGATCAGGAAACGAGGATCAAGTAATGGCATACTATTTATCATAAATCATAAATCGTCTTGTCTATGAGTCTGTGTGAGATGATTTGTATCAATTTTATGAACTATAAGGCTAAAAAAGCAGTTTTCAAGCATATATTACTAGAAGATCATAAGCGGATTCGCTTTCGAATCCTACAGGGAAATCTATATTAATATATATACACATATTGGAAATACTGTTATATTCTGAGATGCAAGTGGTTATTCCTCTACACTCGCCACGATTTTATATATGCCTAGTGATTCTAACATCCAAAACCAATCTTTAAACTCGCCATGATTTTCACATATTTCTGACCAAAAACCCATCTCACATTAAAACTTCAGCCCCAAACTACGGAATCCCATTCGGAAAGTCCTCTTTCTGCTCTTGTTCAGTTTTGACTGCCGCTGTAGCTGGTCTGGGGTTGCCAAGAAACTTAGACATGTGGAAACAGCAAAGATAAACTGGCCAGTTCACCCTGCTGTGTACCAACTTATAATTGGTATCTATGCTTAACTCGAAAAACATTTACACTTTGCGATGTAGGATATGAGTGAGACGCTGCTATGTGCGAGTGAGTCCGCAGTAGTGTGCGCTCTAACATGACTCCCACAGACATCTTACTTTACCTCTCTAAACACGCCACCGTTTTTACATTTGCCAGGTGCTTTTAACGACCATAGCCTGCGTCTTACCTCAAAGCATTAGTTTGTACTTTTAACAACTAAAATCCGTCTACCTAATATTGCCACGATTTCTGTATGTGTTTAACGACTAAAGCAACCTCCCAAACCAACCTTAAAGCATCAGTCCCAATCTTATTAGAAAACCTTTTGTCTCCGCTAACAGCTTCAGTCTGTGTTTCAAACAGCAAAAACCGCCTCTCTAAACTCGCCTTAAGTTTTCTATATGTCTAGTGTTTTTAAAGACAAAAACCCGTGTCACTAAACTCGCCTCGATTTTTCATGTATTTAGTGTTTTTAACAACCAAAACCCTCACCTCAAAGCATCAGTCCCACACTCCGGAATCCCGTTCGGAAAGTCCTCTTTCTGCCCTTGTTGAGCTTTGAGCAGTTCCTTGGGGTCCAGGTTGGCGTCTCTCAGCTGTTGCTGCAGCTGGTCCAGCGTCACGCCGGCCACCACGTCCAGCGGGTCCACCACGTTACCAAGAGATTTGGACATCTTGCGCCCATGGGCGTCGCGGACCATCGGGTGCAGGTATACTTCTCTGGAACAGAATAGAAGGTACAGGTGATGCAGTAGTTAGGGTTGAAAATCCTATTTAGAATATTAACTGATAAAATCGTTGTAACAAAAGTTACGTATAGTTATATCAATTAACTATGCTATTATAAAAGTAAGGATGGATTGTGCGGACATTTAGTAGTAGTGGCTGATGATTATTGGTTTCCAAGAATCAATAACGATTTTGTCTAAGGAATGTCGTTTTCAGTTATAAGCCTAGATAAAGAAATTCCTACCCAGTCTGAAGTATAATACTAAAAACCTTGGAAAAAACAACCACAGGCTCAGCTCATCAATTCTTAATACACTATTTTGTGCCGCCGCAAAAGCCGCAATTTTGTGTGATAATAGTGCAAAATGACACCTATCATTCTTTTACTGAACTTGAACCCAAATTGATCAACAAAATGACACACATTTTCAACAAAGCAATACAGCAAGTCACTTGAAAGGCAACTCCCTCCAACATCCCCGTCTTTGTCCGAAGAACACTATCCTGGCCACCCAGAAGAACAGGATGTCGTGACCTAATCTAACCTAACTTGAATCCAAAACTATACATATTGTAGACCAAACCACTCACTTGAAGGGCAGCTTCCCCATCAGTCTTTGTCCGAAGAACACCATCCTGGCCACCCAGAAGAACAGGATGTCGTGACCTGTCTCCAGCAGCGTGCCCGGGTAGAACGCCTGCAATACAAATAGCCGTCATGAAAACCGTTATAAATATACCAGTAATTTACAAGAATTCAGAAGACATAAACTTATTATTCAAAGGAAATCGACCCTGATATTTTTTAACGGCAAAATTAAAACTACGCTGTTTCGGAAGGTTTTGTAAAGAAAAGAGTATGGAGGGTGTTAAGGAGGACTGCCTCTGTATGTAAAGAGTGTCTATTGAAATGCGTTAAATTGGAGTGGTGCTGCAGTAGCAACGGTCTTCAGCTCGGCCAACTTTACCCGCTGCTAGCGCCACTCCTGGGCATTTTAACTGCTACTTACTGTATACAGCTGAACGCTTTCTAGTTACCTCCATATGAGACAGTCCTCCTTAACTCTACACTTCCATTAAAAAGAGGCAACAGAAACTTACTTGAAAAAGCTTTAAATAATATCTTTAATCTATTTTGAAACATCTTCTTCTTTGCAACTTATTTTTGCCTCAATAGTAGTTAAATAAGTATAATTGAATCCTCAAAACTGATATATCCTGTCAAAACCAGTTCCTTCACCTGCAAATCGTCAGTATTATCGGGCCAGCCGAACACGGAGAAGGGGAAGAGGCCGGACGAGAACCACGTGTCCAGGACATCCGGGTCCTGCTGCAGCGATATCCGGGCCGGCTCCACCTGGAACCGCTGCGCCGCCTTGGCCAGCGCCTCCGCCTCGCTGTGCGCCGCCACCCAGTTGCCGTCTTCTGTGTCCTGGGGTGGGTCAGTGAGGAAATCAGTATGGATATAGGAGTAAACAATTTGTGTAACATGCTCAAAACTACTCATGTTCATCTCGCAGTAAGTTAAAGAAAAAAACTCAGCAACTACATAATGCTAATTTGATTCTATAGAAACATATAAAATATACACTAAAAAAACAGGCAATCAAATTAAACGCAGGGTAATAAAAGTTTAGAATTTTGTTAAAAAGTGTTATTTGTACATTTAAAAAATTTAAGCGTGTGTACATATTTCAATATTACTGATATAAACTGATGCAATTATTAAGTGTTAAAATTAGGACACCTACATTAGACGTATATTTATAAGGCAGGGTAAACGTATAAACGCAACTAAAAGGTTTCAAACAAAATTTATCGCTATGCTTTAGACATAATATTTTGTATATATTTTTTGTTCTACTTAACAATAATTGCGTGTTGGCCATAGCTGTTAAGCATTATTGTGTTTTTATAATAAATAAATAAATAAATACGAGCTGATAAGGAGAGTAAGTATGAAAACTGCAAATGCTGAAACTTTCAAACAAAAATGTTATTTATGATTTTGACATAAGGCCGTGCGGTTGAAAACAGATAAACGCAAATAAAACTATCACAGCATAATTAAACAAAATTAGTCTCTATGCACTCCACATACGGTGGTGCGGTTAACAACAGGTAAACGCAAATAAAAAGTGACAAACAAGCTTAGCCAATATACGTTGGACATAGAGTCAGTAAGAAACAATGACTGGTGCAGAGTGTTAAACAAAACTAGTCTCTAAGCTATGGACATACGTTCGTGCGGTTGACAACAAAAAACGCAAATAAAATGATCACAGCATAGAGTCAAACAAAACTAGTCTCTATGCTGATAACATACGGTCGTGCGGTTGACAACAAAAAACGCAAATAAAATTCTCACAGCATAGAGTCAAATAAAACTAGTCTCTATGCTGATAACATACGGTCGTGCGGTTGACAACAAAAAACGCAAATAAAATTCTCACAGCATAGAGTCAAACAAAACTAGTCTCTATGCTGATAACATACGGTCGTGCGGTTGACAACAAAAAACGCAAATAAAATGATCACAGCATAGAGTCAAACAAAACTAGTCTCTATGCTGATAACATACGGTCGTGCGGTTGACAACAAAAAACGCAAATAAAATTCTCACAGCATAGAGTCAAATAAAACTAGTCTCTATGCTGATAACATACGGTCGTGCGGTTGACAACAAAAAACGCAAATAAAATGATCACAGCATAGAGTCAAACAAAACTAGTCTCTATGCTGATAACATACGGTCGTGCGGTTGACAACAAAAAACGCAAATAAAATTCTCACAGCATAGAGTCAAATAAAATTAGTCTCTATGCTGATAACAAACGGTCGTGCGGTTGACAACGAAAAACGCTAATAAAATTCTCACAGCATAGAGTCAAACAAAACTAGTCTCTATGCTGATAACATACGGTCGTGCGGTTGACAACGAAAAACGCAAATAAAATGATCACAGCATGAAGTCAAACAAAACTAGTCTCTATGCTGATAACATACGGTCGTGCGGTTGACAACAAAAAACGCAAATAAAATTCTCACAGCATAGAGTCAAATAAAATTAGTCTCTATGCTGATAACATACGGTCGTGCGGTTGACAACGAAAAACGCTAATAAAATTCTCACAGCATAGAGTCAAACAAAACTAGTCTCTATGCTGATAACATACGGTCGTGCGGTTGACAACGAAAAACGCAAATAAAATGATCACAGCATGAAGTCAAACAAAACTAGTCTCTATGCTGATAACATACGGTCGTGCGGTTGACAACGAAAAACGCAAATAAAATGATCACAGCATGAAGTCAAACAAAACTAGTCTCTATGCTATGGACAAACGGTCGTGCAGTTGACAATAAAAAACGCAAATAAAATGATCACAGCATGAAGTCAAACAAAACTAGTCTCTATGCTATGGACATACGGCCGTCTTGTTGACAATGAGTGTCTGTACGGGCGGGCGCGACCAGCTCGAGCGCGGCTTCTTGCGTCCACTTCGCGTGCGGCGGCGGCGCGGCGGCGCCAACGTCACCTTCAGGGAAATAGCTCAATTTTTTTATGGAAACACAACTTTCCATACAATATTAAATACCTTATGAATATTTATTTATTTATTTATGTAATATTATGTATGTAATATTATGTTAATAGTCCTAAAATATAGTAATTAAGTCTGTTCATGACTACATCTATTGATACGATACGATAGTCCTACGTTAATATTTTGTTAATATTTATCATAATAATACAATTAGTTAGATACAATCAATTCTGATAATAATGTATACACTACTTACCAACACCATTATATGAAAACTGATAGTTTAAGCCTTTTTTGTTTATTGTTGCCTGAAACACAGGTAAATTACCTAGCTCAGGAACAGGAAAATGTTATATTTTGTACTTTAAATAACTAACTAGGTTAAGACGAATATTATGTACTTTTGAAAACTGAATAAATTTTTATTTATTATTAATATACATTTTTTTTATTTACTTACAAAATATTTAGTTTTCTCCAATTTTACATATTAGGCACTATGTAAAGAAAAGAGTTTTGGCGAACTTATACTTTTCCATAAGGAATTAATACCAATGTATATTTTTACGCTATGAAATGCTCATATAGGTGCAATAAATGACGTTTTCAATTTGAGATGAATTTTCTCTACTATTCTCCAGCATTCCTAATGATTATTGATTATTAAAAAAACTGACTTTCTTACCGGTTTACTATATACCGTAAATGCTATCACTAAGTAACTATTTGAGAACAACGTTTCATAAATATTTTTACAGCCTTTTATTCTTCCTTCTCCAGATGTTTGCCTTTTTGAACACTATTTATTTGATATAAATGAGTTATCTACTGATATTACCATTCAAATTGGCTCTATATTTCTTCCACCAAATGACTTTCATCCATCTTCGCCATCCAGAAGTATAATAAAGACGTTATCCTCACCGGCTCCCCGTGCAGGCGCACGCGGTAGGCGGGGATGCGGTGTCCCCACCACAGCTGGCGGGACACGCACCAGTCGCGGATGTTGGCCATCCAGTGCTCCCACAGCTTCACGTGCGCGTCCGGGACGATCTTCAGCTCGCCCGACTTCACCGCTTTGATGGCGTCGGCGGCCATCTTGTCGCAGTTTATGTACCTGCGTGGTATGTAGGGTTTTGATTACTTGTATTAAAAAAAAAAACTAACTTATGCTGTGTAGTGTCGGCTTAGAATAGCACTACCCCATTTCTTCCGGTGGGTGTACGTAAGAGGCGACTAAGGGTATAGGGGGCTTTAATGGGTTTTTGGGCGATGTGGTTGAAGACCCAATCTCAACCATCTTTATTTTACCATCTTTTCCTTACTCAATTTCCAAAAGTGGCTGAGGAATTTTTAGTTCCTTAGCTCTGGCTACCCCTTCTAGGGATTTATAGCTGTGAGTATATATATATGTATGTAATTTGGGTAAATCGTGTACAGCTATACTTTTTTGGCTTCCGCATTGTTATTGCTTAACCCACGTTGTGTCAACTTGGAATAGGAATAAACCGTTTCTTCCCAAGGCGACTAAGGATATTGTGAACTTAGAGTTTTGAACGCAAAAAAGTGGAATAATTATAAACCTACTTAATGATGACATAATAACATCTTAGAGAGTATAGTTTAAACAGTTATCCAGCAGCATTAGCATGAGGCATGTAAGACATAAAGTCAAATTTCACTTTATCACGTGAAATACTCGTTCTCTTCTCACGGGCCTCATGCTACAGCGGGAGTACATACAGTTATGCTGAGCAAATCTAAAAGTATATTTATCCGGTCCGCCTCACCATTGCGGTTTGAGCATTGGCTCGACGACGTCCTTGGAGCGGCTGCAGAACGGGATGGCCATGGGGTTCTCCTTGGTACCGCGGTACAGCTTCTTTTCTTCCAGAGCCTTGATGATGACGCGGCGGCACTCGAAACGTTTCATGCCCTGGAATTAATATCAATATTGTTGAATTAATGTTATTATAGTGGGTTGCTTTGATAAATTAATAATAATTGGAGATGAAAAGGCTGGCTTTGATATCGTATGTGATTATTGATGATATTATTGTTTTTTTATGTAAAACTTTTGCTTCTATTTTTATTCAATTATGTGTGCTTCTATTTTTATTGTTGTTTGTGTAGTTCCTTTAATGCATTTTCTAATATTCAAATAAGTTTATTTTATGCGTTGTTCATAGTTCGAGCAGGGTTCAACATGGCACAATAAATAAAAACATCTGGTATCATCTTGAACATCACCACATGAATGCATTAAATTACAATTAGTTATACAACGGAAAGGATCCATATCTGCACGCCCGGACGAACACTACCACGAGTACAGCATATAACATTAAAACTTTTAAAATTATGTAATTAACAACACTTTCATTCCACTACCAAATTTTAACCTTCAATCACAACGGCAATGTTTGAAGAGGAAGAATATTTTTTTATCTACAGGTAACATATTTACCTGTAGATGAAAACCTTAACCTTTCTACCCACGGGTTTAGTAAGAGGCGACTCAGGGTATGGGGCTTTTTTAAGTGTTTTTTGGGCGATGCGGTTGGAGACCCATCACCAACAATACTTTATTTCTACCATCTTATCCCCTTCCATTCCCAAATGTGGCTGAGGAGTTTCTAGCTTTGAAGCTCTGGGGGCCCTGTTTTGGGATTTATGGCCGTGAGTATATGTATGTATGTATATTTAACGTGTGCTACCCTCCACTCACCACGAACTGCTTGCAATCACCGATGATGAGTCCGTGATCATCGAAGATGGTGATGAACGGCAGGCAGTGGCGCTTGCCGATCTCGTAGTCGTTGGGGTCGTGCGCCGGAGTTATTTTAACGGCACCTGCGGTTGTATGGGGGTGTTTTAGTTTCGCACGCATATTGTTTTGTTTTTTCAGGTTATACGAGGGCTGCTATTTATGTATCCGGAATAAAAAAAAGAAACAAACATATATCAATTAATATGGTTTTATTGCTTCTCAAAATATTCGCCGCTCAGATCTATACACTTTTGCATGCGTTGAAACCAATTTTCATAGCACTTTTTCCACTCAGACTGAGGTATCTCCAAAACGTGCATTTTGAACGCATCGACTGCCTCTTCGCGGCTCGAAAAACGTTGACCACGTAATTTTTTCTTCACATTTGGAAATAAATAAAAATCATTGGGTGCCAAATCAGGGCTGTACGGCGGATGACCTGTCAATTCGATCTTTTGAGCTTCTAAAAACTGAGTTGTGACGGCCGACCTGTGACAGCTAGCATTGTCGTGATGCAGAATGATTCTACGTTGTCGGTTAGTCTTTCTTATTTGTTCAAAGACTTCCGGCAAACAAATGGTCGTATACCACTCCGAATTAACAGTTTTACGATTCTCTAAAGGCACTGTAGCTACATGGCCATTTATACCAAAAAAACAAGCGACCATTTGCTTCAATGTGCTTTTTGCACGAATAACTTTTGTTGGGTTCGGCTCATCTTGGAACACCCACACCGTGGACTGCTGCTTAGTTTCGGGGTCGTAAGCGTAGATCCAAGATTCGTCACCTGTGTAGATATTATAAACAGCTTTTGACGCACCACGGTTGTATTTTTTTAACATTTCTTTGCACCAATCGACACGAGCCTGTTTTTGATCAATACTCAAGTTGTGCGGAATCCAACGGGAGCAAATTTTTTTTACAGCTAAATGTTCATGAAGTATCTTATGTATGCTCGTCATACTAATGCCCAGAGATGCCTCTATCTCACGATATGTAACATGACGATCTTGAGTTATTAGTTCCCGGACAGCATCGATGTTTTGAGGTACAACGACCGTTTTAGGGCGACCTTCTTTAATTTCATCAGTAAGCTTAGATCGTCCACGATTAAACTCGCTAAACCAGTGATACACAGTGGTCTTTGAGGGTGCTTCATCCCCAAAAGTCGAAGTAAGCTGATCGATGCACTGTTTTTGAGTTAGACCACGCCGAAAATCGTAAAAAATCATGGCACGAAAATGTTCACGAGTTAAATCCATGGTGGTGAAGACACGCAATTTTCAAAATGACGCTACGATGTGAAAACAATTGACAGTCACATAAAAATAAATGTATTCTAAAGCTAAAGAGTTCTATTTTTAAATGATGTAATTACTTTTTAAATTATTGTTCTGTAAGTGGCCAGTTCCGGATACATAAATAGCAGCCCTCGTATGGCTGTTAACCCTGGTCAAAAACCGATCATCAATCTTTATTTGAGGGAGGGAAAACAAATCAGATGTACATTTCGCCAAACAAAATTAATTCAAAAATAGTCTAAAATTTTATGGTGTGTATTTATAATATATTTTTCAAATGTTTAAATGTAATTTTGGCTTAAAAGGGATTTTTGGGCGACGCGGTTAGAGACCCATCACCAATAACCTTAATTTCACCATCTTTTCCCCACTAAACTTTCCAAAAGTGGCTGAAGAATTTCAAATTCCTTGAAAAGATTCGTAGCCGTGAGTATATTTATGAATTGTATATGTATTTTTAATGTCTAAAGTTTTGAATTAACCAATCAACGCTGTACAAAATATTAAAAAAATACATTAAATAGGTGATAAAAATAACTCATCAATACGTACCACTTCCAAAAGCCATGTCAACGTAGGTGTCAGCGATGATGGGCAGCTTCCTGTCACAGAACGGATGGAGCACTTTGCTGCCCACCAAGTGTTTGTATCTGAAACCAAACACGAGACAATTATCACTACTGTTATTATTACTAGTGAGAAGTAATTGCCGTGTAGTGCCGGCTTAGAATGTCACTACCCCTTCTACCCACGGGTGTCGTAAGAGGCTAGGAGCTAGGAGGACAAACGATACTTTATTTCTACCATCTTGTCCCCTATCAACTGCTTTGGGGGGACGGGGGGCGAAAGCCCCCTGCAGGCAAAGAAAAGTTAGGTCACATTTAGTTGGGTTAGGTTAGGTTAGATTATGTTTAAAACGAGCGAGCACCTCAAATGCATGATGCATGCCTATTTGCATGCATGCTTACATGATTGCTTGCTTGCCTGATTTTCTAGATAGCTGTGTGTCTTTATTTAAAAAAATACCGCAATACATCCTACATGTCTGTGAAATTACATAATGTTATAAGCGATGATTTAAAGGATAAGGCATTTAATGAATTTTAATTAAAGCTATTTAATTATTTAATCGATAAGTGCTTTTATTCCATCCAAGATTTTATTGATAACTGTGACATTTAGTTGTGTATTATTTTTATATACTGTGACATTTGATTTTAATTTATTATTTGTTTTGTTTGTTTCTAATATTTTTTGCCATTATTTCGAGTTAATTTTATTGTAGACATTTATTTGACATGTAGCAATAAGTGATTTTTTTATTTTATAATTATATTTACTTTTTTTTTATCTAATGTATGTTATTATTATTTTCAATTGCTTTTTAAATTCAATTATAAACATAAATATTTACACGCCGAACGGCAGAGCAAGCAAAGTGCATATTAATTAAGGAAGATCTTGTTATATACTCTTGTCCTCGTAAATAAACGATTTTTATTTTTTATTTTATTTTATTTGCCTGTTGCACGAACATGTCGTAACAGGGTAAACCACCTACATAAAATAATGCCTGCAAAATTATTGCTAGCAAATTTGTAGGCATCATTCAATAAATCTGTATTTTAAATGTATGTAAAATAATTTTATGGAATATTGATTATCCGAAAAAACAATATTGCGGAATTAAGGTATATCTGGTTTTTGATTCTTTGGGAATCCGTTCTAGTGGTTATTCAAAATGATAGGAAATCAAAAAAGTCAATAATCTGGAATGGAAGAATATGGTAATTGAAATTTCTGTGAAACAATATTATGACGATTAAAAAGAAGTTGATTAGTCGTCGATACAATCATATTCTGGTTTAAATGTTTCGGAAATACAGCATGTAACCGTCTCGAACTCAGTTCAAAACCAGGCAATCGTTCCGAGTCTTTATAAAATTAAAAAATATGGTATATTAATAAAGACAGTCAATGTTGAGACAATGTATCGTAAGGAAGCCGCATGTCATGTGACAGTGGGTGCGTACAAACCTGCTGAAAAGCCTGCACCTATGACGTAGTTATAATACCTAGACAAAAAAATATCTTTGGTATAAAAACATCGGATACTCTTGGCTCATTCTTGCCGATAAACACAAAATTGCATAACGAGCTCGATAAATTAAATTATGAGCTATCTTTTGATATTCAGAAGAAATAGTATCTCTGCCACACCTTTGGGCTGTCACGATAAACCAGTTATTCATGAACTCATAAATAAAAGATGTTATTAAAGAAAAGAAAAACTTCGACACTGGCGGGGTTCGAACCCGCGACCTTCGGGTATACGCCCCCGTCGCTCTGCCAACTGAGCTACAGTGTCAGTTGGCATCCAGCGCGAAATTTCTCTATCCTTTGTTTCTTTTTTACACGTTCAAGTAGTGTTTGCGTTTCCTACCTCCAAATTTTTAACTAATTCGGACGGCCACTTGTCTACCTTTTCAGATAGAAATTCGGAGGTAGGAAACGCAAACACTACTTGAACGTGTAAAAAAGAAACAAAGGATAGAGAAATTTCGCGCTGGATGCCAACTGACACTGTAGCTCAGTTGGCAGAGCGACGGGGGCGTATACCCGAAGGTCGCGGGTTCAAACCCCGCCAGTGTCGAAGTTTTTCTTTCCTTTAATAACATCTTTTATTTATGAGTAATAATCCCCACATGAGGAATTCATGTCAAAAAACGTTGAATTATTCATGAACTGTATTGAGCTGTGGGAGCTACTGTTAGAGCGCACACTACTGCGGACTCACTCGCACATAGCAGCGTCTCACTCATATCCTACATCGCGGTATGTAAATGTTTTTCGAGCTAAGCATAGATACAAATTATGAGTTGGTGTAGCAGGGTGTACTGGCCGGTATATCTTTGCTGTTTGTACGAGTATCGAACCTGGTATCATCCGGATGCACGGCCACGGCTACGTCCCCCAGCATGGTCTCGACGCGGGTGGTGGCCACCACTATCTCCTCTTCCGAATCCCACACCTTGTACGCGAAGTGCACCAGCACGCCGAATTCTACCTGCAATTTTTAATGATATGTTTTATTAATTAGCAACACGCGCCGTACTTCGCCAGTATGAAGATGACCAGAGGACCAGCTATCTTACCTTGTCATTCTATCTCAGCTTACTATTACCTATTTTCTACCTATGAAGGGGAGTGGGGAGTGGAGGATAGTGTGGAGGGAAGTAAGGGGAGTGAGGGGGCAGTTAAAAAAGTGAAAGGAAAGAAAGAGAACTGAGGGGCGAGTTAAAGGAATGTAAAGGGAGTGAGGGGGAAGTAAGGGGAGATGATATGTGAATCTTTCTTACCTTCTCCTCATATCCCGGTATAGCTATCATGGTCCTCCCAGGTATTTCCACCTTATCCACTTCTATATGGCTGATAGCGGAATGCAGTGCGCAGGACCAGTGCAGGAGGCGGCTGGCGCGGCAAACCTCACCCGCGTTAGAAGATGGGCGCCTCATGAAGATGCGAGACCAGAGGACCAGCTACCTTACCTTGTATCTCAGCCTACTACACCTACTTTCTACCTATGAAGGAGAGTGGGGGAGATGAGGGGAGTGAGGGGGCAGCTAAATAAGTGACGGGAAAGTAAGAGGACTGAGAGGCGAGTTAAAGGAAAGTGAGGGGAGTAAGGGGGAAATAAGGGGAAATGAAATAGGAATCTGGCTTACCTTTTCGTCATATCCAGGAATAGCAATCATGGTCCTCCCAGGTATGTCCACCTTGTCCACCTCTATATCGCTGATGGCGGAGTGCAGCGCACAGGACCAGTGCACGAGGCGGCTGGCGCGGCGCAGCTCGCCCGCGTCGTGCAGGCGGACGAACGCCTCCGTCACGGCGCGGGACATGGACGCGTCCATCGTGAACCGCGCGCGGGACCAGTCTACGGAGGAACCCAGGCGCCGGAGCTGCGTGTAGATGCGGTCGCCTTTTCTGGGGGGGGGGGTTTACATTTTAAAAGTAAATCCATAGTATAAGTTAAAACAATTTTTATGCACATTGTTTTACTTATTTTTTAGTTGTTATTAAATGGTTTCTTATAATGCAAAATATTTACAAGTGTGCGACTGACAACAGATAAGTGATTTTGTTTCTTTCTCTCTATTTTTATAGGAATTTTTTAGTAGTGTTATGACTGCAACATTTTATTGTTGATTAGATAGCAATATGTGAAAACTCTAAATTAAAAATAATAGTACATTATAATAGATACATATGAATTTTAACTCAAAGATTCTAACCCCGATCCGAAGACACATTGTGTGTCATGTGACTATTTTTAACCCACTTGTGAAGATAATTTTTAACTTTTATCAACCAATAAAATAATACTGAAGCAAAACAATGTCCTTAACAACCTTAAATATTTATTACTAAAACTATGTGAAAACCCCATAAAATTACCAAATTTAATGAAAAACATTCTAATGGAGAAGTGTGGTGATATGCTTTCATAGACATACATGCTACATAAAAGTAATTTAAAATGGTGAATTGAATGTTGCTCATCATTTCGATTTAACGTAAATCAGACCATCGGTATTCCTTTGCGCATCTTACGCTAACAGAAAATAAATAAAATATACGATGAATATCCCTAAACCCAGACATTTATTACACCCATACTTTCCTGCATAAGACTTTGTCAACTTTCAAAGTTTCAAACAATGACAAACATAATTTTTCTAATAACTGCATCCAAATAGCTTAAGCGAAATGAGAGATAATCGCAGACAAACATACATACATACGGGTCAAAAACAGAACCTCCTTCCTTTTTTAGTCGGTTAAAGCACTCAAACCTTCTCCAAAATGTAACAAATACTTTTCTGAAAACCGAATCCAAATAGCTTTAGCCAAAAGCGAGATAATCGCGGACAAACATGCATACATACAAACAATCGAACTGAGAAACTTTTTTTGAAGTCGTTTAATAAAAGACAACTCACTCGTTTTTCCAGTCCCACACCCTCTTGACGAACTCCTCCCGGCCGAGGTCGTGCCTGGTCTTCTTCTCGTCGCGCCACAGCTTCTTCTCCACCACGACCTGCGTGGCGATGCCCGCATGGTCGCAGCCCGGGTTCCACAGCGTGGTGCGCCCGTTCATACTGGAATGATGGGTGTTATGAGATCAGTATTTGTTTTACAATGACAAGTTTCATTTTATAAATATAATTTTGTCTACAATGGAGGTGTTTTTTTTCAGACAGGTATATAAAAACTTCTGTGAAGTTTAGAGAAGAAATCTGTCATTTGGTAGAGCAGGAAGATTAAATAATAATATCCAGTTGCAGGGGTAATACAGTACGCGGTTGTAAATCTCAGCGACATACAAAGATTCAACAGTCATGTATGGCTGCCATGAAAGAAGTTTTTTTTATGTAGCCTTTACTATAGTGTCCCACTGCTGGGCAAAGGCCTCCCCCTGTTGAGTCCACACGTCCCGGCTCTGTGCCACCTCCGGCCACCCCGGCAAAAACTTATCTAGATCGTCCCGCCATCTCCGCCGAGGCCTGCCCCTACGCCGGTAACCGTCTTGTGGCACCCAGTCTGTGGCGATCTTCGCCCATCTGTCTGGGTGCATACGACTTATGTGACCGGCCCAGTTCCACTTTAGCTTGGCGGTTTGTGCACCCACATCAGCAATGCCAGTTAAGGAGCGCAGTGTGGTGTTCCTTACGCGGTCAGACCTGCGAACACTGAGAATGCTGCGCTCCATTGCTCGCTGGCAAACCTTGAGTTTGGACTTCTGAAGTTCTGTCAGTGACTAGGTCTGAGCGCCGTAGGTTAGGATAGGCAGGATACACATGTCGATGAGCTTGCGCTTGAGTGTTAATTAAAGTCACTAAAATAACCCCAAAACCTTAATCGCCTAATTGCTAATAGCATAAAATGGACTTGTGCTATTTTAAGACAAAGATATATAAAAGAAAAATCAACAATATATAATAAAATATTCCTCACCGATGCCAGCGAGTGATAGCATCTTCCACAGCATTGGTGAGTGCGTGGCCGAGATGAAGAGTTCCCGTCACGTTGGGAGGGGGAATCACCATCACGAACTTGCCTTTGGGGTTTGGCTCCAACACTGATTTGCGCTGGAAAATATTCATAATTATAACATAAAAAGTACAAACTAGTTATTTCTAAATTATTTTTATGTATGACTTAAGTTCTTTTAACTATTTAAGTAGTTTTGAGAATTGGAGGTTGGATCAAATATTATCCATTTCCATACTTATAATTATAACTATACTTTAATCCCAAATAGGGTAACAATAACATCAACTCATTTTATATTAAATAAATATAGTCTCTGCCTACCCCAATGGTAACAATGGGCGTGAGTATAAGTAAGTATAAATAATTATATTTCCTAAACAGCTAGAAATTATAAGAAACTAAGATGTTAGGACATGGTTTTCAAATCATTTCACCAAAAAATCATCTAAAAACCGTATAATCCAAATTACACACTTACACAGCAAAATATTGGCATGCCATATTAGCTAAAGAGCTCTGAAATGAATATGTTTCTAATCTTCATAGTGGTAGGTTCCCACAAAATGCAATAAGCACAAAATAGGAACTATAATCACATGGGGTGCACCAGAGGCAGTTCAAAACCATTTTGGAGGCCCCTTATGATATTAAAGTATTTTCATATGAAACACTTTGCACCCATTTTTATGTGAATTGTGCAGAGACAACCAATAGAGGAGTATGTAATTGCTTACTCTCAAAATTTATATTAAGATGGTGTCCATATTTTCTAATAAATATTAAATGATACATAGAATAAATTTTAAAGAACATCATACATACTTTCATGTATTTGCCACATACTATATGCTCTATTCATAGGAGTCTATGTTTAAACTCAAAATTATTTTGAATGTTTTTGTTCATGAAAACCTCATGTGGGGATTATTACTAATAAATAAAGAATAAATAAAGGAAAGAACAAAATTATGTTTATATTGTTTAACTATAGTCTTTTTAAAATTAAAACTATTCCATTAGTTTTAAAATATACACTTACCCCATACTCAGGCTTAAAGAATCCCTGTTTCTCCCACCAAGCATACCAGGCAGCCTCCACATACTTGGGGCTGTAAGCATCTGGCATGGGTCCATCTATATCCTTCTTGTCACCAGGAGCGGTGTTGGCGGTGTACACTGCACTCTCTTTTGTCTCTTTCACCTTTTTCTGGAATTAATGGTAACATACATTTCAAAAACTACAATAGCTAAAATAGATCATACATTGAGGAGGAAGGAGTAGCTGAACTTGCGCCAGTTTCTTTTTTCACATAGTTTAGCAGATATTAAAGATAAGAGGTAAATATAAAAAATAATTGGGGTTTAATGCCCAGCATTCATATATGCTGTGTAGTGTCGGCTTAGAATAGCACTACCCCATTTCTTCCGGTGGGTGTATGTAAGAGGCGACTAACGGTATTGGGGCTTTTAAGGGAATTTTGGGCGATGCGGTTGGAGACCCATCCCCAACAACCTTTATTTCACCATCTCTTCCCCACGCAACATCCAAAAGTGGCTAAGGTTTTTTTTTATTCCCTAGCTCTGGCTACCCCTTCAAAGGAATTATAGCCGTGAGTATATGTATGTATGTTGGCTTAGAATAATACTAGTAGTAGTACTACTAGTAGTTACGTTACTCTCAAATAATAAATACCATTTTAAAAGAACAATATGACTCCAATACTACTTTAGTTATTTTAATTGGTTCAAGTAATAAGGTGAATCCAAGTGACTTAAAGAAATCATTTGACAAATTGGTCAATTTAAATGTTAGAAAAATAATTATAAGTGACTTCCTATATTCCAAGCATCTTAGCTATAAGGTTAATACTAGGATTTATAAACTAAATATGTTACTATATAGATTGACCTTGGGATATAGGCAAAAAATTGTTAATTTTAATATAAATAATTATATTAAGAAACCATTATTGACTAAAAGTACCTTGAAAGTACCTGATTATTCTAAAAAACGTCTAGCTATGTTACTAGCTAGTAATATAGTATACAATAATGTTATTAATTTGAATAACATAACTATTTCAACTGACTTGGATGCAGTTATTAGTCCATGTACTAATGTATCTGCAAATTTAGCTTTAAACTAGGTAGTAAGACAAAGGAAAAGGCATACATTTCACTAGTTCATCAGAACATACAGAGCCTTTCCTGCAAACTATTAGAATTAGAGTTATTCATTAATAAGTACAATGCCAAAATACTTTGTTTAACAGAACACTGGTTAAAAGCAGAACAAATGAAGTTTAGTTTAAAGAATTACACGGTGGGCAGTTGTTTTAACAGAGAGTCCATAATGTGTGGGGGTAGTATGATACTATTATATGTAGACACTAGCTGACCCCACAGACTTCGTACTGTCAAAAGTGTAGACTTTTATGTCGTCAAACTGAAATATTTAACGACCCGTTGAGGGTCTCTGTCATGCGATGAGAAAAAGGTGTTTTTCATAGTGTCCTCACAATTTTTTCACTTTATAAATTTAAAGTTTATAAGTATAGTAGTTTCGGCTGAGCATTAATTCTTAGTCAATTAGTCAGTTTGGCCATTGTTTAAGAAAAATTATTGATCTCTTAATTTTTCTGGGATAATAAGTTAATTGTGTTAATTGGGATCATTATCTGGCTTCCTGTAACTTATTTTAAACACGTTCTGTGAATTAGTCTTTATTTAGCTACAAACACACAAACATCGAAATATCTAAACTTTCACATTTATATTATTAATAGGATAAGGCATAAACATAAACTTCTCGCGCAGGTGACCTCGCTCGCCGCCGGCCAGAGCGCAGCGTCTTGTCTTGGGCTTCATGCACGCGTGTAAATTTTGTTACGGAGTAATTTTAAAATTGTATTATCTTCTAAGATGTTTATCTAAATTAAGTGATGTCAAGGACAATTTTGTTCTCAGTTAAATACTCTTAATCAGCAACATATTTATTTGGATAAGGATTAATATTATGTTGATAAAACATTATGGCAATAATGCATTAAATTCGACCAAATTTGTTTACCATAAAAATGGTTATAGTAAGTGAATCTTAAAAGTTAGACATATACTGTCCAGGAATTTTTTTTAGATCATTTAAAGAGAAACAATTCTTTGTACATTTTTTTGGGTCACTTAAACCGTTTACGCAGCGCACACAACGGAAGCCTTAAAGTATGAATAATTATCCCCGTTTTTGCAACATTATTCGCCGATAGTTTGCTCCTGTTAGTAGCAGCGTGATGATATATAGCCTAAAACCTTCCTCAATAAATGGACTATCCAACACAAAAAGAATTTTTCAATTTGATTGGGTAGTTCCTGAGATCCTAGCGTTCAAACAAACAAACTCTTCAGCTTTATAATATTATTATAGATTAAATTTAAAGAAAGAAAAGACATCTGTAGACTCTCTGTTGAACAACATGTAGAAATCTCATGCATTGAATTGAGCAAGTATATAATTTTGTGTGTATATCGCCCACCCAAAGGTAACTATGACATCTTTGAAGCAGCAATGGAAGATGCTTTGGGGATGGCTTCCCGAAGCTCCAGAGAGGTTGTAGTTTGTGGGGATTTCAATGTTGACTTGTTGGGTGAGGGTCTAGTAAAGGAGAGAATATTAACATTTTTTCAATCATTTAATCTTCTAAATGTATTTAATGAGCCAACCCGAATTACCTCGACCTCTGCAACATGTTTAGATAATATTTATTGCAATTGTGATTACTCCGGTCACTTCCTTTTTGATTGCATTACCTCAGACCACAAGGGTCAATTTATAAATTTAGAATTTACCATCGAAAAGAAAAAGTCAATAGTATGTAGACAGATAACTGAAAAAAAACTTAGCTTATTTGAAAATAATATTGGGTCTAGCATCAGCCCCCCAATGAGAAGCAGTGAATCATTAGAGAATTGTCTTTCATTCATCAATGAACTAAAAAAAATTCAACAAAATCTTTAAAACTAAGGTAATACTGTGTAATACAAAATGCTCTTTTGCTGAATGGGCCACCGCTGGAATTAGAATAAGTAGAGATCACCTATATAACATTTATAGAGAAAAGTCCTTTAACTTCAACCAAGATTTTATTATTTAAGTCAGAAATTATTCAAAAATTTTCAAAAAAGTTTGTGGGGAAGCTAAATCTAGATGCATAAAACATAAAATTATGAATTCTTCTAACAAGAGTAAGACTGTCTGGAAAATAATTAACAGTGAAACTGGAAAACTAAAGTCCCCACATGATCTCAATTTATTATTAGATAATGAACTGATACAGTCAAAATCACAAATTGCTGACATTTTTGAAAATCATTTTATAAATACCCCCACTCAGACAACAGAGAAATTAAATTCATGTCCCCAAAAAGCTCTTGAGTTGTTGGAACAAAATGTTACCAAAACAACAGCACAGTTTTCTTTCAAGTATGTTGACAGTAATGATATAATTAAAAATTTTAAAACTATTAATCTTAAAAAAACCGAAGACATAACAGGAATGTCAGTTTTCGTCATAAACAGAATAATAAATATAATCGCTCCTCATTTAACGATACTTTTTAATAAATGTATAGATATAGGAGAATTTCCAGACTGTATGAAGTTAAGTAGGCTCATCCCACTACATAAATCAGGAGATAGTCAGGACTTTACCAATTATAGGCCTATTTCTATTTTGCCAGTTCTCAGTAAAGTTTTTGAGAAAATCATGTCCAACCAAATGCTTTCATATTTCAACAATCATAATTAGACCCCGTTATCTTTGTAGCATTTTGGTGGCACCTGATTTTAGTGATGGGGTAAGTTATATTAATATTAATAGTTAAAAAATGCGTAGGTAGTATAAATTCTTAAAAAATTACATTAGAATTAATAAAATAAATAATTCTATTAATTAATTAATTCTAATAATTACTTGAATCGACTTAGAGAGTTGACCTCTTTGATAAACCTAATCGTTAAATAACAAATGTATCCATACTTATCCTGCACCCCAAAGGTAAAATAGTATATCAAAAATTAAAAAGTGTTTTATCTGAAAATCCGGGATATATGACGATACAAAATATAGATAATTTGTTAAAAAATAAAGAAACAGAAGTTAAAGAATCAGTAAACAAAAAAACTTTACAAAACTTCAAAATGATGAACTTTTTGCCACTAACATCGGTAGAAGTTGAACGATCTTTTTCTTGCTTATAATGGATATTTTCTAATAGGAGACAAAGCCTTACTCCCGTAAATATGGAACGAATCCAAGTTATTTACATACTAAACAAATGTCAATGTGAATAAAATATATGAATGTAAATATATAAAATATTAATGTACCTACTTATCTATTTTATTATTATAATAAATAAAAATAAAGACAACAGAGATTAATTTATTATCAATTACCCCATCACTAAAATCAGTTGCCACCAAAATGCTACAAAGATAACGGGGTCTAATCATAATATATTCCATGACGAGCAATATGGTTTCACCAAAGGTAGGTCTACTGTAGATGCAGGAGTGTCACTAATGAAACATATTTTTAATTCATGGGAAAACTCCCGGGATGCGTTAGGTATATTTTGTGACCTCACAAAAGCTTTTGATTGTGTAAAAAAAGAAATAGCGTTGATTAAACTTAAATATTACGGTTTTGACGAGCAAGCACTGAAATTAATGGCATCATATCTTCATAAAAGAACTTTAAAGGTTGATATTAATGGAACCACGTCGGAAGGATCGGAAATAGAGATGGGCGTTCCTCAAGGATCTATACTTGGCCCATTACTGTTTCTGATTTACATTAATGATTTACCATTTATGGTACAAAAGTATTCTGAGATAGTTATGTTTGCAGATGACACATCTTTAATATAGCGAGATCCTCTACATCTCTTGACGACGTAAATAAAGCTATCTCACTGGTATTGCATTGGTTTACTGTAAATAACCTGGTGCTGAATGCCAAAAAAACTAAATGTATTAAATTTACTTTACCGAATGTTAGGCAAGTGGAGGCAAATATTGTTATTGACAGTGAAAAATTAGAATTAGTGAAAGAGACAAAATTCCTAGGGATAATAATCGATTCTAAGTTGCAATGGGGACCTCATATACTAACACTTTCTAAAAGGCTGAGCTCAGCAGCGTATGCCGTGCGTTAGAGAAATAGCAGACATAGAAACAGCTCGCATTGTGTATTTCAGTTATTTTCATAGTATTATGTCGTACGGTATTTTATTATGGGGTAAAGCGGCTGATGTTCATAAAGTTTTTGTCTTACAAAAGCGAGCTGTCCGATCTATTTACATGTTGAGGTCGAGGTATTCGTTGCGCGAAAAATTTAAAGAAATTGGCATTTTAACTGTCCCTTGCCAATACATATTTGAGAATTTAATGTATGCCAAAAAGAATATAGGCCAATTTAGTAAAGTTAGTGATAGGCATACTGTTAATACTCGAAATAAGGAGAAACTGAACGTACCGAAGTGGAGACTTAATAAAGTGAGTAACTCCTTTATGGGACTATCCCTGAAAATGTTCAACAAACTTCCTTCTGACATATTGGAATTGCCTGTGGCATCTTTTAAAAAGGCAATAAAAGCCATGCTTTTAAAGAAGTCATACTACAGTGTTCAAGATTTTTTAAACGACAAGGACCCAACGCGCACATGACCGTGTCCGTAAAGCTATAAATCTTCCCTCGTTATTCCTAGGAATAATTGTCTGGTGAGGATTTTTCTTCTCACGTTATGTGATTGGTTTTTGTGATGGATATTTTAAATATGTCAAACTAGCGTTTGGTTTTGTCGCATAGAAAATCTTTTATAAAGTAAAAACATGTTAATAAACTAAAATTGTACAAACCATGTTTTGAAAAAATGAAAAAATGTGAATGTAAAGAGTTTCTTTGTTGCTTCTTCTCTTTACGAACACCTTCCGAAGCAACGGACTAATGATAGATTTAAAAAATTTGACGTTCAAAAAATGTTAGTTTTTAACTTAATTTTGAAAAATAAACTTTTTGACTTTTTTTTTTTTGAGTTGTTAAGCTGTTAGTAAGTATGAATTCATATAAACAGTTTTAAAAAAGGAAAATAAGTTTAGTTTAGTTTTGCCTCCTCCAGGCAGTAAGTTTACTTTTGGACGCAAGGTTAGGAGTTATTTACTAAACTTGCAAAAAGACAGGATGAAGGATGGATGAAGGAATTAACAACAAACATTTTTAGCACTTTGACTGTTTTACTGACTGGACTCAAACTGACTCTGCCAGCCTAAGAATTAAAAAAAGAGACTGTATCTAATCATTTTCTTTATGTGTTTTAAGTTTACAAGCATTTTTTATGCATGTTTGTCTTTTTGTTTGTTTTGTTATTTATTCATTTCTGTATTGTGAAACAATATGATAAAGGGGTTGTGGCGAATATTCCTATTTTTTTCCTCGGTATTAATGAATTATACAATGTTGTACTTTCGCTGACCGAATTAAATTGTATGGCACTGGCTGAAAATCAGTGCCACGGTCGGTGATGTCATCATCCGTGGCTACATGCTGAGCCAGTAGCTAATTCACTGCATAGGGATGCCTTTTATAATTTAATATTTTTACTTATGTTCTTTTATTGTTATTGTTTATCACCATGTTTTTTTTATTTTTTATTTGTTGTGTATTTTCCTGTGCTCTGAATAAAGAGTTTTCTTTCTTTCTTCTAAATTCTAAGCCTATCAGAATTTCCTTATCTTCATCCATTCCATAGACATCCTACTCAGACAAACATTCAAGCCTGTGTTAGATATACAGATAGTCAGTCAGTACCGACAAGCCCTAAAATGTTTCTTAATGTTTGAGAGAATATGATAATGAAAGAACAAAATCTGCAGATCAGCAACTACTCGCACTGGTTTGTCTGCGCCAGTAACCTGCTTCTATATGACTCCAACCTAATGGAAATATTTTTTTTATCTATCCAACAAAGATGGATTTTTCAAACCCAAGATTTTTTGATATGGTTTTCTGTTGAGCATTTATTCAGTTGTATAGTTTTTTTAAATTACAATTTATAATGATTTTATTTTGATGAAAATCAGAAAAACTGGTTAAAAGTTTCTTATTGTCTTCTTCTTTTTGCAAGACCCTAAGTAAAGACTAAATTCATTTTTGTTTTTTTTAATTGATGTTCAGTAAATAATGTTTACAAAAGTACAAAAAACTTTTGGATATTACTCTTTAGGGGATAGCACTAGGGTTGGAAGTTCAATGGAATTCCTTTTTCAAAAATATATTAAATTACCAAGTGTATAAGCATGATACAGACAAACCTATGGGGTGTTATGGTCTTATAAGAATCAAGTTGGAATTCTATAAGCTTCACTCCAGGCAGAAATAAATGCAACCAGGAACGAAACTAAAATATTAAGTGTGACGCAATATTAAGCAGAACTTGCAGGTGGTCTACAAGGACAGTAAAAAAAATATATGTTCATCAACCTAACCTAGAATTATTAATATATCCCATATAAAAAAGGTTTATCGGAAGTTCGATGACAAAGACTCATTTTAATTCAGTGTTATCTACCTCGGGCTTATCTTTTTGTACAGCTGGCACAGCGCTCTTCTTTTCTAACTTAGCTTTTAGTTTGTCTAACTTAGCAGCCTTTTTAGCCTCCTTCTCCAGCTGTTTGGCAGTCTTCACTTCTGGTTCTCCTGAAGGATCATTTGCCTCCGATGTGTCAGCCATTCTACTTGGATATTATGTTAATATTGTACTGAAGAACATTAATTTCTTTTGAAATATTATAAATAAATACCAATTACCGACACGTACGACACAACCAACACACTACACGACACTTTTACTTATTCAATTCATTCAACTTGACATTGACAGTAGACATGTGTAAGTAATGCGAGTAATGCATTACACGTAATATCACCCGAGCGCGTTGCATTGCATTACACATTACTCGAACATTTCAAACATCACATTTGGCGTAACATCACTTTTCATTTCATTACACTGTTCACTCATCTCATCACTTCGGCAACGTTCGGTCAGCGTCGCGTCGTTTCAGTTCGTAATCACGAGCGCCCCGCCCACGCCTACTACACATACACATAGCAAAGTTTTAAAAGTATCTAAATTTGAAAATTTTTGATAAAAATCACGCGTTTAAATCATAAATAAATTGTGCGTCGTTAAATCTCATATTTTAATACTTATAGTTAAATGATTTATTTATTCCAAAACAATTACAACATTAATATATTTTATGTAAGTATCGGGACAATGACTTGATGAAGCTGGCAATGTGTGACGAAAGAAACATTGCAACATTGCGTCATCAAATAAATTTTCACATATCACCTTAAACATTACTCGGTATCGGTATCGGTAACGGTAATCATTTCATTAAAAATCGATCGGGTAATGTGTGATGTTACGGAGTAATGTCACTTCCGTGGAAGAGATGCGTGATGTTGCATTACTATTTAACGTACTGTTTTGCGCATGTCTAATTGACAGTTGAATTGCTTTACAATATGACATGACTTCGGATACGGATTACGGATACGGATACGCGCGACTTAGGCATTATAAGTGCTATCAGACCAACCGATCGGTGATCGAACGACGTTGATCGATATCGTTGACGAAGTTCGACAGGTCTGGTAACTTTAATTGATCAACAGGATACTGTTCGACTAACCAATCGATTGATTGTCGTTCGATGGTACCGGGAATGGACCTGACAAACGTTTTTTATTATTTTATACGCCAAATAATTCTACAAAAAATAACGAGAAAAACTGTGTTTTTACTTATTTCCTTGCTTAAAAAATGGCTGAAATATTTAGGTTCAAAGTGTGCATTTTCGGCCGACGGATTTAATTGCAGTTGGCGCGGGAAAGTGGCGATGTGACGTCACAACCCCGCCATTCATCGCCCACGCCTAAGTACGCATGGAGTTTTTGTAGTTTTGTTATACAAAATTGCAAATAAATACTATAGTATGCCTCACTGTTTCAATTAAAACCCTACATATATACATATACTTACGGCTATTAATCCCTAGAAGGGGTAGCCAGAGCTAAAGAATTAGAAATTCCTCAGTCACTTTTGGAATTCGGGTGGAGAAAAGATGATAAAATAAAGGATATTGGTGATGGGTACCCAATCGCATCGCCCAAAAATCCATTTAAAAGCCCTAATAATAATAATAATAAGTCTTGGCCTCCTTTCGAGAGGCCAAGTGCCTCTCGAAAGGAGGCCAAGGCTGCCCCGAGTTCCTCTCAGCATCAAGGTTCGGGATGTCGTTGAGGCCGTCAATAACATGCTGCCCTCATTTTTAGAGAGCAGCATGGACCTTTGGGATACGGATTCAATTCTCTTTGGCGCCGCAATGACAGTGTGTCAAATTGTCGGCGTCAGGATGCCGCCAACAAGAGCTGGTGGCTCCCGCCAGGCTGGCAGTACTAGTCCCAGGACTAGAACTAGACCAGCCTGGATGAGGCGGATTGAAAGCCGTATCACAAGGGCCAGGGTCCTCATCGGCAAACTGACCAGCTTCAGATCAGGCAACAATAGGCCGAGGGTGGTGCGCTTCGTCAGGGAGGCATTCCCTGGTGAGAATGTTTTTGACAACTCACCCAGTTTGCCTGTAGACTGGTGGAGCGCATCGATGATCTGAAGCAGAAGATCGCTGCTTGGGGTAAGCGAATTAGGCGATATTCTGAAAGGGTAAAGAGGTACCAACAGAATCGTCTCTTCATGAGTGACCAGAAGAAGTTCTACAGAACTTTGGAGCGTCCCGATGTGGTTTCGACAGGTCAGCGACCGGAAAAAGCAGATGTAGTTGCCTTTTGGCGTGGGCTTTGGTCGCTGCCTGTTGATCACGAAGAGGGCCGATGGTTCGAGGCGGTCGAGGGAGCGTGCGAGCCCATAGCGCCCATGAATATCCGAGGAGGATGTGGTGGCTGCGATCCGTAAGGCTCCGAACTGGAAAAGTCCGGGGCCGGACGGATTGCACCATTACTGGTTGAAGGGGTTCACGCGCTGTCACGCTACTCTCGCCCGTCAGTTCCAAATCGCCCTCGAGAGTGGGACGCTCCCGAACTTCTTAACTACTGGGGTCACTCATTTAGCTCCAAAGAGCGATGCTACCGCGGATCCATCACAATACCGCCCCATTACTTGTCTTTGTACAATTTACAAGACCTTGACATCCGTTCTGAGCTCCAAGATTACTCAACACATTGTTGATAACAATGTGATCTCTGGAGCTCAGAACGGATGTAGGGGCGGTAGTCGCGGTAGCAAGGAGCTGCTCCTCATCGATGCGGTCGTAGGCCAACTGGTCAAACGCAACCGTCGGAACTTCTCCGCTGGCTGGATAGACTACAGGAAGGCGTTCGATTCGGTACCTCATACATGGCTCATGAGGGTCCTCGAGCTGTACAAAATTGATAGTGCAGTTCGACACTTCCTCGGGCAGTGTATGGGGTGCTGGAGAACGATCCTGAGTTTAGACGGTCAGCGGATGACGGACGCGGATGACCAAATTGATATAAGGCGAGGAATTTTCCAGGGCGATTGCCTGAGTCCAGTTTGGTTTTGCTTGGCCCTGAATCCTCTAAGCACACTCTTGGAGAATTCGGGGACAGGCTTTCAGTTTCGGAGAGGCGGACCACGCTTGCCTCATCTCCTCTACATGGATGACCTGAAGCTTTACGCCCCCACGGCTGACAGATTGGCGGAGCTACTGACGATCACTAATGATTTCAGTGGTTCCGTCAAGATGGAGCTCGGGGTCGATAAGTGTGCGGTCGTTCATGTGGAGAAGGGGCATGTCGTGCACTCTGATGGTGTCGATGTCGGCACCAATCATTTGAGGGCACTCTCCGAGGCTGAAACATACCGGTATCTGGGCATGTCACAAACCATCGGTGTGAAGATGGCAGACGTGAAACAGGGTGTTTGCGAGGAGTTTTATGAACGCCTGAAAAGTGTGCTTAATAGCTACTTGTCAGGCGTTAATAAGATCCGAGCCATTAACTCCTGGGTCATGCCTGTACTGATGTACACGTTTGGCGTGCTCAGATGGACTCAGTCCGAACTAGACGCTCTGGACAGACGAGTCCGCACGACGATGACCTCTCATCGAATGCATCATCCGAGGTCGTCGGTTATGAGATTGTATATCCCGCGGAAGTGTGGTGGTCGAGGCCTCTTGAGTGCCAAAACCATGCACAACCGCGAGGTATGCAACCTCAGAAACTATTTTTTGACGATGACGGATGATAGTATTCGGGGAGAGGTGGTCGCTAGTGATAAAGGACTGACTCCCTTATCGTTGGCCTCACAGGATTGGCGAAACCCGGAGGTACTTAGCACCTCTGATCGGGAGTCCGTATGGAAAGAGAAGGAGCTGCACGGGAGGTTTTACAAGGTACTTCACGAACCTTTCGTGGACCGTAAAGCCTCCCTGCATTGGCTGCGTTTCGGGGACCTCTTTGGGGAAACCGAAGGTTTTGTCTGTGCAATACAGGACCAGGTTATCAAGACGCGGAACTATCGGAAATACATCCTAAAGGACGGTACCACAGACATCTGTCGAGCATGTGGCCGTCCCGGAGAGTCACTTAGGCATGTTATTTCCGGTTGTTCGGCTCTTGCTAACACTGAGTACTTGCACAGGCACAACCAAGCAGCCAAAATCCTGCATCAGGAGCTCGCTCTAAAATACGGACTCTTGCAACAGAGGCTGCCGTATTACAAGTATCTGCCGGAGCCAATCCTAGAAAACGACCGTGCCAAAATCTATTGGGACCGATCTGTTATCACGGACAGGACTATTCTAGCGAATAAGCCTGATATCGTGGTATGGGATCGGTCGCAGTCGAGGGTGTTTCTAGTGGATGTCACTATCCCTCATGACGAGGGTCTCGTAAAAGCCGAAACCGAGAAGCGTCGGAAATATCTCGATCTGGCTCACGAGATCACCGACATGTGGGGTGTGACTTCGACAGAAATAATCCCAATTGTTTTGTCCGCGAACGGGTTAATTCCAACCAGTCTCGCGACCAACTTGAGGCGGTTGGATTTCTGTGGCGTGTCGGTTCCAGCACAAATGCAGAAAGCGGTGCTGCTCGATACGGCTCGGATCGTCCGTCGGTTCTTGAACCTGACTCCCTGACCCCGACCGACTGTGCTTTTGTCGGGGAGTACCGCCTCTCCCATTTAAAATTTATATTTTCATTTTCGGCCATGGGAGAGGCGAGAAAAAATAATTATTAAATAATAATAATAATAAAAGATTTTATTTGTCTTTAACACAACAAAAAAAAAATGGTGACATGACAACAAACAATAAGAAAGAAGTATTAACAAAGCGAACAATAGCATATAACAGCAAAATAAAAGACAAAATGGTACAGAGCTCGGTCTATCCACTACAAGCAGATAGCTCCGATTTTCAGCTCTGACCAAACCTTAAGACTACTTACACTTAAAACTAACTTAGAACTAATTTCAATACTCATGCACTCGCATACACACACACACACACACACACACACACATCCACACACAGACACCACGCGCATAGTCTTAGCCTAGAGCTAATTTATATACATTATTTAGATCTCTTCACATATTATAGAAGAATAAAATATAAATAACAATCAATATAAATACCAATAATGAAAGCCACGTACATACTTTCATAACAATATAATGCATAAATAGATAAATATATATATATATATACATAGATACATGTTACTGTATATATAAATACCTTATTACTGGTTATTATTCGACATTAGAAGCACAGCCATAGGGAATAGCAAACTCGTTGCGCTGCAATACTATCAAATATTTAAGCAATTTGTTTCTAAATGAGGAAATAGACTGTGCATCTTTGATAGGCGGCGGTATAACGTTCCAGCATTTAGAAGCTGCTATTGTAAAGCAGCCCTTGGTCCTTGTAAGCTTGTGCTTCGATAACAAAAGTACATTGAGGCGTTCGCGTTTCGAAAAGTTGAGTTTGTCATAAAGGTATTTTGGTGTTTTATATTTAATTACTTTATAGACAAAACATGAAAGTTTCAGTCTCCTTTTATGTCTCATGTTAAGCAAGTTCTTCTCAATCAAATATGGAGTAATGTGTTGCCGTCGTGGAATATTAAAACAGTACCGCATACAGGCATTTTGTACACGTTGTATTTGGTGTTCGGTCTTTTTTAGCAGACAAGGGCCATAGGCGATGTCGTAATAGCCTAACTGGGACAGAACTAAACCCTCGCATAACCTGAGTCGAACATCCTCACTTATAAATGACCTTATCTTGTATAAAGTACTAAGGCCAGCAAAGCACTTGGCAGTCTTTAGATCAACATGATTTTGAAATGTGAGCGACTGGTCCATGTGAAGACCAAGGTTCCGAATGCACACCTGAAAAGGCACCGCTACTCCATCAACCAAAACCGACGGTTGAAGTTCGGTTATCCTAGAGACCTGACTAGGTGTGCCGCAGATTAAAGCTATAGTCTTGTGTGGGTTGATCATAAGGTGATGGTTTTTAGACCATTCCACTATACACTCCAGATCTTTGTGGAAGCTCTGTAAACCCGCAGAGAACCCATCACTGTCCGAGGGAAGATGTGTATAAATTTGTGTATCGTCAGCATATAAGTGGTATTTTGAATTCTTTATGACCTTAGATATATTAGCAGTATAGACAGTAAACAATGTCGGACCAAGAATCGAACCTTGGACCACACCACGTGTAATTGGAAGAGGTTCCGAAACTATAAGATTGCCATTGGCGTCAGTTGTTTTCACAGTTTGCATTCTGCCCGAAAAGTAGGAGGAAAACCACTTGTACGCTGACGACGAAAAACCTGCGGACCGAAGTTTAGAAATTAAAAGTGGGGGGAAGACACAATCAAAGGCGCGTGTATTGTCCAGGAGTAATAAGATAGAAGCGTCCCCTTTGTCTGAGGATAACAATATGTCATCAATGATACTAAGCAGGGCAGTGGTAGAGCTATGGCTGGATCTGAAACCAGATTGAAATGATGGTATTATACCAGACATTTCTAAATGAGGCAAAATTTGTTTCAAAACAAGTTTTTCTAGTATTTTTGAAAACGCAGGTAGTATGCCTATAGGTCTTATATCATTGAGTACTTCGACAGGTTTTTTCTTAGGGATAGGAGTTACCGTAGAGCATTTCCAAGCCTCGGGAAAATTACCGTCACGCAGAGATCTATTCAATATAGTGGTGATAGCATGAAGAGAGTAAAGTAACGTTAGTTTAATCATAAGCATCGAGATATGATCAGACCCCTCTGATCTTGATGAACAAGTTTCTACGATGCGAGCTACTTGAGCTTCAGAAATATCAGTGAAGTTAAATTCAGGACCACTGGAGTAAGGGAAGGTATCAGCTGTGCCATTAGAGGCAAAAACATCGATTGGTGGAACTGCATTGACAAAAAAACGATTAAGAGCATTAGGTTCTGCGAGATGGAAGGGTATTAGGGAAGTACTGGATGGTTTCAAAATTCTGTTAATATGGTGCCACATTTTTGTTGGATTTGAACGGTTATTATTTACAAATTTGTCGAAATATTTACGCTTTTCTATCTTTATAGTAGAGTTAACTTGATTTCGCATATCTCTATAGTATCGATATGCTCCTTCAGATCTTTTCATCTTAATACCCCTAGTCGCCTCTTACGTACACCCACGGTAACGTAGGGGGTAGTAGAAGACTGACTTCGCACAGTGGCAATGATCGACCGGCTCACGGGTTGTGACGTAAAATTATAAAGCGCGCGAAATCTGAAGATTTCAAAACGGGATTGAACTTCTCGAGGTCGCTGCATCGGAAATACTGCATGTATCGACGTGAAATAAAAACTATTATAATATAAATGATATAAACTAAAGTTTCAATTGCATTTGGTACAGATATTTTGACCCATTTGTGTTCTCCATTGATTTGTTTTAATTATAACAATTATAATCATTATTCCATTCAACCATCGATCGACGTCGACTATTTTATTCTACCATCGATCGATGCTGTCGATCGATTGTTCTGGTAGAAAACTTCGATCGACGACGACTATTCCATTCTACCACCTATCGAATCGATGCTGCCGTTCGATGATCGATCAATTGTTGTGGTCTGAAGGTCTACTCTTCACGCCGAGAACGATAATCAGCATACTTATTTCTTCTATCCTTATTAAAATTTATTCACGCTCCCTCTATTGAATATTCGGATTTTGACATTTAGATGTGTAAAGAACAATATAAATACTGGCAATTTCTATTCGATGAAACCAACGACAACTACGGAGGGAGGTATCGTTGGATTTATCGAATATAACCATGTATTCTCATATATCAAAAATGTAAATTCGAATATTCGATCATGTGAGAGAGACAGAAATAAATTTTAATATGGGTTAGAAGATATAAGTATGCCTATTTTCGTTTTCGATGTGAAGAGTTGACCCTCTGATATGATTCATATTTTTATTTTGGGTTAATACGACAAATTTACATATTTGAGGCTAAGGTAGCTTTGCTATTGCCTCGGTGTCGTGGCAAATATATATGGGCTGTGATATGATGGGTAATTTGAGAAAAGACACACATCATACGTGTAGGTCCTACTTTGGATTCAAACCCACGTCTCTCTACGTAAGAGACCGCAACTATCGTAATCGGAACTATTCATCATAAAAACGATATATAATTTATATGCGAGTCCGACTGTAAGTTTATTTCTTTTGTTATGTTTTCACGGGGTAACTACTTAAAACTGAGTGTATTTTTTTTAAATCTATCATATTTTACACCATCTAACATTTAAATTCACGGCTTAAAATGTGAGCGACGCCTCAGATATAAGCTATTGTAAATTATTTGAAATACTGTCCATTCGGCCTACATTCTAAGACCAGAGACATTCTAGAACAAAGCTGTCTATAGAAAGAAGAAGAAAACATTAGCCGCCATTTTGTTTCCCACATTTTTCCGTTGTTTGCAAGTTGAGCGCGTGGTTCGTTGTTCGTAATTTGTAAAACGATCCGTAGATATCTAGATCGTTTTGTTTGACTTGTCCTGCGTACAATAAATATAAAACAATTGTCTTGTAGAGTTATTTCTGTCTGCATTAGACATTAAAGTTTAAATATGTCTGATCGGGAGGTACGTTATTTATATCTTCCGGCTTCGCTTATACGCCGGTCAAGCGTGTTAAATTCTATTTGTTCATTGTTTTTCGGATGTATAACGTAAGTGTGTTTCAGCGGAGCCGATCTAGAACCCGCAATGGTTCAAGGGAGCCGGCGCCAAAGCCGCCAACACTATCCCGAGGTGGTCATAGTAGAAGTAGATCCCGTACACCTCCTCCACCTAAAGCTAGAAGGTACAAAACTCCGTGAGTATTTACGCTTTACTAACTTCTATGACCTTGGACATATTGCTATTTCATGCTAAGTCCACGGTCATATCTGGGCAGTTTTGTGTTAACCTTAAGTTCAAGGCCATTGCTTATTAACATTCTCGCTTGCTTTTTGGTTCTATGTGCATTATTGTATCAATTTTGGTCGTCCATTATATTGTTAGCTAACGATAAAACACAAATTGCCATGGTAATTTCCAGTAAAATACAATGAACCTTATCTGTATGAGTGTAAGAGCTATTTTACCTAGAATAACATTACACTGTTGGTATATTTGCATTTACGGTATTACTTGATAATGTGGTTGAGTGTATTCTTATTATTTTTAGATTTGCATGTTTTTTTTGTTAATACTTACTATTTGTTTACATGTCTTATGATTAGCATTAGTAAAATCACCACACCTGCAGGACTACAAGCACTAGCAAGACCACAGACATAGTTATTTTAGAAAATTTAAATGTAAACTGGCAACTGAGTAGTTGATATGTTCCATTCTATGTAGCATGTAGCAAAACGGGGTATTTTAGTATTTTATTAGTCATTTAACAACTAATTATCCATGAAAATTTATAGTTAAAAACTAGCTAGTTATATACATCAATTACAAAATGAAATATATTTAATTTAAAAAAAAATCACATATTTACATATTTAATTAATGGGTTGAATGGCCAGTTATCATGTAGACAGGCATGGGTTCAAATCTTGGTTTGGGCAAACACTAATTAGCCTTTAAATCCATGTGTGTTGTTAATTTATAATTGTTGTTTATGGAGAGGAAAAGCAAAGTGAGGGAACCTGCATAGCTCACATTATTAAACTGCCTAAGCAAATTGTGGTGGGTACCCTGAACACCAGGTTAGGGGTGAACTGAAGGGGGCACTAAAGTAACAGGACTTTAAATTATTTTGTTAGCCCATCATGTAGCAAATAAGCTCTGAAAAAAACATCCTCTCTTGAGGCCCCTTTGAGATGTACATGTTTGAAAGTGAAAGTTAATGTGTCTCAAATCAAGGTCCAATCCATCATAACTCCATCTTTCCTGCAAAGTAAAGAGTCTTAGACAGAATAATGAATAAAAACATAATAATCAAATAAAAAAGCATTACCATTTTTACTAAAGATCTTCTATATGAAATAATCTATGATAATTGAGAATAGAACGGAACACAGATATATAGGCAACTTACTCTGCTGAGCACTTAATAAATTTTTACATATTGACTATGCAGCCGTGAGTGCTGCCTTGCCTGTTTACTCTTAAATTTTCTTAAATATCTATGCTTGTGGCTGGCTGTTAAGCACTTGGCTTTAAATCTGAAGGGCTTGGGTACAATCCCTGGGGTAAACTCACAAAGAACCCCGCACAAAATGTAAGGAAAAAATCTCTGCTTCTTATCCCCTCTCATGCACCTGCCCGGGCTAGTACGAGCAGTGTTTAAACTAGTTATCCCGTGAGATAAAGCAGCCATCTCTGCACTTACTAAGTATCATATACTGCCATCTCATTCTAACCGTTATCGCGTCGATAAAATAGCGCTCGTGCTTGCCCTTCTGAGCTGAAAAAAACATGAAGACGCTCTAACCTTCAAATGATGATTCAACCAATATTTCCATGACGTCAACTGGTTAATTATTGTTTAAATAGTATTATAAGAATAATTAACTACTCAGAAACTTATGCGTTTGTTTATAAACATCATGCGTAAGTGATAATATCATCAACATATACTATTTAGATGCAACATTAAAACTGCTATATTTTAAAAACTAGTCATTAATTGACGCTATAACTTCACATAGTTAATTAAAGTGTAAGAAACTATGTTTCCACAAAATTTCAGCCAATTTCACTGAAAGGCTTTTTCCTAACATTTTCTGCAGGGTCCTTTAATTTGTAAGATTTAATTTGGTTTGTTCTTGCATATATTGCTGGCTTGAATCACCTGATTATCGGAGAATGAAGATGCATGAGAATGCATCTTATCAAAAAGGTGTTAAACATCAATATCAACATCAATTAATTTAAAATTAAATTTATTATACGTCACTTCAGAGGGCATGTTAAGGCTTGGTCCCTGCTATTATCACAGTATTAGTTTGACAGTCTGCCAACATGCCAGCGCACAGTGGTACCGCCATAGGCCATTAATCGGTAAGATCGACTATCAAATACTATTGATTTAATTGTTTTTACCGATAAACCGATAAACAAGCTATCCAAAAAGTATAAATATGTCACCCTTTTCATTTGAGAACAATTTGCTTTTGACCCTCAAAGTGAAAGCATCTTACCCTTATGCTCGCCGTTATCAGTGACTCATTAGAACATTGTTTATGCGGTAGTGAATTCTCAGAATTGCATCGTTTGTGAGTGACTTCCGGGATATGGATTTCCAAAAACAAGGTATGTATTACAATTCAGGTACATTTTAAACCGTTATCTGTCATATTAGAACATGTTTGTCCCTTCTAATGTACCACAATATTTTGTTTAAAAATAAACATTATTTTGACTTTTCCTAAAGTTTTAAGAGTATGTCAGATATCGTCAATGGTTCTCACATAGTACAATTTTAAGATTAAAGTGTCTTCTTTCGAATACAAAAACTTTCAGCCGCCAAGAGCTGCCTATGTAGCTTCTACGAGTTCTTAAAGACTACTGCGTAGACTCAAAATTAGCAAATTACCAAAACCTGATACAACAGTTTTAACTTTTCTTTCCAGGTTATACGATTAAATGTACCTTTACAAGGATGCATTTATTTTAGGTATGGCTATTGGAACATGGCGGAACAGTTGCACAGAAACATAAACATATTTTAAGTAATTTTCGAGAAATATGATTTAGAAACCGCGCGTCTTTTGATTCATGAATATTCGTGGCTGAACCTTCCAGCTTCCGTCCACAAAGTGCTCATTCACGGGGCTCAGGTAGCGCAACACGTTTTAGTATTGTTCGGGGAGTTATCTGAAGAGGCAGTTGAATCAAACAATAAATTCTATAAGTCCTTCAGACGAGATCACACGCGCAAGATGTCAAGAGAAGTTAGTAATTCGGATTTGCTAAATAGACTTTTACTCAGTTTGGATCCATTTATTACTGGCCTTCGAAAACTCCCCCGTCAGAAGAAAAGTGTTATGTCTAAAGAAGTGTTACATCTATTAAAAGTTTGATTTAATTTATTTGTAGTACTTTTTTTCAGTTTAGTAAGAGATGAATGTATACTTAGCTGTAAGTTTAAAATAAAAATAGTTATAATGTATTTTTTATGGTAAAAATAGTAAATTGACAATTTTATTAATACCAAAAAGTAGATATTTCGTAGTTATCATTAGAAATAAATTAATATATTTATACCTATGTATTTTATTTTTTTGAATTGTATAAAAATCATGGTGGTGGTATACTTTTACTTCTTTATTTACTTCTAACAATTAAATACATCATTAGTATACAATCTTAAACGTTATTTTATTGATTTACCCAAAAAAAATGCAAATTAAGAGAGTAAGGTATTTATGACCGCCCTTGTATGGCGGCGGTACCACTGTGCAGCGTGGGGCAGAGAGGAGTGAGAAGGCTAAATTAATAATAAAAATTGGAGGGGCCATACACACCAAGTTTTGTTATGAGATACTAACACATAAATAACATGAGATATCATTTATGATTTCATGGTTTATGCTAACCTACCATTCGGCCATGGATGACACGTACAGTAGCACTTAACCCCACTACCTCCCCAGGAGCGCGTCCCGCTCGCGCTCGCGCTCGGGCTCGCGGCGCGCGTACCGCTCGGCGCGCTACTCCCGCTCGCGCTCGCGCTCGTACTCGCCGCGCGGCTCGTACCGGCGCTCGCACTCGCACAGCCCCATGTCTGGGCGCCGCCGCCATGCCGGCGACCGGGTAAGGAGGACATATGTATGTTGATTTCATTCTTTACTACCTTTAAGTTTCTATGCTCCTATGACTTGAGATTTTTTAAATAATGGTTGGACGAGAGACTACCATCTCTTCCCCTCTCAATTTTCTAAAGTAACTGAAGAATTGATTTTTATGCTCAGACAACCTCTGTTGATTTATAGCCATGAGTGTTTGTATGTTAATTAATTATTCAAAGATAACATAATAGATCCATAAAAAATATGGCCTCTAGTGACCCATACATGGTATATAAAAAGACTGCTTTTATATTATGAAATAATTGTGTTAAAACTCTTTCTTACATTCTTATTTCTGATATGACATGTGAATATATAAAACTACATATTGAATCAATACAATTAGAAATAATTATTACTGCAATTGTATACATCGAAGCAAACTATAACTATAAGGAGCATGGACACCTATAATACTTATCTGCCTCTCTGAGGCAATACAGAGAAGAGAAAGATCACAGTGCAACATAACTTTGCATAATGCAGATCTAAACAAGATAATAATCTGATTAAAGCCTCCAATAAAGTGACTTCTATATGGGACATAACTCATACTATCATAAGTATATTTTAGAATCAAATAATCAAAATAATTTTTATTTGCATATACAATGAAGATGTTACATTATTATATTCGGTCCATCACAATGAAAGTACTGTTTCAGCATAGTGGTAAGTTCCATATCAGCTGTTAACATATTTATGTGAATTTTATTTTATAAGCTATTTCACAAAAGCAATAAAAATATTATCACTGTTTTTTATTGTTAAAATTTCTGGATAATGTTTCATGAAATAAAGTATTGGCTGTTTTTTTTCATAAGTTTGTATAATTTTTTTATGTTGCTAGTAATGATCTACATCAATGGCAAATGAACAACCCCTTTCCATTTATGCCACCCTCATGTACAATGCAGTACTATCTCCTATACACAGCCTTTCTCACTGTGTTGGTAAGATGGTTTTACAGTTAGATGAAATAATAGATAGATGTGATCACACTTTGCAGAAAAACAAAACTAATGTAAAATAAAATTTAATATCTGCCAAATGGTGGTAAAGTAACTTGTTAATAAGTGCCTTAATAAGTTTTCTATTCTGTCTTTTGTTGAACCCTTATACAAGACGTAATATTTTACATCATATAATTCATTGCGTAAAACACAGAAGACACAGACTAATTGATTGATTCAATATGTAGAATGGTGTATTCAGCTTAATAATGAATGATTGTTATTCATACCCTTTATAAGCCCATTGAGATAGTAAATAGAAAGATATAGGCTTTTAATATAAGTATAGAAAAAAAGTCACTTTCAATTCAATATGTATTACCATAATTAAAATGTAATCTTTATAAGTACAAGTAAGTGAAAGAAAGTTTGTTTCATACCACAGGAGAACCCAACCCCAACGAGATGCCTCGGCGTCTTCGGTCTCAGTCTTTATACCACAGAACAGCAGATCAATCACATCTTCTCCAAATATGGACCCGTTGAGAAAGTCCAAGTAGTCATAGATGCTAAGGTGAGATCATTATAGATTATTAAGTTACGTAATAAATATGCAAACGTGATAGCCCAGTGGGTAGAACACTCTGTTATTGTGCAAACAACTAGTGTTCAAATCCTGGGTCGGGCCTACACCAATTTGTCTTTTCTAAAGACATATGTGTGGTTAATTTATCATGGTTGTTAAGGGTGAGGGAAAACATCGTGAGGAAACCCACATGGCTGAGTTGTACTTAGTCATGTGACGGCGATAGGCCTGCCCCCTATCACGTGAGTACACTGTCCATGCAAAACGTGGGTACTCTGAACACCAGGTGACAAAGTCACGTGATGTTCAGAAGTATTAGTACCTCTGCCAACCCCTTCGGTGATATTCGGCGTGAGCGTTTATGTTATGTAATAAATATGTTTAATCAATTATCTTAATGTTACAAAATTCGTAGTTCAGTGAAAACCCCACTGCTTTAACGCAGGATGGTTTTAATCCTTAGTTTGGCTTCAACCAATGTGTTTTATCTTAAGTCATGTCATCTGCAGTTACTTTATTAAGGTTATTATTGGTGAAAGATGACATCGTAAGGAAACTCACATGACCGAGTTGTACTTATTCATTTGGCATTATATTCGGTCAAGGTGGTAATAGCCCCTTTTTCTATGATGTAAATGCACGGCAAAACAAATGTGGGTACTTTGAATAAAGTCATGCTCAGATGTATTAGTACCTCTTCCAATCTTTGAGGAAGTACAGCGTGAACAGTGTTGAGTTTGAATCTCATACTAATAAACAAAATATAAGATCACCAAACTCAAGGTTTTTTTACTTAGTTTGAGGTCATATGCTAATTTGTAGTAAATATTACAGACGGGCCGCTCTCGTGGCTTCTGTTTTGTATACTACGAATCACAAGACGATGCTAAGATTGCTAAGAATGAATGCTCCGGCATGGAAATTGATGGGCGAAGGATTCGAGTGGACTTCTCTATCACACAGCGCGCACACACCCCCACTCCCGGTATCTACATGGGCAAACCTACGTAAGTTCAAACAACTGTATTAATACATAAACAAATATACATAACAAAAATCGAGGTTATAGAGAATCAATGAAAATGTTCCTGCGATTTATATATCAAGTATGCAACCTACTATATCCAATATAGAAATAACCATCAAACCTAGTTGTTAGATGCTGTTCCTATGTGTTGGTAGAGTAAAGCAAAGCAGATTTAGAATAAATTCACTGTGAGTTATGTGAAATTATTAAAGGCCTGTTCTCACATTTCATTTCATTTCTATTTTTGGCAATTTACACAATATTTATTTCAAACATTATATCATTTTGTGAAGTCTAATTTATCAATTTGTAAGTGCAGTTTCATCCTGTTCCCATTAAAAATAGTCAAGCTTGTATCATATTAATAAATATTTGTGTACTTTGCCCAAGCTAGGTACAAGTAAAGTGATAAAATATGATATTTTATATAGTTAGTATAGTTTATTAGTTTTTGATAGCATTCCTAAATAAAAATCACAACAATATATATTTTTGTTGCAGTGTCAGAGGTGACAATGGTTATGACAGGCGCCGAGGCGATAGAGAGTAAGAATACTTTTAATTATTTGTTATACGATGCTGTGTAGTGTCGCCCTAGAATAGCACTATCTCATTTCTTCTGGTGGGTGTACGTAAAAGGCGACTAACTGTATTGGGGCTTTTAAGGGATTTTTGGGCGATGCGGTTGGAGACCCATCACCAACAACCTTTATTTTACCATCTTTTTCCCACTAAAATTTCCAAAAGTGGCAGAGGAATTTTTAATTCCTTAGCTCTGGCTACCCCTTCTAGGGATCTATAGCCGTGAGTATATGTATGTATGTTATAAAACTTTGTGGCTTGTAACGTCTTAACTTTTATTCTCATTATTTTTTTGTTATGCTAATAATGGTTTTCTAGTTAGCACATAGAAGTAACATATATGTTTGTGTACAGCGACTACTACTACCGCGGCGGCGGCGGCGGCTACCGCGAGCGCGAGCGCGACTACTACCACCGCGGCTACCGCCACCGCTCGCCCTCGCCGCACTACCGCCGCCCGCGCCGCTACGAGCGGGAGCGCTCCTACTCGCCGCGTGAGTACCACACACATTGTAACACCACCACCGTACCAGACCGGCACTATATCGCCACATCACATATACCAACACGTTTACCATACATACATATATAATATAAATATAAAATAAATATAAATATATACGGACATATTATACACAGATCAAGTTAGCCCCAAACTAAGTAAGACTTGTATTATGGGATACTAACTCAACGATATATTTAATATTATACAATACACATATAAATAACACCCAAGACTAAGAAACAACATTTACGCTCATCACATAAATGATGCCCTCAGCGGGGATCGAACCCGCAACCTCCGGACCGAGAAGCTAGTCACCTATCCACTCAGCCACGGCTGTCATCAAATGTATACTCACGGCTATAAATCCTTTACTACTACTTTTGGAAGTTGCGTGGGGAAAAGATGGTGAAATAAAGGTTGTTGGTGATGGGTCTCCAACCGCATCGCCCAAAAATCCCTTAAAAGTCCCAATACCGTTAGTCGCCTCTTACGTACACCCACCGGAAGAAATGGGGTAGTGCTATTCTAAGCCGACACTACAGCAAATTATTACAATTTGCCACTATGAGACTATCCGACACTACATACATAAAACCTACTTAACACCATGATGCATCAGTATACCAACCATGAACATCACTACACTCTACTCTAACCTAAAAATAATCTAAATGTCAACACTAAACTGCACCATTATATTTAAATATCCACCTTGAAACATCTTTTTTCTCTTTCAGCAGGGCTAGGATGATTGACAATCATTTTAAAAACGAAAGAGAATAATATAAATAAAATAGCTAGATGTTAAATTTATTCAAAACCATTCCTCTGATGTTAAATGCTATTTAAAACGTAAATTGGTCCTTCGAGTGTGATTGTCCTTTTTGTTGACAATTTTAAAAAGTTAAATTACTAGTAGCCCACTGAAGATATTATTAAGCTTAAAACGCTTACTATGCCAAAAGACAAAATATTTTCTTTTTATATTAACTATTTATATTAAATTTTCAATTGTGCATGTTACATTCCACTAATAAGTCATTATTGAACCTTTTAGTAGAATATGAGAATTTGTCATTCGAGCTCAATACAAACTTTTCTCTTATTAATATTTCTCTTTTTTACTGAATGTAAATAAATGGAAATTAGAGGTTTTCATTCTGGTTACTTTTATTTCTTTAGTTGGTAATAAAAGTGGATACAATTTTATTGTTAAATATCTCATACACAACTCCCATACACTACATTAATATATATATCATCAAAATTTGTCAGTACTACTCATCATCTAGCTCATCATCTGATCAATTAATATTAGTTGATGATATCATATATTCCTACTGACTTAATCATAGTAAATACACCACATCTAATTGTGCAGTAGTATTATATTCGTAGTTTGTTGACACATTGACCTCTCATTAACAAATAGACTCACTCAGGCTTTACAATGAAAGCTGAATTGAAATTCATATATTTACATAACATACAATACATTTTAAATAAACAGTTGACACAACAAAAAAAAAGTGTTTTGAATCATTGCTTAATGATTTAGAGAAATTAAATTATAATTAAAATTTTAATGACCCTTATGTGGAAAGTGCATGGGGAGGGTCAAACACATGAATTGGATGGGACAATAACCTATAATGAGTGATTTTTATTACATATTAGTTCTTATCTTCAGTTTTGATATCCATAGAATATAACTAATATTGCATGTAATTAAGAAATGGTTCAAAATCTCTGTGTACTACATTGATTGTTAGTATTATATGATATAGCATAATCTATTATGTTGATTACTTAATGTCTGGACGTATATACTATCTAAATCCAATACAAAGTTTTTTTTTATATCGAGTCTATTTGTTTGTAAGAAGTGAGTGAGTTGACATGATATCATGGTAATTTTCAACAGCATGGCAACAGCAGGAGTTCAAACAAAAGAGCAGAGCAGAGCACAGCACTCGTAAGCATTCACTTTATTAAAAACATTACTAATTCCGCACGCCAAGTGCTCACTACCAAAACTATGCCGTTACCAAGCTGTCTCTCATCTGTATGTAGTTTAATGCAACTTATTTGCTTTTGATATTTTTTACATGGCCTATATATCTTTATTTGTCGTTTCTAGACTTACTTGTAGCCAGCAAATAGTCTTTTTTTACAAATCTCTCATCTACTTCAAGTTCTGCAGAAAAATTGGAATACCCACTGATTTTTGTCTTTCCCGTAATGACAACACTATGTGATTAGTAAACCCATCACCTATCAGTCAATTCATCACCCATTGAAAATGATAAGTGCCGATAAAGTCAGTTAAAGCTGATGTACTTGCGTACAAAATGTAGAATCCTATGAAGTATTAGACTGGCATGAATATTCATTAAATCATTAAAATGATATACTGTATGTAAATTTATTCATATTTTAAATTCTATAAAATCATTAAACACCTAATTTATAAATGGTGCTCACAACAATGCTCTAGTTTTCATTTGCAACGGTAACAAAAAATATCTTAGTAAATTTCCGAATTAGAATGTTGCCAAACTCCATTTTCTATCCATACTTTTAAACTTAGTTTGCTTGGATTTAGTAAACACAAAATATTCTTAAACAATATGCATGATATCATCTTACACTGTGAAAACAGCCCCTTACACTCAGGTCTACTAACTCCCATTAACGTGACCTGAGCAACCTGAAACTTAGTCTATTATATATTGCGTTTTCCCATTTTATTAAAAACAATCATGGTTTGTAATAATTTATTATATCTTGAATTTCGCCCCTCCATGTGATAACCGGATTTTTGTTCAGTTAAAATCCTAGAGCCCAATCTGCCAAGTTGTAGTTAATCTTGCAAAGTATTTATATTTTTAATATGCAAGCATATTCAACAGGCAGGTTTGACTGAACATGTTAAAATAATAATGATTGGTTATAGCAGGCTGACCGCTCAGTAGCTCCACAGCCCATTGTGGAAGTTGCTGGCTGGACGAAGTTCTGCGATCCACTGCCATTTTATTACTGTGTGTTTTTTATTATGAAGGAGTCGTCCATTTTGTCTGGCTAGCCTACTGGGACTGTTTAATATTTTTTAAATTCGACCTAATTGCTATTTGAAAGCCTTGGGACCATATTTCCCAAAATCTTATGGTAAGGTAGTATAATGTAAAGTTATTGTAATATGGGAAATTTTCTTTAGATGCATAATTTGGAGTCTGGTTGTAATTTAAAGTTAAAAAGTTTTTAAACGTATACTGTTTTCAATTTGGTTTCTAAGTCCTTCACCTGAAGGTTTGATGTTAAGTACTAGCAACGTTATGAACGTTGATAGAGTTGTGTAGTGAATGCAAGTCCCGGTAGGGCGGCCAGTCCGCTGATGTACCGAATGGTGACGCCGCTGTTTGACTTTGCAGGTCGGTATTAGCCGCGCCGCCCGCCATGCCCGGCCATTTTACTTAGTACCTGTATTGCCGTGCTAGCTCGCTGACTCGTTATACACATTACGCCACACCAAATAATGGCTTAGACTAAGATAGCATGTAACAAGCTCGCCACCTAGACTGTAAACATAACAAATAAACGATTTTATCTCATAAGTCTAATATTAATTTTGTTTGTTTGAAAAGGTATTGAAACAAGAAGTAAAGGATGAAGTTCCTTGAAAGCTTACTGTGTTGAAGTTTTGAAAATAATTGAATATTTGAAACGGCGTTCAGAACCAATCTGGAGGAAGCGAAGTTTCTCTTAGGTCGAAGCGCAAAGAATATGATCGCGGTGTCGTACGGTATGATCGTGGTCCTCGCGAAGCGCAAGCCCCCGCCAAGACAGAAGCCCCTGATCATATTCTTTATCTTCCGAACTCTTCTGAACACCAAATTTCCGATTATAACTTGCGCTCTTTCCCACCAGCCTCCTATAGTCCATGTTTCATGAGTATCGTAGACTACTGTACTTGTACACACGTAGTGTAGCTTTAAAGGGATCATTTTGTTAATAAAATGTATTTGTAATTTATTCTTGTATTTATTTTCTCATATTGTAGCCTCATCCTGTTCCCTCAAGTCGCATTTATTGTATTGTATTTAGATTAGCGTGAATATTAATAAAACTCTTATATTTACATATTACTTCATTTATTTCGACAACTATATATTATATCAATCTGTAATTCTTAATTAGTGAAATAAGTACAGTAATAGCATCACTTAACTTTGGACACTAGGTTGTTTTGGCAAGTAGCGAAATTATTTGGACGTTCAAACAAACTTTAAAACATCCTTTGCGCTATGGGTGGAATGTTTCTGGCAAAATGTTATTTGGAAAAATAACGCTTAATTTAAAATTGACCACAAAATATACAAGCGTTCCTTTTTTTACAAATTGCTATCAATAAACTACTAAGGGCCAGTTTTTTGATCCGTGGTTAACTCAACCATTTGTTAAAAATCGTAACTATTAGTTAAATATCAGCCAAATGCATTTTTTGACCCGTGGTTAGAGTAACTAATGTCAAATATCGAACCAAAATGGATTTACGATTTGACTACTGGTTAGACATTTAACTATAGTCAATGTCACGTCAATGTAACAAATGGTTATATTTTTAACTACGGATCAAAAAACTGGCCCTTAGGGCCAGTTTTTTGATCCGTGGTTAACTCAACAATTTGTTAAATATCGTAACTATTAGTTAGATATCAGCAAAATGCATTTTTTGACCCGTGGTTAGAGTAACTAATGGTCAAATATCGAACCAAAATGGATTTACGATTTAACTACTGGTTAGTCATTTAACCAATGGTTATATTTTTTAACTCCGGATCAAAAAACTGGCCCTAAATCAATAGCATATTGCACGCTCCAAAAAAACAACCGGCTACTGATAATTTTATGACAGTTTTACATGACTGCTTATACAATAAATGTTAAATTCCGAATAACTAAGATCTATAAATTTTTATTAATACATATATGGGTTACTGCTTTTCGGTACCCCTTAGCAAGGGAATAAACCATCACCACTTACGAATTGAAAAATATCCTACAAATGATTAATTATAGCGTAAGGCTTGGTTTACACGGGATTATCCTGCACGTTTTTTTCGTATTAGTTTTTCTAACGTACCATCACCCGGATCTTCACACGGTAAATTTTCATTCGATTAAAAAACGAATAGCCGCAGTATTCACAAGGAGCCAAAGTGTGTGTGAATGGATCTATGTACGTTGTGTAGTCACTATATAGGTTAAGACGTATACTACAAAAAAGAACGTGCAGGATAATGCCGTGTGAACGAAGCCTTACAAGATATCAGATTTTACTATGATTGTTGATCTCCAGTCAGCAGTTTTATTTAAAATTAGAGAGCATTTTACGTTAAAATTATTACGTATATTTATGCTAAAAAGGTTTCTTTTGGCAATGATTAATTACTTCTGAATTAATACTTACAATTCCAGGAATCACCTTAGACTGGATGTAAAAGATGATAAAAGCTATTCTGCCTAAATAAATATTATACTAACAAATGGTTATTAAATTAAATAATTGTATACCCAATATCAAATAAATTTCTTAAAACTTAACCATATAAGAGTTAAAAATGAACCTATGCTTATTAAATTCAGTTTTCATAAATAATAACTTTCGATTTATTTTAAATAAAGCTGTTTTGGCTGGCGTTTTCAAAAATAATATTTATAACTATTTACATTTCTTACAAACTAGCTAAATGTATAGGAATGTCATACTTATCTGCATCAATCGAACAAAATTGGATTTTGCTCAACCGAGGCGATATGGGACTACAGTAGCGGTAATACTACGATACAGTCATCAAATTGAAATCAAAAGCAAGGTTGCTTGGCACCACCTCTTTTCAGCAACTCAAAATAGGTACAAAACTTCTTAATAATTGGTTGCTGGATTTCAAGATGTTACAAAGATTTTATTCAATAAACATTTACTAGACTGCAATACTAACAATAAGAGGGATACTCCATAGAAACTATTAAATCTGAATCTAGCATCAGATGTGAGCTCGATGGAAATGTATGTTACTAAAGCCACGTTTAAATAAATACAGCTTGCCCACAATTAGCGATAACTTTGAACCAGGAAGAGTCAGCCTAGTACTGAATACTCAAAAATAATATTTTTCCCGTGTCTTTTAAATTTTAATTATTAGGGATTTGCTGGTTTAAGTTTATCACTGAATTTTGGGATTCTCTTCTCTAATAGGTAGACGTCCAAGCTGGTCTATTTTAATCTCATAATCGAAGTCGTCCTGACGTCAAAAGAATTACAGTACAAGTAGTATAATTCACTAAAATATACATAGTTTACTTCTACAACGCAAAATGATAACAGGAAAGGACGAAACGATCGTTCTCCAACTTAGCCAAAATGAGTTTAAAGCAAGGTGACCGCGTGGTCCCGCTGCAGCCGCCTCCTCGCTCGCAGCGGGGCGGCGCTGAGCGGGTCGTTGCCCCCGAGCGCGCCCTCCCCCGCCGCCGCCCCCGCCCCCTCCGCGTAGTACACGTGCGAGCCGCCGCACACCGCGCCCAGCACGCAGCTCTCCTTGCCTCTGGAAGGGGAAGGGGGGCAATTGGAAAAAGGCACAAGGGTAGACTAGACGTGTGTGGGGGACGGGTTGCAATCAGAAAAAGGCACATGGGTAGACATGTGTGTTTTCCAAAGATAAAGTATAATTGTATGGAAAATTGACTTTACAAGCCGACAACAAAATCAGCAATACATGCATTAATAAATTGTTTGACTTTTGGTTGCCCACTAAAATATAAAAAAAACACACAAAAATGTATTCCTCCGGGAAATTATAATATTATTTAATGTTCAGAGATTGAGGAAAATGTCCGATTTAGCTTAGGTACACAACCTTTGCCCGGCCATGACGGCCTTCAGGTGCCTGAAATCATGGTGAAACCGCACAAGCCACTGGGCCAGCAGCAACCTATCCATTTGAAAAAAAAGCTTTAAGAATAGCATACTTGTGGTTTTGTGTCAATTACTATGTCCCATATTGGTAACAAGGTCTCTAAACAGAGCAACCGTTGGAAGAAATGGGGGTGCTTACCTGAGAACCATTTCTGAGAGCTGAGGATCCTTAGCGAATTCGCTATGTATGAGCCCCATGGTGGCTATATCCAGCGACGGCCAGGGCCCTCCCTTCTTGATGGTGCCCCAGTCGGCATCCAGAGTCAAATAGCTGTAGTCCACAGCCTCGTTTTCGGCTGGGATGGGCTCCATGCACTTCTGTTCTATGGGTCCTAAAGCGTTTAGCGAAATCTCCCACTGCAGACAAAATTGCAATACTTCGATATAAGATTTACAGAGAAATAGAAGAGGTTTTAATATATTGCATAATGTGGTTCAAGTTGATGCAGTTAGTCAAGTTTTGAACCGGGTTTTTTTATTTAAGTTGGATAGCAGTTGTTTGCGCCATATCGACAAAGCTAACATTGGTGATAGCTGAGCAACTATTAGCTATCAAAAGAATTGTTATAAAAAGGACGGGTTTTCAATTACATTGCCCAAACATAATTTGAAAAGCTCCAATACCCTTAGAAGTCTCTTACGATCATCCATGGGAAGAAATGGGGTAGTGCTATTCTAAGCAGATACTACAGTTACGTATTTTAATTTATTAAAAATTTTAACAAGAATGGCGTTTAATTTAGGCGATAGGCTACCCTGCAAGGCAGTGCCTTGATAGAGACACATGGCAGTAACATCCAGAAGCTACCGCGCAAAAATATTGCCGCCACTGGGTGAGCACGAACCACCAGCTTAAAGCAAAAGCCAAAAGTTTTGGTATTAAAAGTGAATTGGGTGTCCACGTACCAGCGCATTGATAAGTTGGTGCTGGTGCGCAGCGTGCTCTTCCAGCAGCACGAGCAGCGCCATGTTGTGCAGGCCGGCCACGAACAGCGCGCCGCGCCGCGCCACCGCGCTGTACGACGCCAGCGCGTCCAGCGGCACCTCGCGCTCCGCCGCCAGCCGCGACACCGCCGGCGCCGCTCTGTACAACATGTTGGATTGGATGGCTGGATCAGCAGTGGCTCCATTTGAGAAAGAAGCATACATACATATTCTCACGCCGTTAGTTCCCATTGGGGTAGGCAGAGACTCTCGATCGCCACTTTGTACGATCCTGGCAAACCTCTCTAGCTTCATTCACATCCATCAATCTTTTCATACATGCTCTTTTATTCTTCGTACTTCGGACATCTGCCTTTTTGAGCACATTTTCTATTTGATCTAAATGTGTCCTCCGAGGTCGTCCTCTACTAACATTACCTTCCACATTGGCTCTATATATCTCTTTCACCACTTTACTGTCATCCATCCTCTCTATGTGCCCAAACCATCTCAACATTCCTTTTTCTATCTTTCTTACAATATCATCTTTTACACCACACATTTCACGAATCACATCATTCCTCACACGATCACATAACCTTACATTACAAACTTTTCTGAGGGATCTCATTTCTACTGCATTTACTCTGCTTTCATGCTTCTTCTGCCACACCCAACATTCACTGCCATACATAAGCGTAGGAACGAGGACAGCATCATGCACAGCCATTCGGGCCTTTTCGGACACCGATTGACTAGACATGAGACTATCCAGTGCTCCATTTACCGCATTACCCTTTTTTACTCTTCTTTCAATGTCTTCATCACACTTTCCATCCCTAGTAAACAAACTTCCCAGATATACGAACTCTTTCACTTGTTCCACTTTCTTATCATTGATCTCAATCACGCATTCAGTCATATTCTCCTCTCTCTCGAAAACCATGGTTTTGGTTTTATCCACATTTACTCTCATTCCTTCCTCTCAGTCAGTGTTTTCCCCGTTTATTCTTACACATGCACTAGAATCCTCATAGAGTGATACCAGTGCACGTATAAGTTGGCTCCCCAAGCCGAACTTGGATAACACCTCCCACAAATACTTCCTTACCACCCTATCATACGCCTTCTCTAAATCTATGAAGGAGCAATACACCTTTCGATTCTTGGCTAAGAACTTTTCAGTGATGCTCCTTAAAGAGAAGATTTGATCCGTACATCCCATTCCCTTTCTAAATCCTGCTTGCACATCCCAAATTTTGTCATCTGTTTCATTCATCACTCTTTCAATCAATACCTTTGCATATAATTTACCGACAACACTGAGTAGGCTGATTCCGCGGTAGTTTTTAGCTTCCTGGTGTGACCCTTTTCCTTTATATAAGGGCACAATTACTGCCCTGCACCAATCTCGTGGTACTTTACCACTCGACCAACACTTCTGAAAAAGGAAGTACAGCCAGGAAGCCACCAACCCTTTACCAGCCCTCAGCATTTCGATACTTATCCTATCATACCCTGCCGCTTTCCCTACTTTCATACTTTTCAATGCTTTCATTACTTCTTCCATACTAATCTCACTGTCACTACTGTCACCCAATGCCTCATTCCAGTCAACATTGCTGCCAATTGGCGAAGAAATAGGTGAATCCTCTTTTTCAAAGAGTCCCTCAAAATAGTTCTTCCATACTCGTCTTATGCTACTTTCATCCGTCGCCAATTCACCCTGTTCATCTCTCACTACATTCACTATATTTCACACGAGAAAGAAGCGTTTTACAATATTTTGAGAAAAGATTCTAAAACGCTTGTTTAGATTTTGTTTATAATGAGAGTTTCCACGACAAAGATTTTTAATGTTACCAGTAAACGGAGATACATACTTCGATCAAGTATACAAAGTAAGGCCGACGTCTAAAAACACTAATCGCAAAAACAAAGCATAAATCAGCACTATGCTTTGATTTGCTGTCCTTGCCAAAATACATTGAATTGATCATAGAGAACTTAAAACTGAATAGAGCGGAAACCAAACCTAGTTAAGTAAAAAAAATGCTACAAACGAATCGCCAAAATAAATTATCTCTGCACCCAGATTGGTTGATTCAATGTTCTTACTTTTGTTGTCATACATTGGATTAGCTAAGTCAGTGCTAATAAACTAAACGCCTTACGGAAAATGACATTCTTTGTTACTTCTCTGTTTAGATAAGTTCTCTACTCTATGGGATTGATGTTTCTTATGTTTCCTTTTTGAGTGGTATGTCATTTTATAACTTTTGAGTTACCAAAGCTTAACTAATAATATTTAGACGATTCATGCCACTATATTGTAAGAACGTAACATTTATTTTCTAGCGTTTTATTACAGCTATTTTATTACGAAATAACTACTAACCCTTGACATGCCGTCAATATTTTGTCAGTATTTTATGGGGCTGTATAGGCATCTACAGTATGTTTTATCAAAGCATACATATAAAATAACCAAGGAAAGCTAAATCTTAAAAGGTATTTAAAGAATGAGGGACATGTCTATGAAAATTATCTGGTATAATTTGGCAGGTATGTTCATACAATAAATTGTGACTTTTAAACGCAACGTTCACGCCGCAAACTTCTACTATTACCCATATCATCACGTGAACGTTTGAAAGAAAACACATACGTACATATACAGGTAGAAATACCAAAATAGGGAAAAGCAAAGCTTCAAAACTTTACTACATACATTTTGAGTTCAATAAAATATAATAATAACAAAATTGTGACCGGACACAATATGACATCACTCACCTATCAGAAAATGAGATTTGTTTCTCAGCAGACGGAGTATACTCTCGTAGCTCTAAAGGAGTCATAACTCGACTACTGTAACCGCTCGATTTATCAGAAAATGCCAGGTGACTAAGCTTTTCCATCAAAGGAGTTAATTGCACTCCACTTAATTTCTTCTTAAAACTGAGCACTTCTGAATCTGAACTGAATTGGGAGTCAGAACTTTCTGAAAGTGATTTCAATGGTAAGGATAGAGATTTTCTCCTCGACAGATCCGTCGTAGGGGTCTTTGGAGCTTCTTTGACTATTTTCTTTGGAGTCCTCTGAGGTGAGCTTTTGAAATCCATATCGAAATCTTCTAGCTTCTTGTCATTCAATTTTGAATTGAAGGCGAACATATTATCGTCATCATCTTTGATGCCTGCGTAATGCTGCTGTAAATACTGATTGAACAAGGACTCGGATATGGCGACACCATCGTTTCTAAATACTGGAAAAGATGGGTCATTAATCGTCATGGTGCTCACCGCCTTAATCGATTCATCTTCGGGACTTTCGTCTTTTTTAAACTTAAACTTCGAAGTTGCTCTGTTTGATAACCTTCTTAAACTCTCTTGAATATCACTTACACTGACTAGTTTTCTAATGGGGGCAGGCTTACTGATATATCTATCGTCTATATAATTAAATTCGAGCGGAACTTTGCCATCTCTTTTTTCTACGTTTGTATTAAGTTTGGCACCGTTTTCTACATGTTTTAGTACATCTGGTTCGGTTTTGGTATTTTGGCTGTCGGGGTTTTGGCATATGGATATGACGTTGTCGTGGAGGCGCTTGTATTCGACCATGGGGGTGGAGCACACGCTGGTTTGTCCTGTGAAGACCTTTTCCTCTTGGCAAACTTCTTCGATGGATTTTTGAGGTTTTAAATTCAGCGTCAGTTTGTTTGGTCGAGGTCTAGGTTTGTTGGTGAACGGAACCACATCCGGCATCGTGGTTCTTTCCACGCTGTTCGTTGGTTTCTGACCATCACTTTGGGACGGCGGAGATATCATGTTCTGGTCTTCCTCTGGCACTGCCGTGAACAAGAGCGATTTATCCCTTTTCATACCCATCTGTGGGATTTTCTCTTTTTCAGACTCAAGGTTCTGAAAGAATAGTTTTACAAATTTATACTATATTGTTATTAGTTTAAGACTAATTTCATCATTTTATTAAAGGATTTGCATAATAACTAAAAATAACAAAGTGGGGCACCAGAGGTTAAAAAGAGTATTTAATGTTGTGAATATTTCAGTGTTTTAATGAAATAGAAATAATAGTATCAGATAACATTATTTTAAGCTATTTTTATTTTATTATATATTTTTATACCTTTTTAAACTTAGCAATCATGGCTTCCGCATCCTCAGCAAACTCTTGCATCGTATCCGCTCGTTTCTTCAAGTCGTCATAAGTGCTGGTTCCGACGTACACAGCCAACAGCTGAGCCCCCAGTGGGAGCGGGACTTCCGTTTCGATGGTTTCCGCGGGAGACTTGATCCGGTAGGGATCCACCACGGTCAGGTAGGACGTCAGGGCTGGCGGGAGCTGCGTCGCTACTATCCTGGAATTACCAGTCAGTCATACTTGAAGCGAAATTGTTGATAACATTTCTAAGAACTTGCGCAGGAGGACTAAATTTTTTGCCCACTTATCGTTTATATACAGGAGAGCGTAAGGCAAATTTTATTTGGCGATGTTATTATGCAGCAGTAGTAAACACTTGTATAAATGGTAAACTGTTTTAAAGAGCTACTTACTTGTTATTGTAGAGCATGATGCCACCTAACACGCCCCGAATCTTCGTGCAATGATCTAAAATATTCATGGCTTCCATATATACGGACGTGGCACTCTGAAATAATATAAATAAAATTAGGCTTTGTTTTGCATGATAACTTTACGTAGGGATTATTAATAATCATTTAAGCTAATAAAAAAAATCCATACCAGCGGGATTCGAACCCACAATATCCGGGTATACGCCCCCGTATACGGGGCATAAATAAAATTATTAGTACTACCAGTGAGTAAGACTAACGCCATGATGATTTGTATTTATTTATTGCAAGCGACACTAAATTCATGTAGAAGTGTATTATCGACTTTGTATGAGTACAGTTTTTCGCTTTGTATTGTTAGGATATAATATTTTGTACTATTTTGTATAGGATTGTGTATCTACATCAATATTTGACTAACGAGAAATAGGCTTGATCCTTGATGAATATTGCATGTCACTATTGAGTGGGTACACTGGACACCAGGTAACATAACTCTTGGATGATTATGATAATGTAAATTTAACGTCAATACTTTTTTAAATAGACTATGTCGCGGTGTAGCAAGATTTTAAGAAGAATCATGCCGATCATGTATTAAAAAGCTGTCTGTCGGCCGCATACAGACGTCTAAAATGATCAAGGGTATGCAGACACCTGGTGTCCGACGCGGCCCCTGCGACCCGATGCGATAGTGGTCACGTGGTGCTCGCCACGGCCTTCGGGACTGAACATGGTTTTTAGTATGGCGCTCAACGTGATATTACCGACCTTAGGCAAGGTTAGCATAGGCACCCGCTGGAAGATGTGCGCGCCGTACTGCAGCACGGGCAGGTAGGTCTCCAGCACCCGGTACAGCGCGTCCGCCAGCCGCCCGCCCTGCCGCCCGCCCAGCCGCGCCAGGTCGCCGTGGTACACCCGGATCATGCCGGATAGGAGGGACGCGCGGTTCGATAGCACCCAGTCCGGGATATTGCGGTCGCTGCCGACGGCCTGTAGGATGTGGGGTTAGAAGGGTTGTCTGGCTTTTGGGTGTGTTGGGACGCATGATCGTTGCGAAGTTCTAGGGTTTAATAATAACTACGTGAATAAATTAAAATTAATATAACATTTGGATTAACAGTATGGGAAAGACTGAATTTAAAAGACCCAAATAGTATAAGATCCCGCTGCTAAATCTCTACGTTCATTCATAACGTATAAAGTCAAACAAACACTTTAACATAAGTTTAAGAATAGGAGAATACACTGACAAGACGCACCAAGGCAAAAGTGGCCGCAAATTATTTTAGTAAGTAATTAAAAATTGTATGAACGAACTGTATAAAAAATAATATTTTTTCAAATGTGGTATGCGTTTATATTTTCTTTCGTGAAAAATAAGACATAAACAAAATTTTGTTTTCATACACATACACATTTTCCCTGTTCACTTAATAAATTTTTATTTTAAAATAATTATTTTATAATTTTTAGTGATTTTCCATTATATTAATTACGTAAAACGTATCTAGATCAGATAGAAAACATTCTTATAAAGGCGAGGGTCCGAAGTGAGAAGAATAAAAGAGCATTTCGTACATGCTATAGAATAATTAATGTAAGGGAAATAAGAGAAGTTTTTCAAGACGGTACTAAGTGGCGATCGATAGTATCCGCCTACCCCAATGGGAATAATGGGCGTGAATACAGGTAAGTAAGTAAGTATTTAAAAAATATAAATATAGTTATTATTATATTAGTCATAAAATATAAATAGAAACAATAGCACAGTTTGTGAAATATATTTGGATATATCGCGTTTTAGTAGATGGCAACCCTAATTTGCGGCCGCTTTTTCACAGGCAGCTATGTATTACCATATAAGGAAAAAAATAGCTTTAATTTCATATAAGAAATATGCGTATAACTTATGGACGTATAAAACACACCAAAATATAACCTACTTACACCTGGCTGCGAGGTAGTTGCGGCCGAATTTGCAACGGCACCTATGGATTAATATATTCTTTATATCCACTGCTATGATGGGGATGTTATAATATTTCGAAAACAAGTGGACGAAATTTGACTCCGAAAAATAATAAACATTAATTAAATTAAAATTACTTGCGGCCACTTTTGCCTGGCTGCGTCTTGTCAGTGTATTCTCCTATTCATAAACTTATGTTAAAATGTGTGTTTGACTTTATACGTTATGAACGTAGAGATTTAGCAGCGGGATCTTATACTAAAAGATCTGTGCTATTAGTCACAAAAAACGTTTTTTTTTATATTCAACAGAAAGTAACATAATTTTATACTTGAATAATTCAACAAAATTAATTATAATAAAATACAATAAAAAATATTTATTTTGTACGTAAGCTATCCCAGCCAAGCTGACCTATAAGTAAAAAACTTTTCCCCCAGCTTGTCCTGATTGATTCTGATCATGTTAGTTTCATGTTAAGAGCAACTGTCACAAGTAAAATATATATTGTTAGAGATTAAATTACTACATACATTAAAGCTAAGTGTTGCACTAATTTGGAATATTTGAAGTAAAATGAGGTACATACCAAGATATATCGGCCGTAATCTCTCAGAATGAACTTGCCACTTTGTAAAGTGATGGCGACGGGTTGTGAGAACAGCGCCTTCACACAATGAGCAGTACCAACCACCTAAAAACACAGTTGATTTTTGTCACTTTGAACAAGTAATAAACTTTCCAAGAGCTGTGCGAGGTAGCTAAGCGTTGTGCGAGGAAAAAATCCACCAATAGAATTACTTCATTATCCTAGCCTCGCTCAGCTCAGCTCTGGTGGAATAGGGTTTAGCAAAGCGAGGTCAGTCTACATACAAAACAAGCGAGAAATGTGTGCGAAGGATGTGTTGCAACGAATGTGTTGCGAGGAATGTGTTGCGAGAAATGTGCTGCGAGGAATATATTGCGAGGTTTGCGAAGATTCCCTGCCAGCCGTGCAAAGTAGACGTGCAGAAAATAGATATGGATAATTCCCCCCGTTACACATTTCACAGCTTCGCAACGCATCCTCGCACCGCACATTAATGCGCATTTTGACAGCTCCGCTACACATCCTCGTATTAGACATTTACTTCGCACAGCTCTGGTGGAAACCCCTACACATTTCCACAGCTCAGCTACACATCCTCGTACGACACATTTTACTCGCACAGCTCTGGTGGGTTCGCAGCCTACTCTGGTTATTGATAGCTAAGACGACATCTTTGGTCGATTGCATAGGTACTAGCTTCCCGGCCCGGAGGTTGCAGGCAGGTTCAATCCCTGCTGCAACATTTATGTGATGAGTAATGGGAATAATATTTGTTGTCTTGGATTCTATTTATGTGTTTTATGACATAACATAAACGTTTACGCCGAATATCCCCGAAGGGGTTGGCAGAGGTACTAATACTTCTGAACATCACGTGACTTTGTCTGTCAGACTGTATACTCTCGTGATAGGGGACAGGCCTAATGCTGTTTGGTACGAATAAATAATTATGTGTTTTATGTAATCCTATTAATATTATAAATGTGAAAGTTTAGATGTTTGTGTGTTTGAGGTAAAAAGGCTTCTCAATTACAAAATGCATATGAATTAAATTAAGCAGAAATGTTAGATAATGACCCAAATTATAACATAGGATACTTTTCATCCCAGATTTTTTCACCAATAAAATATTCACACCTGATTGAACTCGGAGCAAATTTACAGTACGAAGTCTGTCGGGTCAGCTAGTATTGTGTATTGTATTGTGAACGGGTATGATTTCCGCAAGTTGACGTCTGCTAAGGGAATGGCACTAGTAATGGGTCAGCTAGTATCCAATAATACGAGTCATACTTAGTTTGGGGCTTACTTGATCTGTGTTTAATAATTCTGTATATTTATTTTAAATTTTATTGAAAACTCACCGCCAACAACCCTATATGATAAAGGCTATATCCCACTTTCATAATTCTACCATCACTACACGATAATAAAGTAAAGCTTTGATACTATTAGTAATTTAATTTAATTTTCCGTACTGGTTTCAGGCTTTACAACAGAATTAAGTCTCAGAATGATATACCCAGCAATGTTTAATTCTATATTAACTAGTAAATTTATTGTAATCATTTTTCTGTTTTTCACTTAAGGATAATATTAATTGTGTAAATTTTCCAAAATAATCATAATTATATTGTGTGTATGCTAGGGACATATACCTAGGAATATGATCTAGCCCTATTTTCTATGTTCATATTATTATGTTTGTGTAATATTGATTGTATTCTGTTTTATGTTCTTCAATTAAATAAATAAATAAGTAAATATTTTTTACTATGTTCTCCCCAGCAACTTCTAAAAGTAGCTGAAGTTTTTTTATTCTCGTCAATATTAAAAACTACTAGGGCCACCTGTAGTAGAGATGCAGTTTGGGGACTAATGGTCGTGAGTATGAGTAACGGTTTATATTAAAATTTGTTGGTTAATTTAAGTTCATATTCTTCTAAGTAAAGCATATTTTTTTATATTATCCTCATATAGGTTCCCATTCCTACTCCAAGGAGCAAGCTGTATCAATCTTAAATCTGTGACTGTTTATTCATGCTTAATGATTTATTGCTCAATAGTTAATCAAATTTACAAAATTTGTGCAAATCCTATTTTACCTGTCCAGCCAATGCATGTCTCTGTGTGTCAGAGACCCATCCGGGGTGGAAGTACAACACAGCATCGGCTGGATCATCCTCTTCAGTTGTGCATGCTTCGGTGTCGTACACAAACACTATCATCATTTCCCTAGAAATATATTATAATATTATTAATTACTTTTTTTTCTATTTAGGTATCCATGTATACAATGATTAAATTGTTTGGAAGACTATTAACAAAATAATTGTATTAAGCATATATGTGATTTTTCTGCTTATTAAGACCAAAAAAATACTTGATATTTTATATATTTAAATGTAAGTTTTTATGGGTTTACTCTACCAAATCTGTATAATCCTCAGACATTGTTCAACTTAATTACAACAATGGCCAATTTGGCTATTGCAAGTGGGATTTTGTTAAAAGCCTATAAAAAATACTGACAGGAAACATATTTAATTACTCAAGATTTTTAACAGATAAATGCCTAACATGTGTTTCCGTGTAGTGTCTGCTTAGAATAGCACTACTCCGTTTCTATTTATGGGTGTACGTAAGAGGCGACTAACGGTATTGAGGCTTTTAAGGGATTTTTGGGCAATGCGGTGGGAGACCCATCACCAACAACCTTTACTTTACTATCTTTTTCCCACTCAACTTTCCAAAAGTGGCTGAGGAATTTCTAATTCCTTAGCTCTGGCTACCCTTACATATACTCACCCCATTAGTTCCCATTGGGATAGGCAGAGACTATTGATCGCCACTTCGTACGATCCTGACAAACCTCTCTAGCTTCGTTTACATCCATCAATCATTCCATGCATGCTCTTTATACTTCGGACGCCAGCCTTTTTGAGCACACTCTCAATTTGGTCCAAGTGTGTTCCCCGTGGTCGTCCTCTATTAACTGAACCATCCACACTAGCTCTGTAGATCCCTTTTACCAATTTTCTATCATCCATCCTCTCTATGTGCCCAAACCATCTCAACATTTCTTTTTCTATCTTTCTTACAATATCATCTTTCACACCACACTTTTCACGAATAGCACTATTTCTCACTCGGTCACATAATCTAACATTACAATTTTTTTTACAAATTGTGTGACTATGTATGTAAATGCCTAACATATATCTTTACTATAATTTATTAATCTTATTTATTGTAATTAAAGCTCCCAGCCATAAAACTGATCAGATTTGAAAGATTAATTCAGCATTAGTTAGCCCATTCATTGAGGCAGACATGAAGGGAGTCTGGTGTATTGGAACTTACTTTCTATGTTTCATATTTTATACTCTTTAAATTGGACATTGTTAAGAAAAAGGACTCAACCTACACTTTCACCGAAATTGAGTTAAGTATGCCAATGTATTGCTGAAAGTTAGATCAATGAAAAGTAAAAAATTCACTTATAAAAAGTGCATGTTAAACCACCCAACCTAGCCCACAGTATGAAAAAAGATACTATATTTCCAACTTCAAATGCTTATATCTCAAAATTGACTTTTTGTGGGTTGAGATCCTTCGCTTAACTATGTCCAATTATCGGTGATAAATTACTATTTTTAAACATACATACATACACTCACGGCTATAAATCCCTAGAAGGGGTAGCCAGAGCTAAGGAATAACAAATTCCTCAGCCACTTTTGGAAAATTGAGTGGGGAATAGATGGTAAAATAAAGGTTTTTGGTTAAACTATTTTCAAACTGCCCAGTATATCAATATAGTAAAGTTAATGTTAAGAATTTATTTAAAACTAGATAGCAGTAACATTAAGTTACATTTTTCTTGCTGTTCAGTGGAGTAAAAGAACGAGGTGTATAGAAAATAATCATAAATATAAGGGGCGGACAATTGATATCATATTAATAATAAAATTATTACCATAGGTCAGCATTACTTACTTTGCCATGTTGATGAATATGAAGCAACTGGACTTAAATAGATTATTGATTCTTTTACTGCATATTTATGAAAGTATTTAGCAAGAGCACACCAACTGATTTTTAATATATTCACTCAGGTTTTATATAATCGGATTAGATATTATTGCAACACATATTTGTTTTCAATTAAATTAAATAAATATTGGAATTTTTCGGCCGAGGCTATTTTCACAGAAATATTGATATAAGTATTGGTTTACGGACCTGGTTTCTTGATCTTTTGAGCCAACCGAAAATCTATGTTAACTTTCGAACGACTCAAATATTTACTAAAAAAATTAAACTTAGCACAATTAGGAACAAAACTAAGAAGCTTTATGTTCAGGAGTATTAAATTGAATTTTTACTGTACAGTAAACGGTTTCTTTTTGACACTTTTTGTTTTGCAACATAAGCTAAAGTATTCCAGTAATTTTCGGTTTTTGCTTGCGCAACTACAACAGCTCGCAAAACATAACATTATTTTATCCCACATAGGAGACAATTAAATAAAAGCGAGAATACTGAATAAAATACTATAAAAAATCCCTCAATTTCATATCCATCCGTCCATCCACGTCAATCTTCGGTGTCAATAGCCAAACATTGGCGGAAACGTCAACTAAACATTCACAGCTGATCTTCCCACCAAAAGAAGATTCTTATATTTTTTTCGGTCAAATCAGCCGCGGCGGAATTTTTCACGCAAAACTGACAACCTGTGACTCTCTCTGTCATCAAACTGTCACTCATAATGTTTGTCAATATTTTATGTGATTGTCAGAAGTTGACTACACAATTTTTAATGTGGCACACCTTGTCTGACACAGTCAATTATGTATGTGCCAGTCTTGAAGCTACTAACTAAACAGGAGAGCGTACTCACAAAAATATGGTAAACAAAAATGTAATTTATTACGATGCTATAAAGTTAATTATCTTTTAAAGACTGTCAACCAGAGAAACGTCCTAGAACGAGAGCCGTGTGAGAGAGAAGTGTGTCCCGCTCGCACGGTTGCCAGTCGAGATTAAGTTCAAAGAAAAACAAATTAAAGTTATTTATAGGGAGTATTTTATAAAAAGCAGGTTATTAACTGTTCCTTTATTGTATTTTATTTTAATTATTATTGTCGCCTATCGATTTGGAGATAAATAATTGGTTAAGTTTGGCAAAAGGGATATTAATATTTGTCACGGGTATCCCCATCGAAACAAGATAAATGTGGAGTCCACAATAAAAAAAAATAAAAAGATTTATTTGCCAAGTAACAGATTACACCATTTGTACTTAACCCTTTCCACGCCAAGAGTTTTAGTCAAAAACGTTCATCACACGCCACGGCAATAAACGCGGTTGATTTACTAGTGTTGGTCGATATTGTCGATAACTATCGATCAGTTATCGATAATATCGATATTATCGATAACTGGAGACGGCGGTGCTCCTGCCAACCAATTAAATTCGTCATCTTCTCCCTAAAACAATAGTTGTAAATTACTCACAAAATTCTTATATTTTTAGTAACACGAAATAAAAAATAAAAATAAATTAGATAGGTAGTAAGTTTTTTTTTCTAAAGTTAATACATCTTTATACCTAGGTATTAGTTTCCATATTCCTATAAAAAAAAATACAAACACTATATTGTACCAGAGCAGAGTAACTACACTAGATTGAGATTGAAAACACTATATTGTATTATAATTTTTAATAACTTACCTGTTGATTATGTATGAACACTTCATCACTTTCAAATTCAACATCATCAGTTCCTTTTAAAATCCTTATCAACTCCTCTGCAGTGGTCATATTTCAATAAATATTAATTTACAATAATAATAACTCAACTTAGCAACGCAAAGATGATAACCCAGTAAATAACATGATTTTGCAGGGTACTTCCATAATTTATCGATATCTCCTACCCTCATTGTACAGCACAAAAAAATAGTTCTAGAAATATCTATCGCCTCTGACGTCACTTCCGTGTCTGATATATCAGACTTGGCGTACGAGACTGATGCATGATCGTGTCGCTATAGTGTTGTGACATACCATGAAATTTACTGGATTCGATACAAAACATAATTTGAAAATATATTAATTTCTCTGTGGTAAAACTTGGTAAAATAACGTCACACTAAAATTTTCTATGCGCAAAACAAAAACCTGTATAATTTTGACATTTTTAGACGTTTCTTTTTAGAGTACCAGATTTCTGGCTTTGGCAGTAACATTGTAATGTAACATCACTAATGTCTGATATATCAGACATTGGCGCTGAGGGTTCAAATAAAAAAAGAGTCGGATTTAACTAATAAACACGGTTTTGTTTTTAATAATTTATTATTAAAATAACATTATAATACATTGTGAAATTGTTATTTTTGATTAACTAAAGTATAAACTGTCTGAAAATTTTATGCATATGTCGTCAGGTACTATAACGATAAGAAAAAATAGAGTTAAATTGGTAAGATTTATTTGTCTGATATATCAGACTTTGGCCGCGAGGGCACGAAACTTAAATGTCTAATATATCAGACTTTGGCGCTGAAAAGGTAAAACTAACGATCATTGTTTTACAAATTGTAATTTATAATGCAGCTATTCTTTAGCTTTTTATGACATATTAAGAGGTCGAGTAGAAAAACAAAAGAATATTTCTTCGTTGTGGCTTGTAGTACAAGACAAAACAATAAAACTCTAGTACCTAAACTAGGCCGGGCCTGTATCTTAGGTACTAGTTTTTTCCCATATATTTCATTAATTATTACATTTCAATTTAGAAGACATATCTATTTTAAGGAGCTAGGTAAGGTAGGAGCAGAGCGTTATTTTAAAGTTGGGTAGTTATGAATAATAATTTGGTTTTCTACAATAGTATTATGGTCCAATGAACTAGCGCGCGAGAGCGTGCGCGTCATAAAAATATGACGTGATAGTTAGACTACTTTGACTATGATGTGTTACAATTTCGTTTTTTGTCCTATTTTTATATTTTAAAACAAAATGTTAATTTTTATGCAAACTAAATGTTAACAAAAATATACATTTTATGATAAAAAATTGTTTTTATCAAAATGAGTAAAACGTACACAAGCGGTTACATTATGGCGTTACTTTATGATTCTAAGATTAATCGGAAACATTTACATACAAATGCAAACAAACACACATACTTACACACACACACACACACACACACACATACACACATACATATACTTACAGTACACACAGCCACACCACATAAACGCACACTAACACATATACACACATACACACACATACAAACACACACAAACACACACACACACATACATTTAATTATTTAGATGACTTAAACAAGCTTTCTATTTCTTCATATTTTTTGTTTTTAGCCATGAGATTATTACTTTTTTACATTCAAAATAGTTCATAGGATAAATGTTCAGTATAGCATTTAATTTATTATAAATAAAAGGTCCAATATAACAATGAAATTTTGTGATAAAATTTGATTTATGATCGACAGTGGGACAAACCCTATTCCTGTGTCTAATGCTAGTATCACGTGTTTTGTCGTATTCAATTTTTTTATGTTGCAGCATGATAGTTTCCTTAATAAATAGCTGTCTAACTGTAAGGACATCACATTCGTTGTAGAGATCCGCAGTTGGGTAGCGGAACGGTTTAAATCTCATTACCTTTAAAAGAGCTCTTTGAGCTCTCTCCAAAGTTAAAATATGGGTTTTACGTGCTCCACCCCAGGAAGTTATACAATAACCCAGAATCAATTGTGCTAGAGCAACATAAACATTCTTTATTAAGGGATAGTCCGCAACGTGTCTTAACTTCTTAAAAATTGATATAAGTCTTCTAACTCTATCACTTAACAGTTTTATATAAGGGCACCATGATAGTTTTTCATCCAAAATAATGCCCAAATATTTTATTGTACTAGCTCTTTCTAAAGAGCACATATTGAGTTGCATCAAATTATAACTATCTTGTCTACAAATATTAATGTTGAAATTTTTATGAGGGAGCGAGCGATTGCTGTTGACGAACACCATAAATTTTGTTTTTGATGTATTAAGAGTTAAAAAATTTTTCGAAAGCCAGTCAGCTGTTTTTTGAAGCCCAAGTTCAGTAAATATTTTAGCTTCGTCCCATGTTTTACCAAAGAATATCAGAGCAGTATCGTCAGCAAATGTGATTAATTTACCATTAACTATTTCTAGATTGCATAGGTCATTAAGATATATTAAAAACAATGTAGGCCCAAGTAAATTTTTTCAAACAATTTATCATATGTTTGAGTGTTTTGGAGCTTTTATCATTTACATTTCATCAAAAATTCTTAAAACATCACGATTACTTCGAGAAGACAATTGGAATCAAGACACAACCAGAAAAGAACTTGCACGGATTTGTCAATCTGCAAATAAACTAACAAAACGAAACACAGGAAGACAAAATATTGGAAAACAGGTACCTGAAGTTAGTACGTTACTTTTGAGATTTGTGGCCGAATCCATTTGACGGTTTAATCCAAACAGGTATTTGTCGTTTTAATTCACTGCATGTAAACAAACTTCGTAATTAACCAATAAGCTCGCCAGCTGATATCTGTCAACGGAGCAGGCGCTCGCGCATCATCACAGAGTAGCCTACCGCTGTCTCCTGACGCGACGTTCCTATAATCACAATTTATCCAATACCTGGGTTGCCAACAAAAATAAAATTTTAATATCTACAAAATGACAACAAAGTGCAATGGCTGTGGTAAGCAAATTAAAACTTTACATTATATGGAATGTTCTAAGTGTGCCAAGCTGTATGATTTAAAATGCATTAACGTTAATGAGGAGACATTCAGCCAGTTAAGTGAACAGCAAAAGAGTACGTGGCTGTGCCCATTCTGCAAAAGTTCTATGCCTAAATCGGATAATACCTCAACTCCAATCCGGCCTGGGAACAGCCTTAACCTTTTCGACGATACGTATACTTGTACAAACACAATAAATACAAACAGGGGCTCAAAACAATCAACGAGCGAGACCGAAAAGTCATCTATCACACACGTTCTGAACGAAATTAGGCAACTGCGCCAAGAAATTAAAGATTTGAACGAAAATATGGCACAAAAAATTATCGACTTAGAACGCAAAGTAAGTAGCCAAGATATGGAGATTCTTGTCCTGAAGTCTAAAGTAACTGAACTAGAAACAAGTCACGAGATCAAGGATCAGTTGGCAATGAACAGTCATTTAGAAATCATTGGTTTTCCCGAGACCCCCAACGAAAATGTAGAACATTTGGTACTACAAGCCTGCAAAAAGATCGGCGTTGATTTATCTGAGCAAGACATGGCTGAAGTTTTCCGGGCAGGAAAGAAACCCCCATCAGCTATAAATACTTCACCACCAGATCAGAGGAAGTCACGACCCATAATTGTAAAATTAGTCCGCCAGAAAAAACGCGATGAGATCCTTCAAGCAGCCAAAAGCAGACGGGGCCTCACAACCGAGGGTATATCCGATTCAAAACCAAACAATATTTACTTCAACGAGAGACTTACTAAAAATAAAAGGATCTTATTTCGCTCAGCAAGGATTAGAACTAGAGAGTACAATTATAAATTTTGTTGGATCAAAAGAGGGCGCATATTTGTGCGCAAAGAAGAAAAACGACCGCAAATTGAAATCGTCTCAAATTTGGATCTGGACAGTAAAATTGGTAAACCTGTATCGTCAACGAACTAGAGCAGAATGTTTTATGAAAGTATTCGTAAGTTATTCGTATGTTACTGTACTGATTATTTTGCAAAGATCAATTAACTTAAATTTAAATCTCATATCGTCTCTTTTTCATAATAATTATTTGCACATTTATATTAATTTATTGTTTAGTTTTATGTTTTGTAATATAAGGTTTGTAGTTAAAAAACAATTAAGCAGATGTCTCATATATTCCGACATTTATAAAACACACGCCAACAGCTCTACACTTAACCATCAGTCACATCGAACTTACTCAAGCAAATTCCTACACATGAAAACTCCACGTAAAGTCCCTTACCTATGTCGTGATCCATACGTTCGTAATAACGCCTTTACAGTCATCCACTGTGCCAATCATATCACCGATGACAGTGACATTGGTATTTTGATCAAAAGACCTGATAAAAATCTTATCATTATCTTGGTCAAATGGCATCATTAAATGTACTTGATGAAATCGACAGTAGCTATGAGATACCATGTCATTCAATAGGTACTGCTGAAAATTGTGGTGACATATTAAATAGATACAATTTGAAAATTTTGAACATTAACATCCGAAGTCTGAATCGTAATTTTGATTTGTTTCTGGTTACTTTAAAACGATTGGACATTAGGTTTGACGTTATAGTTCTGAGCGAATGCTGGCTCCAGAAATCCCCCACTATTCCCAAGATTCAGGGATATGTTGCTTTCAACTCGATTAAGTATATTAATAAATCTGGTGGGGTCGTTGTTTACGTCAGGGACATTTGGTCATGTAACGGAGGTGAACTCGAAGTAGAAGATGCGAATTGTGTCCTGGTAAATGTAGAGGACAAGTTTTCGGTGGTTGGCATATATCGCTCACCTTCTTTTCGCAACCCATCGCCTTTTATAAATTCCCTGGAATCATCGCTTTTATCGAGAAAACGAAATTCTTGCCTATTTGTTGCTGGTGATTTAAACATTAATATCCACGACGAAGCTGCCGAAAGCCTTTACGCTTCAGAATACCTTAGTGTGATGTCTCATTTGGGCCTGGTATCATCAATCAACATACCGACGCATATTAAAACAAATATTGACCATATTTTTATTCCCTCGTCTAGTCGAGCAGAATCAATCGTTTGTGCTACTGAACTTACCAATCACGACCTTTGCATGGTGGGAGTTTCTGCACGAATAAGAAATGGTATAAAACCTAACCGTAATAAAACTAAAATTGATTATGATGGTATCAAGACAGATCTTAATTCAATAGATTGGAGCTCCATCCTTGCCGGAAAGAATTTGGATGACTCAGTTGTAACCTTTTCAGATCAAGTATCAAAAATTGTTTCAATTCACAGTAAATCTGTCGTAATATCACGCTCTAAAATAACTTTAACACCTTGGATGACTCCCGGACTACTCAAGTGTTCTCAACATAAGGATAAATTACACCAAGCAGTCCGTGATAATCCCAATAATCCCACCACAAAACTAATATTCATTCGTTACAGAAACTTTTATATAAATTTGATCAGAAAAGTTAAATTAGCCTACTACGAAAATAAATTTACAAACAATAAAAAATCACCAAAAAAGATATGGAGTACGATTAACGAAATCGCTCATAGATCAGAGACTAAATTAGCAAGTAAAGAACTCATAGACATCAACAAGCCGGGAAACGAACGTTGTCAACGTCGGTAGTAATTTGGCCAAAAACATTCTCAAAAAAATCAAAGAAACGCAGCAGTCCGTTGCAAGGAAAATAAAAATTAAGAATCCTTCTCCCCCCAACTCATTGTTCCTCACACCTACTGACTCAGAAGAAGTTCTTAAACTGATACTGGCTCTCGACAATGATAAGGCCGCGGGTATAGATGGTACTGGTAACAGACTTCTTAAATCTATTGCTCATTCTATCTGTCAACCCTTAGCTGATATCTTTAACAAAAGCATGTCCTCTGGTTCCTTCCCATCTGTCTGGAAGACAGCCTTAGTGAAACCTATTCACAAGGAAGGCCCTAAGGATAACCCTAACAATTATCGACCAATATCCCTCCTAGTAGCCTATTCTAAACTCTTGGAGCGTCTTATTAATAATCGATTGATGACTTTCTTGGAATCCAATGGGCTTTTGTTTGAGAATCAATTTGGTTTCCGGCAGGGTAAATCTACCGAACATGCCGTGAACCTTTTGGTTGATACGGTATCTACCACCCTCGACCATGGTCTCAAATGCATCGGTATCTTTTTAGACCTTGCTAAGGCCTTCGATACCGTTTCAATTGAAATCCTGCTCAAGAAAATGGAGGCAATCGGCGTGAGGGGTATTGCTTTGGACTGGTTTAACAGTTATCTTACCGCAAGGAATCAAATTCTCGAAGTAGCAAACTTGAGAAGCTGTCCTGAGAATATTAGCTACGGCGTACCGCAAGGGAGCATTCTCGGACCTACCTTATTTCTAATATACATTAATGATATATCCGCAAATCTCTCGCAAGATATTAAATTAATATGCTACGCCGATGACACTGCCCTTCTATTCCATGGCAAGACTTGGGTAGATGTTAACAATTCAGCGCAAAGCGGCCTTTCTACAGTGACGGCATGGCTACAAGAAAACCTTTTAACTTTAAACGCAGCCAAATCAAAGTACATTTGTTTTCACAAAACTAAGGCGTCATCTCCTCCTCCGACTATCTCTATCAGGGTTCATGATGGTTCATGTCTTTGGTCGCAGGCCCACCCGATCATCCCATGCCAATGCGAACACTTAACTAGGACAACGACCTATAAATATCTTGGTGTGATCTTGGATGAAAACATGAACTTCAAGGAACACATATACTGCACCGCGTCCAGAATACGTAAGCTGTTTCACCCTATGAGACTGCTTCGTGAATGTGCTAACGCCCACATACTCAGAATGGTGTATCATGCTCTGTGCCAATCGGTTATTGAGTATTGTATTTTGGCTTGGGGTGGCTGCGCGGCCTCAATTCTGATAGTCCTGGAAAGAGCTCAGAGAGCAATCCTTAAGCTTTGCCTGGGTAAACCTCGCCGTTATAGTACCTCACTTTTGTATTCGGAGGCTAAAGTTCTCAGCGTACGTCAACTTTATATACTTAAATTAACAGTAGTCTCTCATAGGCAGTTTCTGGCATGTAACGACCGTAGTAATTTGTCTTCAAAAAGAACCTTTAGAATGCCTATCCCTTTGATGAAAACTACTTTCGCGCAACGATTTTTTAGATTCCGATCCCCTTTTGTATATAACAAACTTGTCATGATTTCGGATGTAATAAGAGAAAGCAATATATACAATTGTAAAAAGATTGTTTATGGTATCCTAGAGACCATGAGTTACGAAGAATGCGAGGCATTACTTGGAGTTGTCAGTTAAGTTTACACACATTCATACATTCACACAATAACATACACACATAAACACACACACACACATACACACACAAATAGTCGTCTTAAGACATCCAAATGTTGCTATAGGTTTGTAAAATATTGTTTTTTATTTATTTTATATCTCTGTAAGTTAGAAATTCTGATTTATTATTTTTAGCGTTATTCTAATTTCTATTATCATTTATTGTTATTTCACGTTTTATTCCCTGTGTAATATAAAAAAATTTGGAACTGTATAATTTTTACTTTGAACATTTCTACTAAAATTGACCCACGCGATACAGGCTCAGCCTAGTGCGTGGGAAAATGTATTGTCAAGAACCATATGTACAGTTATTTTGGAAAATAAACGATTATTATTATTATTATTTATATTACATACATACATACATATACTCACGCCATTAATTCCCATTGGGGTAGGCAGAGACTATCGATCGCCACTTCGTACAATCCTGACAAACCTCTCTAGCTTCGTTTACATCCATCAATCTTTTCATACATGCTCTTTTATTCTTCATACTTCGGACGCCAGCCTTTTTGAGCACACTCTCAATTTGGTCCAAGTGTGTTCTCCGTGGTCGTCCTCTACTAACATTACCATCCACACTAGCTCTATAGATCCCTTTTACCAATTTTCTATCATCCATCCTCTCTATGTGCCCAAACCATCTCAACATTCCTTTTTCTATCTTTCTTACAATATCATCTTTCACACCACACTTTTCACGAATAACGCTATTTCTCACTCGGTCACACAATCTAACATTACAAATTTTTCTGAGGGACCTCATCTCTACTGCATTCACTCTGCTCTCATGCTTCTTCTGCCACACCCAACATTCGCTTCCATACATAAGCGTAGGAACAAGAACAGCATCATGCACAGCCATTCGGGCCTTTTCAGACACCGATTGACTGATCATTAGGCTATTCATTGCTCCATTTACCGCATTACCCTTTTTCACTCTTCTTTCAATGTCTTCATCACATTTTCCATCCCTTGTAAACAAACTTCCCAGATATACAAACTCCTTCACCTGTTCCACATCCTTACCATCAATCGCAATCACGCATTCTGTCACATCTTCCTGTCTCTCAAAAACCATCGTTTTGGTCTTATCCACATTCACCCTCATTCCCTTTCTTACAAAAGACTCACATGCAATATTCATCATCTCTTGCAACTCTTCTGCCGATGATGCAAGTAGCACTTGATCGTCAGCATACAAGAGGCATTTAATGATGAATCCACCCAGCCTTAGTCCATAATCACTTTCACGCAACTCTGTCAAACAGTCATCCATGAACAAATTGAAGAGCCACGGAGAAGCTACACATCCCTGTCGGACACCCCTAGAGATTCCGAACCAGTCAGTGTTTTCCCCGTTTACTCTTACACATGCACTAGAATCCTCATAGAGTGATACCAATGCACGTATAAGTTGACTCCCCAAACTGAACTTGGATAACACCTCCCATAAACACTTTCTTACCACCCTATCATACGCCTTCTCTAAATCAATGAAGGAGCAATACACCTTTTGGTTCTTAGCTAAGAACTTTTCAGTGATGCTCCTTAGAGAGAAGATTTGATCCATACATCCCATTCCTTTCCTAAATCCCGCTTGCACATCCCATATTTTCTCATCAGTTTCATTCATCACTCTTTCAATCAGTACCTTACCATACAATTTACCAACAATGCTGAGTAAGCTGATGCCGCGGTAGTTTTTAGCCTCTTGGTGTGACCCCTTTCCTTTATATAGAGGCACAATCACCGCCTTGCACCAGTCTCGAGGAACTTTGCCACTCGACCAGCATTTTTGGAAAAGGAAGTACAACCAAGAAGCCACCAACCCTTTACCAGCCCTCAGCATTTCGATAGTAATCCTATCATACCCTGCCGCCTTCCCTACTTTCATACTTTTCATTGCTTTCATTATTTCTTCCATACTAATGTCACTGTCACTGAAATCACCCATCTCTTCGTTCCAATCAAAATTACTGTCGATTGGCGAAGAAATGGATGCATCCTCTTTTTCAAACAGTCCCTCAAAATAATTCTTCCATACCCGTTTCATGCTACTTTCATCCGTCGCCAATTCACCCTGTTCATCTCTTATTACACTCACTCTCGTGTTTTGGGAAACTCCCTTTTCCTTCCGGATATACTTCCAGGATAACTTTTGGTTATTCCGGAAATTATCAGAAAGTTTCCTCTCACACCACTCTTGCAAATCCCGCTTTTTCTTTTCTATTTTCTTCTTCACCTCATTCTTAACTCTCTTATATTCATCTTCACTTTTCTGCACTACATCGTCAGTTACACTCGCATTCATCCGTTTACTAGCTTTAATCGCTAGTAAATCTAACCACGCTTTCTTCTTATCTCCAACCGCCTCTTTCACAACTTTATCCCACCAACTTGTTGGTGGTCTATTTGACCTTTTGCACACACCACAAACTTCCGTCGCACATTCAACCATCGTCGATTTGAGCACATCCCATACTTCTTCTATTTCCATTTCATCCTTCATCTCCACGCAAGTTAGTCTATCATCCAAATTTTCTCACATATTCATCTCTGATATTTTCATCTTCTTGCAGTTTTTCCACTTTTATTCTCGCAAAATCCGTTGTTGACACTTTAGGCCTGTGACGCCAACGCGTACACAGACCCCTTAATCGTGATATAACGAGAAAGTGATCTGTGCCAACGTTCGTGCCCCTATAGACCCTGGTGTCAACAACCTTTGCTCTCAGCCTTTCATCAACTATCACAAAATCAATCATACTTCTCTCGCTTCCCCTCTGTCTTGTATACATATGGATATCTTTGTGTTTAAACAACGTGTTTGTAACACAAAGATTCCTCTCCAAACATACCTCAATCAATTTCTCACCATTCTCATTCATTCTTTGATCACCAAACTTTCCTAAAACTCTTTCGCAACCGTTGCGTGCCACACCAACCCAGCCATTAAAATCTCCTAACATTATAAGTCTCTCATTCTGATCACACCCATTCACAACATCGTCTAACAGATTCCAAAACTCCTCCCTCTCGGATAGGGATTTAGACATGTCCGGAGCATAAACGCAAATTATGCGCATCCGGACTAGTCCCAATTTCACCTTAATCCACAGGAGCCTTGGACTCACACATTCGTAATCTTTCATACACTGAGCCATCCTTTCAGATATCAGAAGTCCCACTCCTTGGCTAGCTCGGTCATTGTCAGCGACTCCAGACCAGATTGCTGTGATGTTGCCAAGTTGTGAAACTTCCTTTCCCTTACGCTTCGTCTCATTTAAACATAGAAAATCCAGTTTTCTTTCATTCATAATCATACATACTTCATCTAATTTTTCAAACATTCCTCCACATACATTCATCGTACTGAAGCGGGTCTCTTTAGCCCACTTTTCGCCCCGTGAGAAACCATGGCGTGATGAGTGGCGAGCTACATCCGTCTAGTCCGTTCTGTCCTACCGTTTGTTCTACCGGTAGGACAGAACGGATAAAAATAGTCCGTTCTGTTCGACTACGCTGTCGAACAGAACGGACTACGAAAAAAGTGTCCGGTTTGTTATACCGGTGAGTTTGACAGGTAAATAGTGTTGTGCTACACAATAAATATTCTTGTGACTGGCGGGACTTGGGAAATTTTCACGAGTGAGAAATCATCAAGAGATAAAAAAACATAGGTTTTTTTACCAGAAATATTGGAATAATGCAATGATTTTGAAATGTTTCCCTCCAACCAACTGAATCTGTACAACTTAAAACAGACTAACCAAACTGTGCCCCACTGCCTAATGCCGTGTTGACCTTTATAAGTTGTAATACGTTAGATTAAAACTATGAAGTGGTAAAATAACTTAGACATTTGCTTGCTTGCATATTGCTTGTTTTTCGTGTTTTTCTTAGCATTCATGAAGCCATGCATATATTTTTAATGAAATAGGACAATTGTTGACCGAAAATACAAAAGCCATTTATGTTTGAAAATATGAATTTTATTGCAATAAAAAATAAGTAACTTAAATAAGTAGACATTTTATTACTATCGTCAGTAATAAAGTCACGAAACAAATGTGTTTTGGTTAAACTAGATTCACAAATTTATTTATGTACTTTACTTACTTAGAACTTTTCTAGCAATGAATAATTAAACATCCTTTTTTTTGAAAATAATTATGATTTAACTAATTTTACACTACACATAGCAAAACAAATATGAATGTTTTTATCAAATTAAAATTTGATATGGTCAAGCAAATCATCATCAGAGGGAGTGCTCTTTTCCATTGAGCTATCAAGATCGTTACTGTATTACCTCGGAAATAATTTGGGGCATTATTAATTTTTTTATAGAAATTATTCTAAGTTTTTCTTTCTACTGATGTTTTTACACTCTCGAAAATTTCACAAGTCCCGCCAGGCATTAAAAATACAAACAAAGTTCAAAATAATTTCTAAGTCTTTTTACCCCTTTATGTTTTAAACATGGTAGAAATTTATGAACTATAAGTATAAGTTAAGTTTAGAAAATAATTTACTTATCGGACCTTGGTAAATACCCATCACTCAAAACAATCTCTTGTCGAACAAACCGGACACTTTTTTCGTAGTCCGTTCTGTTCGACAGCGTAGTCGAACAGAACGGACTATTTTTATCCGTTCTGTCCTACCTTTATGACAAACGGTAGGACAGAACGGACTAGACGGCTACATCGCCGCCTCCGTGTTTATTAGAATTGGAACACATATTGGACCCACGAGAAGCAAGGGAAGTAAACTGTCCACCTAGCCAGAGCCCCGCTTGACTAGGTAAGGTTATTTAGTACCCGGAGTGCACCAAGCTCCGGGACGGCGGCACGCTAGCGACCAGGCTCACCCCTGGCCACGCATCCCTCGGCGCGGCAGACCTTGGATTGGTGTAAGGGCGAAGATGGAAAAGCCCTAGTCCCTTAGTCGACTTCTACGACACCCGCGGGAAGAGATGGGGTAGTGCTATTCTAAGCCGACACTACACAGCTATCATTTAATAGTGATAAATATGGGTTCATCAAAGTAAGCTAAATACACTCACCAACGAGAATATAGATGGCCCTACACAAATTGAAAATGACCTTAAAGTAGTAACCGCAGCTATAATACAAACAATCCCAGGGAAAGAAACCAGTAGGTGGTGGACCCCGGAATTGAAAAAAAATGCGCGGTGAACTACGCAAACTTTTCAATAAAGCTAAAAACTCCAGGCTACCTACAGACTGGGAAAACTATAAAAACATGTTAGCCACCTACAAAAAACGAATCCGATCTAGCAAAAGGCAAGCTTGGCGAAAGTTTTGCGGATCAATAGAATCGAACAATAAAGCGGCTAGGGTTCGGAAAATTCTGTCTACCGATAACAACCTCACCGTAGGGCCGCTCAAAACACCTGATAATACATACACCACGACAGATACAGAAACACATAAATTGCTCCTAGACTGCCACTTCCCAGACTGTCATCATACTGATGATATTGACTGGAATGAGGAGCATATTACGCCTCCTACCGAAGCGGACAGGCTCTTCTCACGAGACCTTGTCACTAATGACCAAATTGAATGGGCGGTTAAGTCTTTCAACCCCTTCAAATCACCAGGCCTAGATGGAATCTTCCCTGCTTTGCTCCAGTGGGCAAGAGACATCCTATCCCCCTGGCTGGTCAAAATATATCAATCATGCATCGCTTACAGATATGTACCGATACCATGGCGCGAAGTCAAAGTAACTTTCATACCCAAACCCGGTAAGTCGGACTATACCGACCCGAAGTCCTTTAGACCCATCAGCCTCACATCCTTTCTCTTAAAAACTCTGGAAAGACTCTGTGACAGACATATAAGAGAAAAATCACTTGCGAAAAAACCCCTCCATATAAACCAACACGCTTTCACTAAAGATAAATCAACTGAGACTGCACTACACAACGTAATATCTAAAATTGAATGTGCACTCAGCACTAAGCTATCCACACTAGGCACCTTCATAGATATTGAAGGTGCTTTCGATAAAACTAACATACCCTGTATCGAGAAAACTCTGAAAGACTTCCGTGTTAACTCCACACTCAGGGGTTGGGTTGTTAACATGTTGAGACTCAGAGCGGTCCAAGTAACCTTAAAAGACACCACCAGAGCCATTGTGACAAGAGGATGCCCCCAAGGGGGGGTCCTCTCCCCACTCCTATGGAACATGGTGGTCGACTCTCTACTTAGGAGGCTTAATGCCCGAGGCTACTTTACTGTAGGCTACGCGGACGATCTCACTATCCTACTAAATGAAAATCATGTAAACACGCTCTGCAATCAAATGGGTCAAGCATTAAGAGTAGTGGAGACATGGTGTAACGAATACGACCTGAAAGTAAACCCTAAAAAGACTGAACTAATTCTTTTCACTCACAAAAGGAAACTCCCCCCTTTTGAACTTCCAAAACTCTTTGGAACCCAACTCACTCTTTCCAAGACTGTTAAATATCTAGGAATTACCCTAGATGACAAACTGAGCTGGAAACCACATTTAGATAACACATTAAAAAAAGCCAGCGCTATGCTATGGCAGTGCAAGCGGATACAAGGTAAAAACTGGGGATTAAAACCTAAGATCGTACACTGGCTTTATACCACCATTATTAGACCTGTGATAACCTACGGCTCACTGGTCTGGTGGTCGAGAACTAGATTAACAACAGCCCAAAACGACCTAGAAAAAATGCAACGGCTTGCCTGTATGGCCATCACGGGCTGTATGAGAACCGCACCCACGGCAGCTCTTCAGGTGCTACTGAATCTGCCGCCCTTACACTTACACATACAGCAAGAGGCAGCGATGTCCTCACTTAGGCTGGTCAAGGCAGGACACCTCAAAAATGACTCCAGAATCCTACACACTAATATTTATACAGCGGCCATCCAATACCAGCCCTTACTTACTGCACCATGTGATAGGATAACAAAAACCATTATAACCAAGCACAATTACACTGTTGTACTCGAAGAGGAACAACATGACTACTCCGATATTAAAGAGGTGCGTGTGTATACAGATGGCTCCAAGACCAACCAAGGGACTGGAGCGGGCGTATACTCACAAGACCTCAATATCAAAATCTCCAAAAGCCTAGGCCACCACAATACGGTATTCCAAGCGGAGTGTCTTGGAATAATTGAGGCGGCAATGGCAATCAAAGCCCGTGCGCTGTCCGATATGCATGTCAAAATCATCTCGGACAGTGCATCTGTGCTACAGGCTCTGGATCGTTGTGTGTTCACTTCAGGACTAGTCCTGGAGTGCCACGGTGCTCTGGAGGAGGTAGCTGGGAAAAACATTATAACCCTTCAATGGATTAAAGGTCATAGCGGCTCATTGGGAAACGACGCGGCTGACGAACTGGCTAGGGCGGGGTCGGCCAGGAACCTGCAGGGTCCTGAACCGATTACCCCCCTGCCTTTTGGTCAGCTGCGTGCGTGGCTAAGAGAACGCACACACTCTCTCTCCAAGTCACACTGGCAGGAAGAGCTATGCCAACCCTTGACATAAAGCTGACCGGGCGCGCACTACGACTTAGTAGGAAGGACCTCCGGACAGTGGCGGGAATACTCACAGGACATACCACATTAAACAAACACTTACACACTATAGGCATCACCGACAGCCCTCTATGCCGTGCGTGCATGAAGGCTGATGAGACGGTCGCTCACGTGCTCCAGGAATGCACTGGAGTGGCCGATATCCGAAAAAACACTATAGGAACAATAAAGTCGCTCCCAGGGGCGGTAGCTGACCTGGATAAGCTACTTGCCTTCTGGACGGAATTAGGCTGGGAGAGCTAGTTGACCACTTGGTCCACGTACAATGGTCCGCCATGTCGGGCTCAGTGCGGAAACCCGTGGCGTTTACCGCCCGTCTAATAATAATAATAATAATAAGGGAGCGTGCGAGCCCATAGCGCCCATGAACCCCGTCAACATATCCGAGGAGGATGTGGTGGCTGCGATCCGTAAGGCTCCGAACTGGAAAAGTCCGGGGCCGGACGGATTGCACCATTACTGGTTGAAGGGGTTCACGCGCTGTCACGCTACTCTCGCCCGTCAGTTCCAAATCGCCCTCGAGAGTGGGACGCTCCCGAACTTCTTAACTACTGGGGTCACTCATTTAGCTCCAAAGAGCGATGCTACCGCGGATCCATCACAATACCGCCCCATTACTTGTCTTTGTACAATTTACAAGACCTTGACATCCGTTCTGAGCTCCAAGATTACTCAACACATTGTTGATAACAATGTGATATCTGGAGCTCAGAACGGATGTAGGGGCGGTAGTCGCGGTAGCAAGGAGCTGCTCCTCATCGATGCGGTCGTAGGCCAACTGGTCAAACGCAACCGTCGGAACTTCTCCGCTGGCTGGATAGACTACAGGAAGGCGTTCGATTCGGTACCTCATACATGGCTCATGAGGGTCCTCGAGCTGTACAAAATTGATAGTGCAGTTCGACACTTCCTCGGGCAGTGTATGGGGTGCTGGAGAACGATCCTGAGTTTAGACGGTCAGCGGATGACGGACGCGGATGACCAAATTGATATAAGGCGAGGAATTTTCCAGGGTGATTGCCTGAGTCCAGTTTGGTTTTGCTTGGCCCTGAATCCTCTAAGCACACTCTTGGAGAATTCAGGGACAGGCTTTCAGTTTCGGAGAGGCGGACCACGCTTGCCTCATCTCCTCTACATGGATGACCTGAAGCTTTACGCCCCCACGGCTGACAGATTGGCGGAGCTACTGACGATCACTAATGATTTCAGTGGTTCCGTCAAGATGGAGCTCGGGGTCGATAAGTGTGCGGTCGTTCATGTGGAGAAGGGGCATGTCGTGCACTCTGATGGTGTCGATGTCGGCACCAATCATTTGAGGGCACTCTCCGAGGCTGAAACATACCGGTATCTGGGCATGTCACAAACCATCGGTGTGAAGGTGGCAGACGTGAAACAGGGTGTTTGCGAGGAGTTTTATGAACGCCTGAAAAGTGTGCTTAATAGCTACTTGTCAGGCGTTAATAAGATCCGAGCCATTAACTCCTGGGTCATGCCTGTACTGATGTACACGTTTGGCGTGCTCAGATGGACTCAGTCCGAACTAGACGCTCTGGACAGACGAGTCCGCACGACGATGACCTCTCATCGAATGCATCATCCGAGGTCGTCGGTTATGAGATTGTATATCCCGCGGAAGTGTGGTGGTCGAGGCCTCTTGAGTGCCAAAACCATGCACAACCGCGAGGTATGCAACCTCAGAAACTATTTTTTGACGATAACGGATGATAGTATTCGGGGAGAGGTGGTCGCTAGTGATAAAGGACTGACTCCCTTATCGTTGGCCTCACAGGATTGGCGAAACCCGGAGGTACTTAGCACCTCTGATCGGGAGTCCGTATGGAAAGAGAAGGAGCTGCACGGGAGGTTTTACAAGGTACTTCACGAACCTTTCGTGGACCGTAAAGCCTCCCTGCATTGGCTGCGTTTCGGGGACCTCTTTGGGGAAACCGAAGGTTTTGTCTGTGCAATACAGGACCAGGTTATCAAGACGCGGAACTATCGGAAATACATCCTAAAGGACGGTACCACAGATATTTGTCGAGCATGTGGCCGTCCCGGAGAGTCACTTAGGCATGTTATTTCCGGTTGTTCGGCTCTTGCTAACACTGAGTACTTGCACAGGCACAACCAAGCAGCCAAAATCCTGCATCAGGAGCTCGCTCTAAAATACGGACTCTTGCAACAGAGGCTGCCGTATTACAAGTATCTGCCGGAGCCAATCCTAGAAAACGACCGTGCCAAAATCTATTGGGACCGATCTGTTATCACGGACAGGACTATTCTAGCGAATAAGCCTGATATCGTGGTATGGGATCGGTCGCAGTCGAGGGTGTTTCTAGTGGATGTCACTATCCCTCATGACGAAGGTCTCGTAAAAGCCGAAACCGAGAAGCGTCGGAAATATCTCGATCTGGCTCACGAGATCACCGACATGTGGGGTGTGACCTCGACAGAAATAATCCCAATTGTTTTGTCCGCGAACGGGTTAATTCCAACCAGTCTCGCGACCAACTTGAGGCGGTTGGATTTCTGTGGCGTGTCGGTTCCAGCACAAATGCAGAAAGCGGTGCTGCTCGATACGGCTCGGATCGTCCGTCGGTTCTTGAACCTGACTCCCTGACCCCGACCGACTGTGCTTTTGTCGGGGAGTACCGCCTCTCCCATTTAAAATTTATATTTTCATTTTCGGCCATGGGAGAGGCGAGAAACAAAAATGTTTTCCGAAATAATAATAATAATAATATGGGTTCATGTTATGAAACATAAATAAAATAACCTGTATCATCTCGAACTTTACCACATGAATGCATTAAACGATTTGAATTTGGTTTTGCTCAAAAAGTGGCTGAGGAGATTTTAATTCTCAAGCACTGGCTACCCATTTTTTTATAATCTATTAATTAAGAATAAATATGTATAAAAAACACGTTGATTTACCAAAAACAATGTATATATGTAAATATAAGTGTTTTATAATATATATTTTTATAATGTATGTATGTAAATATAACTAATAAATAAAGGAAAGAAAAATTTCGACACAGGTGGGGATCGAACCCGCGACCTCGGGTATACGCCCCCGTCGCTCTGCCAATTGAGCTACCGTGTCAAAGGCTACGAGTGCATCAGGTCCCCACATGAGGTTTTTATGAACAAAAACATTCAAAATATGTAAATATAAGTGTTTTTGTATCCTTTAGAGGAACTCTTATTAAAACTATGATAGCACTCTGCTATCATTAATATGCAGTATGCAATGGATTTATGTGCAAATGAAAGATTAAAATAAATTGTAGTTAAAAATTTATTTTAATTAACTTGTTCACATGTAAAAATCAGAAGTAATAATGAATAACAAAATTTGATATATGTCATGTAAAAAAGAAGAATAGACAACAATGAAATTATTATAGAACTTAGAATGTCATACGACCTCTTTCGCTTCAACACTCCTCCTTAATTTCATTTCTCTAGACCCATCCCTTTTACACACCATTCAAATTTTCCTTTCGGTAAAGACTTTGTCAAAGTATCAGCTACCATTTGTGCTGTCTCCACATAGTCCAACCTCATATGTCCACATTCAATTACTTCTCTCACAAAGTGGTGGCGCACGTCTATATGCTTTGTTCGCTGATGATGTACAGGGTTCTGCGCAATTGCAATAGCAGATTGACTATCACTAAAAACTCTGATAGGCTTCTCCTCCTTGAAAGTTATCTCAGATATAAACCTCTTAAGAAAGATAGTTTCCCTAGCTGCTTCAGATATTGCGACATATTCAGCCTCTGCAGTAGAGAGAGCTACAGTCTTTTGTTTTCTACTTTCCCAGTAAATAGCTCCTCCTTGCCATAGAAAAACTATTCCTGTGTAGGATTTTCTATCATGACATGAACCATGACTTGCATCTGCATAGCCCACTACAGAATCAAGATTTTTATCTTTACTATAGGTCAGTCCTACAGTTGTGGTACCCTTTAAATATCTTAATACTCTTTTAGCAGCTGTCCAGTGGCTTTCAGTATAACAACTGTTAAATTGACTAAGATAGTTAACTGCATGCGCAATATCTGGCCTTGTACACACCGCTATGTACATCAATGACCCAATTAGAGTTTGATATGGTATATTCTTATTATTTATATGTTCTAGTCCTGGTTTGTCAAGTTTTTGACCAGGTACTGAAGGTGTTGATGCAGTCTTGCAGTCAATCATCCCAAAAGATTTTAACACTTTATTAATATACCTCTCTTGATCAATTCTAATCTCTTTATCATTTTGTGTGATGTGCATCCCTAATATATACTCTGCATTTCCGAGATCCTTCATTTCAAACTTAGACATCAAACCTTTCTTAACTTTCTCTAGCTCCTGGTTATCATTCCAAAATATTAGCATGTCATCTACATATATTGCTAATATAGTTATCTTTGATCCATTATATCTTGTGTAAACACAAGATTCATTAAGAGATTGGATAAAACCTAAATTTAATAACTCCTTATTTAATTTACGGTTCCATTCCCTTGGAGCTTGCTTTAATCCATATAAGGACCGCTTTAATAAACATACATAATCTTCACCATTTATTTCATAACCCTCCGGCTGTTTCATGTATATGGTTTCAGATAAATCTCCATTTAAGAACGCAGTTTCCACATCCAATTGAGCAATCTTTAATCCACTATATGCTGCAAAAGCCAATAATGTTCTGAGGGAGCTATGTCGTACGACTGGAGCAAAGGTCTGATCATAATCTACTCCATATCTTTGGGTAAAACCTCTTGCAACCAGCCTCGCTTTATATCATCTTCTATTCCCCCCTTCGTCCTTTATTTTAAATAACCATTTACAATCAATGACGTGACATTTACTTGGTCTCTTAACCAACTTCCAAGTCTGGTTTTTCTGGAGAGCATCCAACTCCTCCTGGACAGCTTTTCTCCACTCTTCACTGTCATTTCTAGATAGTGCCTCTTGAATGGTTTTCGGATCTTGAATCAATTCAGCTGCTTGATATAGTATATAATCAGGAAATAGTTTTGGCTTCCTATCTCTTAGTGGATATCTTCGACCACCTTCTTCCAAGGGTATCTCTTCATTGTCTGTAATAGGCTCACATTCAACAAATTCTTCTATCTCATCTTCGTTTTCGTCATTCTCTCTTGTAGTTGGTTCAAGAATATTTTCTTCACTTCTTGTTTCAACTGCTGGACTACTATCCCAAGTAACAAAAAGGCGTCACATAAGAGCTCTATAAGCGAGTTTGCGCCTCTATTTAATGTATGAAATCAGGCCTATAACAGTACTATAAGCGCTTATACGCCCAGGAAAAGGCGCACTTTACATGACTAAACAGTGACGTAGTAGCTTTGTAATAGCTCTATTGAATTTCGTATAACTTCTTTAAGTCATGTAAAGTCGCAGCTTGTCACTCATAAGTCCTATAATAGTGATCAAAAGTCTTTACATCACTCCTTAGTGTTATAATGGTTACAAAGATCACATTACATCACAACTTAGACCTATAACATATAACATAACATAACATAAACGTTCACGCCGCATATCCCCGAAGGGGTTGGCAGAGGTACTAATACTTCTGAACATCACGTGACTTTGTCATCTGGTGTTCAGAGTACCCACGTTTTGCATGGACAGTGTACTCAGACCTATAACAGTGCGCAAAACACTTTTATACAACACTTTCCGATGAAAACAGCGCATCGCACGACAAGTTTGATTATTCCTCTGGAAAATATAAAAGGATTTGTTTACCAAGGTGAGTACAGTTGTGTTTTTTATATTTCTACGTTACCGTAATGGCGTAGCTAGGTATTGTTGCGTATTGAATATAGGTGTTGTGGTGTAATTGTACAGTGATAGAAAGTGCGGTGCAAATTTTACTGAGTAACTAGTACGAAGTGTGTGTTTATTTTTAAATGCGCCTTCATTTTGACGTCGATTTACAAGTTAAAAAATGTAAAAAATTGTGATTTGCCATCTTGCATCTCTTATGTGACTAGTTAGTAATGTAAGGATTGAAAAATAAAATGGAGGTTGATTTGGGTTGATGGATTAGGGTTCCTTACAGAAATACGAAAACCACATTTTAATTTTATTTACTTACATAACACGTATTTTCTAAACTTTTTAAAACATAAAGTCTTATTGTTTCAGGGTGCCATAGTAATTATGTATATGGACGTTGATTGCTTTTTGACGAAGGATCATTTTACCCTTTCTTTGCTAGAGTGGCCTTGGAAAGAGACCAATTTTGTATTGTCTAAACATTGTATCGGTTGTGGTCACGTTAATAGTGAAATATTGCCGGAACACTTCAAATTAGAAAATACGAATGTTTACTTTTTACCATAGTTGATTTTTTTTTGGTGTCAATTTTGTAATTATATAGCAGCATTTTGTGCACATCTTCAATAAAGTCTCTGCCGCTGCCCGCCGCGCCGCCGTCAACTCAGATTACATACTACATACATCAACAAACTGATTACTTCATTAATACATACCTAACCTACGAACCGTCGTCGTCAATTGGCCTAGACCTCGCTTTTATAACATACCCTTTTTATATTATAAATCGATAAAGGACATCAAACTAAACAACTTTGCCCTGCGAGCGATTGAACTGGAAAATACCGAAAGAAGTAATATTTTTGTTTACAAAGCGAATAGCATAGATCAAATGTTTTTTTTTATTTCTTATTTTCACTGAAGCAAGGAATCTCATTCTATACATTCTCAGTTTGAACTAGGTACGACAATTTTTAATTATTATTTTATTTTAAAAATTACAATATTTTAGATAGGCATTCCATGGGCAAAGTTGTTTAGTTTGATGTCCTTTATCGATTTATAATATAAAAAGGGTATGTTATAAAAGTGAGGTCTAGGCCAATTCAAGAGACAAATAATTGAAAGAGTTAATTGGAGGTAGCGTCGACAGCTCAAAAATGTTACACAATATCGGCCATAGTTGTAGTTTTGAGCTTTTATAGACTGGTAAACCATCTATATTAAAGTTCAGTGAAACTGTAGTAGGCAAAGCAGGAAGACTTTGTAAATATAATATTAGGCATTCTTGTAGACCATTATGCCAATAATGTCCAGAGCCAACGGGTTTTGTAGTTATATTCTGACTCGTGCAGAGAAAAGTTCTTGGGTCTTTCGGCAGAATATTTGGAAGAGGTTTGTCTATTATTTGTAGTATTTTTTTAAGTGCTTGGTGAGAAACATTGTATTCAATTGCCCAAACCTTCAACTGCTCTCTGAATTCCTGCAATTTGTCGGCGCCCTCGTCATCGGAAGAACTCCCTTCAGAACTAAATGTATCGCTTTCTGGTTTATTGAGTTGTAAAAAAATCGAAGCTCCTACGGAACCCTCACTGCTTTCGTAGGTAAGTGCTTTGTTTAAATCGGAGTTTTTGAAACTGATAGTCGAAGCTAAACTAACTGTTTTCATTGCATCGTTTCAATACTTTCCTCCGATAAGTACCACTTCTTTTAAAACGTTTCCAATCTTTGTAATCCATAATTAAATTAGCTCTATTAATTTTAATTATTTTACTGTGACGTGACTCTGAGAAACATCGACTGTGTAAAAGTACCAATGCAACTTTTATAACACGTATTAGAGATTTAGTGTCGCACTCGCTGCCAAAATGTCAAAGTTTAGCACTATAACAGCAGCAATTAATACATTTATAACACAACTCATATTTAGAACTATAAGTGAACAAGGCCCGCAATCTGGAAGCTACTTAGTGATGTGAAACGATTTACAAAGCTGTTATACAACAACAGAGGTATAACAGATACCGCGACACTTTTATATGACCAATTAGAAATAATAAGTTATGTGAAGAATTGTTATAACTAACTTGATTTATAGACGTAGAGACCGCATTTATTACATCACTAAACTTTAGAAGTGTCTTTTTTTAACTAATATCATATTTAGGCCTATAGCCAAGTTTAAGACAACATTTATACAAGATAAGTTGTCATATAACATTGACATTGAAAGCTGTTATAGCGCAGTGTTAAAGCTGTGTTATTATTTAAAATATACGGCATTATATGATTGGTTAATATAACTAACTAGCATATATAGCTAAATAGTGACAGAAATTCCATTACATCATATTTAAGTGACATACAGCTTCTTATAGAGCGTATATACGGCTGTTTAATGATATAATTTAAAATTACATGACTCTTTGTTACTTGGGATCATTTTCAACTTGCTGAATTCTTTCTGCTGTCTGCTGATTGACATCTACGGATTGTTGATAGACATCTTCATATTGCAGATTCCTATTATCAGTTTCCTCTACTGTATGATTAATATCATAATTAGTGTTAACTAAATCTTGTTGTGGATTATGATCTACATTAATATACACAATTTCTTCATCCTTCGGTATCAACTCTTCATCAAAAATCTTCTCTAAGTTCCCATTTTTACCAATTGTCTTATTTTCAAAAAATATAACATTTCTGGCTTTGAAGATTTTTCCTGTTTTGGGGTCCACTAGCCTATAAGCCTTAGTATCATCACAGATACCAGTGTGAACAAGCTCTCTGCTTTTCTGATACCATTTTTTCCGTTTCTGCTGAGGAATGTGCATAAATGCCACACAACCGAATGTTCTCAACATGGTCAAATTACTTTTAACACCGGTCCATTTTTCTTCTGGTGTCATATCTTTAATCGCGATGGTGGGTGATCTGTTTTTCAGAAAAACTGCATGTCGGACAGCTTCTGCCCAGTAATGCTTTCCTAATCCAGAATCTTGTAGCATTGATCGTGCCTTTTCACAGATTGTGCGATTAGCCCTCTCGGCTACCCCATTCTGTTCGGGTGTATACTCGACTGTCAACTGGTGTACTATTCCACATCGCTCAAAGTAATTGTTCATTTGCTTGTTAACAAACTCTCCTCCATTGTCACTTCTAAGAACCTTCAGTTTTCTTCCACTTTGTTTTTCAACAAACTCTTTGAATTGTTTAAACTTCTCATAAACTTCATTTTTCTGTTTCAAAAAATAAATAAACGTTTTTCTCGTAAAATCGTCTATAAATGTTAAAAAATACCTATACCCACTAATTGACGCTACCTCCATGGGTCCGCATACGTCTGCATGTATTAATTCTAACATATTTGAAGCTCTCGTAGCTCTTCCTTTCTGAAATGGCTGTTTGGTTTGTTTGCCCATTATGCAGGATACGCATTCTATTTTATTAATAGATTTAGGAAAACTTACCCCTTTGGCCAGTTTATCTTTAAGTAATATGAGATTTCTTACACCAAGATGTCCCATCCTACGATGCCATAACATCAACTGATCATCTTGAGTAGCTGAAGAAAGTCCAGAACCCTGTAAACAGCACTTAAGTTTATATATGCCTTTTTCTTCTACACCTTTTAATACAGCCTTTCCTCTTATCTCACATTCATCTCTTTTAAAGATATCACATCCAGATTTTGTAAATACCACCACATTTCCCTTTCTCGCAATGGCATTCACACTCAATAAATTTGAAGATAATTTCGGTACATATGTTACATTTCCTATAGTCAAACCAATCTTGTCACACTCTACAGTCCCTTTACTTTCACCCAAAACTACATTTCCATCAGCACACATAACTTTTAAAGGTTTTTCGCTTTTATTTAACTCTTTGAACCACGACATCCGATTCGACATATGAGTAGAGGCTCCAGAATCTATAAATCCATTCTTCTGAATCTTCAGCTTGTACTATTCCTAAAGCAAAGGCTTGCATAGCTTCCTTCCTTTTATTTGGATTGTCGGAACAGACATTAGCTTTATGTGGCCCTCCACATATAAAACACTTTATCTTTTTCATATGTTTTTTAAAGTTCTTTCCTTTTTACTTATTACTCATAAGTGCACTGTTTTCACTTAAATGACTCTGGTGGTAATGTTCTTCCATTTGAAATAGTTTTGTTTTAACGTAATCTGTAGTAAGTGCAATATTGCTGTTTTCTATAGCGAGTCTCATTGGTTGGAATTCACTAGTCAAACCTTGGAGAATGAGGGCAGCCAAAAGTTCATCATCTACTTCCTTTCCTAAATCTGACAATTCTTGCGAAGTACGCATAATTCCAGTAACATAATCTCTAACCGTTGGGAAATTCTCTAATTTCATTCCGACTAACTTTGATAAAAGTCGACATCTATTATTTAGACCCTTGTCTTCGAATGCGTCTCTTAAAGCATTCCATGCTTCCTTGGCGGTTTGTGCTCTTCGAACATGAATAAGACAGTGTGGTCTTACCATCAGACAAATCTTTGCCCGAGCCTTCTGATCTCGTTTTACACCTTGGGCATCAGTTGGAGTTTCACTCGTCAACTGCCATAAATCATCATGAATTAGATATAATTCCATGAGAAATTTCCATTGGGAATAATTACTAGCACCATCCAATTTCTCTATTGAAGGTAGGCTTCCCGAACTTCCCGAGGGTGAATCTCTTGAACTTGCATTTGAACAATCATTTGACAACATTTTTATTCTGGGCTCAATAACCTATGATAGCACTCTGCTATCATTAATATGCAGTATGCAATGGATTTATGTGCAAATGAAAGATTAAAATAAATTGTAGTTAAGAATTTATTTTAATTAACTTGTTCACATGTAAAAATCAGAAGTAATAATGAATAACAAAATTTGATATATGTCATTTAAAAAAGAAGAATAGACAACAATGAAATTATTATAGAACTTAGAATGTCATACGACCTCTTTCGCTTCAACAAAAACACCAACAGATGGTCACCCTACTTAAAACGAGACACAGTTAGCTAGTTAGCCATCCTTTTTCAGGACACTTTAGGTCGCCAGAGCGCGTTCCTGTTTAAATTATACTTCCATGGTGCCAGTTCAGTTATGTCCAGAATAGTGATGCGGGATTCATCATCATCACCCAATAGACATCCACTGCTGTACACACTCACTACACTCTAAAATCTTCCTCAGACTTTCATCCAGTAGTCTGTCCAGTACTTTGTGGAAGGCCTTCTCACAGTGCGTTTTCCAGTACGTGGCCGCCACTCAAGAACCTTCAAACCCCAACGGCTTTCACTTCTGCGTGTAATGTGCACCTGTGGCCACTACAGTTTTGCAACTCTTCTGGCTATGTCAGTTACCCCGGTTCTTCTACGGATCTCCTCGTTTCAAACCTCTTAACATAGCCCTCTCCATGGCTCTTTGGATGATTATCAGCCTTGTTATGAGACACATTGTAAGTTGTAAGTTCATTTTGTAGAAAGGACGAAAAAAGAGGTGGTACGTGTATTCTCACAAGACATAGTTTAGATGCATTACTAATTGTTTGGATAAATAATGAAGCAATAGAAAAAAACATTTGAATGCTGTTCAGTGGAAATACCGCAATACGACACTAGCATTATCTGTATATATTGAATACCAAACGCCAACCATGTTGTTTTTTTCCAAAAAAATCCTAAAATCCTATCTAAATGTATTAATTCAAAATCAAATAGGAAAATCATATTACGCGGTGACTGGAACATTGATATCTTGGGTATTCCCCAACGACCAACTAAATCTGTACAACTCAAAACCGACCAACTAAACTGTTCCCCACCGACCAACTATATAGTTGGTCGGTGGGGAATGATTAAATTTGACTACTGGGTATGACCCACGGACCAACTAATCTTTATAAAGGGTTGGTGAGTAGTTGTAAAATTTTCGTCAGTATAAAAACATCAAGTGGTAAAAAAACTTCGAAATTTGCTGCAAAATGTTGTCGGTTTTTTTTATCCGTTTCTGTGACATACCAGGGTGGTATAAATCCATGCATAGTACTCTCAATTTTTTTTTATTACCAGAAACTCATAAACTATGAACAGAAAATTTTGGAAGGCTATATTTGATCACTAAATTGAATTGATCATGAATCGTTAGTAAAATATTAAATATTGTAATATGTCGATGAAAGAATAATTTTGTTTGCAATGTTTTGGTTTATTACATTCCCAAAAAAAAATAATCTATTTTCAAATATTAAATGGGTTCACAAAAATTGGTCGTCTGCAAATAGGTTTACTGGATAATGTTACAACTGCTAAATTTAATGTTAATTTGCCTGCCGCCTATCACGTGATTACACTGTCCAAGCAAATCGTTGGTACCCCACGAGGTGGCGCAGTCACGTGATATTTCGAAGTATTGCTACCTCTGCCAACTCCTTCGGGAATATACGGCGTGATCATTTGAGTTCAAGTTTAAAAATTGTATTATAAATTAATGAAAACTGCAGAAAAATATTTTTTTGTATAAAACCAGATTAGCTTTTTTATTTTATTAAAGCTGCATTTATATTTATGCACCCTGGTACTTAAAATGTAAAGAATAGCAAATTAATTTATTAAAAAATTGTAAGTTATTTTACCTCTTGATGTTTTTCCACCGGCGAAAATTTTACAAGTACAGACTCTTTCCTATATGAACACCATGTAAATACTTGTTTCTGTCAAGAAAAAAGCAGTTAGTCGGTGGGGAACGATTTAGTATTTTTTTTCTAATAATATATTAACCGTACAACTAGTTGGTCAGTGGGGAATACCTCGAAAGAACATAATTATTCCAAAGAATGATTTTCAATACTAGATAACTTTGCTGTGCAGTGTCGGCTTAGAATAGTACTACCCCATTTCTTCCGGTGGGCGTACGTAACAGGCGACTAACGGTATTGGGTCTTTTAAGGGATTTTTGGGCGATGCGGTGGGAGACCCATCACCGACAACCTCTATTTAACTTTCTTTTCCCCACTGAATTTTCCGAAAGTGGCTGAGGAATTTCTAATTCCTTACTACTAGATAACTCTAATGCTCTTTCCGATCACGAAACTGGTTAAAGCGTTACATTTGACTTAGCATTCAAAAAAACATATTTAAGAAAAAAACATAATCAAATTTAAAAAGATAAGAGATCTCTCAAAGGAACATATAGAAAAAATCGTACAGTGCATGACATCTTTAAGCTTCAATAGTGTGTTAGAGTGGAATACTTCAAATGAATCTTACAACGAATTCCATGATCTTATAACTATTTTCTTTGGACTATGTTTCCCATTTAAAACAATACAATTAACCAACAAAGCAATTAAAAATAAATGGTTGTCTAGAGGGATAAAACGTAGTTGTAACCGTAAAAGACAATTACATCTTAAATACCTACTTGAAACATTAAATAAAAAACTAAATAGAATTTAATAGAGAAAATACTCTATAACCTTAAAAAAACTTATCGGCGTGTCCCATCGGATCAGCAATGCAAAGCATCTGAATAAGTCTAATAATTTTGCTAAAACATCGTGGGATATAGTAAAATCAAACTTTGACCAAAATACCGAGAAACGTGACATAGATGAAATAAATTTAAATGGTAACCTAATAACTGATACTAGAGACATAGCAAATGCTTTCAATGACTTTTATATTAAAATAACAAATAAAACTAATAATAATAATATGTCCGATCCGAGCCGATTTCGGCTACAGCGACTGCTGGACAGGCTCTCAGCAGCTGGCGCCTCGTTGGTCCGCGCGTACGTGTGCTCGCATATGGCTGCTGTAGCCAATTTTGGCCTTAAAGGTCCTTGAGCACCTTGGACAAGTGAGTACGTCGCCACTATAGTGATACATTAGAGCCGTTGGTGGCCTGGCTTTTAACTCGTCCCTTTTGACGTCGAGTTCGTCTTTGCGTCGTTCTTCAAAGGCTTCGATGTTTTGCCTTACAAGACGTCTCCACTCCAGGCGTTTCTCAGCAATTGATTCCCATGTCAAGGGATCAATTTCACATTTTTTCATATGCCTTTTAAGCACATCTTTGTAGCGCAATAGCTGTCCACCATGCTTGCGCTTTCCTTCTTGTAGCTCGCTAAATAAAACTAATAAAAATGAGAATGGTAATTTTGACATATCTTTCAATCATAATTCAATCTTTTTGACTCCAACGGATGAAAATGACATATAATATTGGAATGACATACAATAATATTGGGTAATACAAATTGGATGCGTTTAGTTTTTTTGCCATTCAGTACCAGATTATTGGAAGCAAACCATGTTTGAATCTGTGAAACCGTGTTATTCACCTCGTCAATATTCTCATTATTTCTTTTAATACTAAGGAAGTTTCATCAGCAAATAACACTATCTCGGACATTTTCTCATTCATGAACGGCAAATCATTAATATAAACCAAAAATAAAAATGGGCTCAAAATAGAACCCTGCGGAACACCCATTTTTACATGAGTTCCAGGTGATATTGTATTATTGATTTGCACTTTCTGTATCCGATCCGAAAAGTAAGACTTTATTAATTTAAGTGCGTCACCTTGATGCCATAATGTTTTAATTTAATAAAAAGGATTTCATGATCTGCACAATCAAATGCCTTCGTAAAATCGCAAAACAAACCAATAGCATCATTTTTACGCTCCCACGAATCAAAAATGTGTTTCATTAAGGCAATGACTGCATCGGTGGTAGAGCGGCCCTTTGTAAAGCCAAATTGTTTTGGATGAAACAATTTGTTAGAAGCGAAATGCAAAAGCATTTGATTGACCATTAGTTTTTGAAATATTTTACTTAAAACTGGCAGAATAGATATGGGTCTATAACCATCAGGACTAATTTTATCTCCTCCGGATTTACGAAGAGGTACAATTTTACTATGTTTCATGAGATTCGGAAAGATTTTATTTCTTATACATTCATTAAATATGTCTGCTAAATATGGAGACAAAGTTACAATAAAATTATGGCAAACTTTCACAGACATACCCCAAATGTCTACAGAATTTAATGATTAAAAACATTTTTCGATATCTGTAAGGCTGACATCTTTAAAACAAAACAAAGTTTCGCAACTATCAACATTTTGTTGTAACAAGTGTTGAGCTTTTACAACCGATGTGAGTAGGTAAAGATCTCTCGCTGCTTTTGATCAAAAATATATTTATTTCTGAATTTCTATTTGCAGATCTTTCTAATTTTGCAGATCAATTCAAATCTATCTAGTCCCTCCAATCTTTAAGTGCCTTTTTTTCCACCAAAAGTATTTGTATTTTATCTGTTGTTTAATTTCACTCAATCTTTATTGAACTAATGCTACTTTTTGTTTTTGTTTCAATCTGTTTCCGCTTTTAGAAATATTCAACATGCTACCTGTTTTGTTATCATTTTAGTAATAATAACATAAACCACCATATCACTAATCTTTTCGTTTAGGTACATTGTGTGTGTGTGTGTGTGTGTGTATCATTGTTTCTGATAGGAACTGTCTGGTTATTATTTTGGTTATTATAATTGCAAAAGGAACAAGAAATATGAATAAAATACATTCGTTGTTTAAAATTTATATAATATTTTTTAAAATACACCATTTTCGTAAACATATTACATTTCGTAACGCACAAGTAGCGGAATGATGAATACAATTATGAATATCATTACTTAACTTAAATTCTTCATATAATCTTAACAAACTAGGACAATTCATCTCTTTTAAATTAATAACATCTTTATAGTCCAATAATATATCTTTAATCCAATTCACTTTTTCAGTTCTTTACTGTATTTAGGCCAATAATACTATTTTTCAACACAATATCCCAAGTGTTCACTTTAAAACTGATTACAGTATCGTTAGCAAAGCATATAATTTGTGCGTTTGGTAGAAGTTCGCAAAGGTCATTGACGGGGGATATTAACATTGATATAAAGCAAGGTAGCGTTGATGAACATAGACTCGAGTACCTTACACTCAATGCTTCACATGGGCTATTGCCCACACATCTCATACCAACCAGGGACAGAAACTGCTTGGATCATGTTATGTTGAAAACAAACCTTAGTCATAACACATTAATTGTCAATTCCACGATTACGGACCACGCTGCTACTATTTTAATTCTACAAAAGAAAAAGTGTTTGCGTAAAAAATCGTTCACAACACACTTTACTGACTACTCGGCAATAAAAAAAGAACTGGAAAGCTATGATTTTACCGAAATTTTACAAACAAGTGATCCAAATATGGCAACAAATAAGTTAATAAAAGTTTTACAAGCAGTGATTGATAAGCATTCGAAAGAAACCAAAACTACAAGAAAAAAGCGTTGTCTGAAACCATGGATTACACCGGGTCTGTTAAGGTGCATCAAGAATCGTGACAACTTACATAAGAAATCAAAGCAATGCCCTAATAACATAATTCAAAAAACAACGTACACACGCTACCGTAACTTCTGTGATCGACTTCTTTGGAAATTAAAACGACAACACTATGAATCAGAATTACAACAAGCCGGTAAAGACTCAAAAGCCCTCTGGAAATGTATAAAGGACATTACAAATTCCAAAAAAACATACGAGTCCACCTATGGAATTATTAGATATTAACGACTCAGATGAATCATCTATAAATAACATTTGTAATTATTTTACTAATATAGGCAAAAATTTAGCTCATGAAATAATCACCAAAAATAGTTTTCAAAATTTAAAGTCTCATTCTATAAATAAAACTAACATTTCTCCTCTTAAATCCCTAGCCATCGTTGAAACGAATGAAGTTGAGGTTAAATCTATTATTTTGAGTATGCGTAAGAACTGTTCTATTGGGTCGGATGGCATATCTTCCTGGTTATTAAAAGATTGCAGCCATATTCTGATTCCAATAATAACTCATATTTGTAACGTATCCATTTCAGCAGGTGTTTTCCCAAGTGCTTTTAAAGTAGCCTTAGTTCATCCAATACATAAAAAAGGTAGAAGAGATTGTGTGACAAACTATCGTCCAATATCAGTACTACCAGCTTTATCAAAGATACTTGAAAAAATACTTAATAAGAGACTGACTGAATTTTTAACAAAAGAAAACTTAATAGCCAAAAACCAATATGGTTTCAGAAAAGGGGTGTCTACCGAAGATGCTGTTATGGACCTGACGCAGGAAATAGCTAGAAATTTGGATAACAAAGTTAAATGCGTAGGAATCTTCCTTGATTTATCAAAGGCGTTCGACACGGTTTCTATTTCAATACTTTTAGATAAACTTGAGAACTTAGGTGTGAGAGGGATTGCTTTAGATATTTTTAAGGACTATCTTTCTAATCGAAAGCAAAAAGTAAAAATTTGTAATTATTGCAGTGAGGAGGAGATAATCATATACGGAATTCCACAGGGAAGTGTCTTGGGCCCAACCCTATTTCAAGTTTATCTAAATGACCTGTGTACCATGAAACCCAAAAATTGTAAAATATATACATATGCTGACGATACAGCGATTCTCGTTAGTGGTACAACTTGGTCCGAAGTAAAACTAAATGCAGAAACCGCGATGCGAAAAGTAATGAGCTGGCTCATGGCCAATTTATTGACCCTAAATCTGAATAAAACAAACTTCATTCCATTTTCAATTCGAAATAATACCCAACCTCCCTCTAACTACTCAATTATAGCTCACACCTGCTCTAACACTGAAACTGATTGTTTGTGCCAGCCAATAGCAAGGACATGTGAGATCAAGTATTTAGGGATATATTTAGATCAAAGGCTCAATTGGGACGTACAAATTAATAAACTATCAGAAAGAGTCACTGGCCTTGTATACATATTAAAACAACTAAGATACTGTGCTAGTCGGCATATATTATTGATGACTTATAAAGCACTATGTGAATCAGTTTTTTGCTACTGTATTAGCGTTTGGGGCGGCGCACATAAGACGCATATGTTGAAAATCGAGAGAGCACAGCGAAGTATTCTTAAGGTCATGTTTTCGAAACCTTTCAGATACCCGACCAAACAACTGTATGCGGAAACAAAGGTTCTCTCGATCAGACAACTGTATATACTCAAATTATTGCTACTAACTCACCGTGAAACATACTCACTAAATAACAGACGTAGAAATACCATCCCAACTACAAAACATAACACCACATTTGCAGAACACCAATTCTATGTAATTAGTAAAATAATATATAACAAATTACATAAGCCAATAGATATGACTATTTTAAATAACTACGTATTGAAGACACACATTATACAATGGTTAAGAGACAAAGATTACGAAACAACAGAAGATATTATAAATATAATAAAATAATATAATAGAATAATATATATATATATATATATATATATACACTATTCGTCACATATACCCATACACCACCCACAAACACACACACACATACACACACACACACACACACACACACACACAAACTCTAACACATACCACAGCTAAGCATGATGGCCAAAGTTATATATAAAAGAATAGTATCGAGACTACTTTTAATTTTGTTAAACCAAGATTGGAAACTGTTCCTTAAGATACAGGATACCCTCCTAGTTTAGGGAACAGTGAGTCAAAAAAATAAATAAATTAAAAGCTGTTAAATGTAATAAGTCTTACTTGTAAAGATCATAGTTTTATATTCATATATTTCACTATGTAATTCTAGATGTAAGCTTTTATTGTAACTTTTTGGCTGAATAAACGTTATTATATATATACATGATAAAGAGAATTGAGCACAAAACACTTCCCTGTGGAACGCCAATGCTAAGTTTCCTGGGATCACTGAAGACTTCAGAAATTTAAACCATCTGATGTCTGTCGGATAGGTAGCTAATAAACCAGTTAAGGGGTTTACCAACAATGCCGAAGTTCTGCAATTTCCTAAACAATATTCTGTGAGATATCGTGTCGAACGCTTTAGCTAGATCAATAAAAATAGAGATGGTTTTTAGTTTATTATCTAGATTTCCCATTATACAATTAGATAATTCCACAATAGCATCACTAGTGTTTTTTCCTTGTCTGAAACCATATTGGTGTTTAGATAGGAGCTGTTTACTGTCCAAGAAAAGGCATAATCTAGTTTAACAACTTTCTCTATAATTTTTGACAGCGTGGATAACAAAGAAATAGGCCTGTAATTTGAGATTTTTGTTTTTTTTCCTTTTTTATAGACTGGAACTACAACAGCTTTTTTCAACATATCTGGAAATTAGTTTGTTATTAGACTAAGATTTACCATATGAGTAATCCATGGGATTAAGACAGATTTACAAGTTTTAATAATTTTGCCAGATATTTCATCGACTCCGCTGGAAGAGTTACTTTTTAAGCCATTTATTATTCTTTCTATTTCTTTATTATCCGCAGGTTTCAGGTATGAACAGGAGTCAGGTGTTTTGATTAGAGTCATATTAGCTAGTTCTTCCTCGATAATTTTCAACCTATTCATATGCTTAGTTGCTAATTGTTTGCCAACATCGGTAAATAAATTATTGAATTTGTTTGCAACTATTAAGAGTTTACCTTGTGCTTTAATAATACTACCATTCAATAAAATTTTTGACACACTGTGGTTTTCATTTCTTTTTCTATTTTACTTCATTTATAATTGACCAATTCTTTTTAGGATCACCATTAGCATCTTTGAATTTACCTTTGTAAGTACCTTAATTTAGCTTTTTTTAATAACAAGGTTACATATTCTTCTGTAATTAATGTAATCATCTTTAAAAAGCTCATCATGTGGATATTTTTTATGTAATTTATGTAGTCTATCATGTTTTCTTATACAATATATCAATTTTTCTGTGATCCAAGGCTTAAGAGCTTTTTTTCTGTGAGGACTAACAGCTTTAATAATGGTTGTATTTATTTATATATATGATATTTTATTAATAAAACACTCTACGGCAACATTGACATCCTGCTCAGTGAGAACATCTTCCCAGATTTCCGCCTTGATACACATATAGTTTTGGAAGATCAATTTTTTATGGAATGTATTATCCGAATCCTTATTGAACCGAATATCAAGGTGACTAATTTTACACATTGTTAAACTATGGTCTATAGTAGAAGAGTCATAAATTAAAAATTTTGTATTTAGGTTTACAACTTTGTACATAATGTGATCAATACATGATTTATCATGCATAGGTTTGTCGATGCCTATTTTAAGCCGATTTAATGTTAAAAAGTTTAGATAATCATCAGCTTGAAAATGTCCATTTGGTAAGATATCAATGTTGACGTCACCAATTAGAAATAGACTTTTCACATTTCTTATTTTATTTAAGGCATTTTCTATAGATTAAAAAATAATTCTATATTATTGGATGAAGGTGACCTATACATACATAGAACGGATAAGTTAGGCAAGTTAATTAGTGGACAATTAGCTCCCTCGTAAGAGTAATCATAAACCTCTTTAAAAATATTTACAAATAGACCGATGTCATGACTTTAGCTGTGTAGTGGCTTAGAATAGCACCACCCCATTTCTTCAGGTGGGTGTATGTAAGAGGCGACTAACGGTATTGGGGCTTTTAAGGGATTTTTGGGCGATGCGGTTGGAGACCCATCACCAACAACCTTTATTTCACCATCTTTTCCCAACGCAACTTCCAAAAGTGGCTGAGGAATTTCTAATTCCCTAGCTCTAGCTACCCCTTCAAGGGATTTGTAGCCGTGAGTTACACCAATTAGTGTATGTATGACTTTGGTGGCCGATAAAATTACATCTAGCTTTCTTTGGTGTGGATGATCCTACTGTTTGTCGTGGTGTGGTCGTGGTTTTGGCTTGTCTCTGGTGTACCGTAATGAACCCAGGTTCCATCCATTGTTATAAATGTTATATTCGTATTATAAAGAGGACATATTAATTTGTGATATTATATACGAGTAATAATAATAAATAGACCCCTACACAAACGATTATTTCCATCTTCTGGTTTTTACAATATTCGTCAATTATAGGCTACATAACATCAAGCTAAATTTTATAGAGGGTAAGAGCAGGTGGCTGGAGAAACTTTCATTATTTAAACAATGACACTACCCATGCAAAGCTGGGACAGACCACTAGTTATACGATATTTTCGCTAAAAAGAGGTGCCTGCGACCTGCTCAACAATCAATTTTTGAAGAAATAAAATAAACGTCTTTTCCTTTCGGGTAGCAGTGATTTGTGATTGTGAACGCCGACGATAGAAATATCAAAAAGAAAAGAGGTAGCCAGATCTTCAGAATACAATCTTGAGCTTTTATACAAGTGTTACAATTTTTTGCATTGCAGGGAATTAATTTAAAATGGCATCAATGCATCCGATACTTCCAGTAATTAAGTTATTTGTAAAGAATGAAATCCGCACCGAGCACATTATAAACCTATTAAATAATAAAGACTTGCCCTGACAGCCGCACCAGGAATGTGCAACTTGTTTTAATCGAGCGAACGAGATTTACTCGTTATGCTAAGCAACTGATTTTGGCATTCGATTTTCTAGTGCAGCTGATGAAATAATCAACAAAAAAAATATGAAATGCAATCTTGACAAACTGCTAACTGTCATGACATGTCAAACAAAAGTATTATCCACTTATGGCCAAGGTGTTTTTTACTTCTTGATTACTTGTGACTGTTTTGGGCATCATATGCGAGACTATGGTTTTGTTTTGTCTGTCTTTTGGTTTTATACTGAGTTTTAATTGTGCCGTGTAGTGCCAGCTTTGAATATTACTACCCCTTTCTACCCACGGGTGTCGTAAGAGGTTACTAAGGGTATGGGGCTTTTTGAAGTGGTGTTCGGGTGGCGTGGTTGGAGACCCATCACCAACAATACTTTATTTCTACCATCTTGTCAGGGGACATCTTGATAGGGATCAACTTCCAAATGAGGCTGAAGAGTTAGCTCTGAAGCTCTGGCTACCCCTTTTTGGGATTTATATGGGCGAAAGTAATAATAATAATTTAAAGTGAATAACGTGCCGGGATGACACGATAGCTAAAAAACTCAAGTCAATACTTATACTATACTATATTTCTCACGACCATTAACCCCAAAAAGGGGTAGTAAACTCCTCGGCCACGTTTAGAAGTTGATAGGGGACAAGATGGTAGAAATAAAGTGTCGTTGGTGATGGGTCTCCAACCGCGTTACCCAAAAACTACTTAAAAAGCCCCATACCCTTAGTCGCCTCTTATGACACCCGTGGGTAGAATGGGGTATTGACATTCTAAGCCAGCACTACTCGGTAATACTATATAATATATACACCAACAGAATCATGGGGATGTTTTCGCGAACTTATTTTGAATAACAGCGTTATGAAATGGTGTCGTAAGAGGTCACTTATAGTATTGGTACTTTTGAAGTGATTATATACTTTTCAAACTCTCGCGGTTTGTGGAAATTATACATAACAATAATCGGGATTAACCAACGAATATTTTAAATCACTGTCAGCCCGTGTCCACGGCACCAGTAGGTGTGCCGAAACGTCGTCGGGCAAACATATCACGTAAGTGATTTAAAATATTCGTTAGTTAATCCCGATTATTATTATGTATTTGAAAGTGATTGTTGCGCGATGTGGCCGAAGGCACCCACCAACAATTTTTATTATAAAACCTTTTCCCGATTAAACTCTCAAAAATGGCTGAGATGTTCTTCATTATAAAGCTCTGGGTACCCTTATTGGGATTCATAGCTGTGTGTAAATATAAGCATTGTACATTGCCTTTTTGTAAAAGGAGACTGAGAGTATCTAAACACAGGCAAAGCTGTCAATTTTTGCTAAGATTGCACCATTGCTTCGCACTATTTGATTTGTATACCGAACTGATTTACAATAATCTCCATGTGTATAAGGTGAAAGTTTTTATAAGGTTCATAAAACGGTGCACTGTGATTTAAGTAAAACACTTTTTTTGCTCGTACAACTAACATAATTACACAATATTGCGTCACAGCCAAAATGAACCCAGTAATTTTATAGCTCAAAAACAACTCACAATTTTGCGTGAATTACCTTCGCGTTATGTTCGTCGCTTGTAATTGCTATCATTATGTTAACGGTGACACGCGGGCACAGCACAAGTTTAGCATTTATATATTTTTTACATGTACCTACTATTACTATTGGCAATGATATATGTATATGTATATGTATAGCGACATGATAGTCCAGTGGATAAAACACCCGCCCGAAAAACAGAAGGGCGTGAGTTCCAATCCTTGGACGGGCCTACACCAATTTGTCTTTTCTAAAGTCATATGTGTGGTTAATTTATCATGGTTGCTAACGGTGAGGGAAAACATCGTGAGGAAACCCACATGGCTGAGTTGTACTTAGTCATGTGACAGTGTATTCGTACAAAAACGGCGATAGGCCTGCCCCCTATCACGTGAGTACACTGTCCATGCAAAACGTGGGTACCTTCTCTGGAAACTAGATGGCGCTTGCTATGTGAGTTCAGGAGTATTGGTACCTCTGCCAACCCCTTCGGGGATAAACGGCGTGAACGTTTATGTTATGTTATGTTATATGTATATATATATATATATATATATATATATACATGTATATATATGTGCATAGGGATAGGAGACAGCTTAACAAAGAATTCCCCGTTACCCACATATTCGTACTGGGCGAATAAAGGTTCATGCTTATGGGATCATGAGCCTTTATTATTGATATCCGGGTTTTCAAACCTTCACCATGGATTCTTTATATAACAATATTTTTCACTCTGAATTTAACAAACTAGCTGAGCAGCTCAACACCTGAGGTCTATTCGATTTAGCTTAGGTACACTCCTTTTCCCCGCCCCATGGTGGCCCTCAGCTGCCCGGCACACATAAAGTCATGGGAAGCCGCACAGGCCACAGGGCCAGCAGCAACCAATCCTTTAGAAAAATAAAATCAACTGATTTTGAAGTGTATAAGTTACTTGCTTAATAAAACAGTAGGATTTTTTTTTTTTAAAGAAGGCTTGAAATGCAACAATGTGATAATCATTATTACGAGCCTTATAAAAACTATAAATACTAACTAACGAACTCTGCAATAAAACTCAATTTATCGATAATTTTAAATACATACATATAAATCCCAAAATAGCCAAGACCATCAGAATCCAAGACTATGAAGTCTTCAGTCGCATAGCACAAAAATCAATTTTAAAACCTCGATACCCTTGCCGCATCGAACGACAGCCACGAGAACAGAATTGTTAACCCTATTTTAAGCTATGGTAGACAGCTCTAGTTTTCAAACTCAAGGGTTGGAAGAGGCACTAATACTTCTGAACATCATATGACATTGTCACCTGGTGTTCAGAGTACCCACGTTTTGCATGGACAGTGTACTGACGTGATCGAGGCAGGCCTATCGCCATTTTGTACGAATATACTGACACATGACTAAGTACAACTTCAATCACCGATCACCTCAAGACAAATTGGTGTAGGCCCAACTCGGGATTAGAAGGTCATCATCGGCACGATAAGCAGTGTTCTGCCCATTGAGCTACCTCGTCGTTATTAGTTTTCTACGACCAAAACATTTTCTAAATCAGTCGAGAAGATCAAAACATACTTCACAAAATATACGAAAAGATTCAATTTAGTATAGAAAAACATGACAAGAGGATATAGATTTCGACGCCAATAAATACCAACTTTTTATTTCAGCTTAGTTTTCCAGGGTGGTTGTGTAACGTTAGTTTCGCATCCATCAAACAAACTATTTCAACGATAGTGGAATTAATTGGAAAGCAAATATTTTATTTAACATCCGTGTCTGGGACCATGAAATTATCTAGATCTACTATGAAATAAAGAAGCTAACATAAAATATCAAATAAAATCATCAATTTCACAGATAAATGTTCGTCACTATATTACGTAAAGTCATGGCTAATTACTACCTTGCCGTATGCAACGTAAGGTCGTAGAAAGTGAATTCTGCTCTTCGTGTGAAGTCAAAATATCCCGCCATCGGCATCGCCATGTTGCTTAAGTTAAGTTCTTAGTCAGTGTTTGGCGCGCTGTCTGCGCAGTTTGACGTTTAGCTTCCCGCCTTTTTCGTTTGCAACTTTGTTGAGCGCGTTCAACATTTATTTTCGCCAGTGTTTTTGAAGTGCAATTCACGGAGGTTGTGCAGTTCGAATCATGTGGAAGTGATCTTGCAAAAAGTTTTGTTTGACTTTTTTAGGATTTTGAGAACTAAATGATTTTTTGAAAATGGTCACAATGGATAGAAGAAAATTTTCAATTAATATTATGGTGAGTTGAATTACTTAACTTATTTTATTATATTATCTACCGCGATTATGCGTATATATTTACAAAAAGTAAGTTGAGATAGTACTTTAAAAAAAACATAGTTAGGTATTCACAAGTTTAAGCCTCAAAAGTTTTAATATATTTCAACCAGTCCATTAGGTAATACTAAAATAAATTTTCAGGTCAGTCACTATTGCACTCTATTAGCCAGTAATTTATTAGTGAAAAAACTAGTATCGTTTGTTTTTGTATTTCACACATGTAAGACTACATATATAAATTTAAGCCATTTATCAACCTAAAAACATATAAACTTATACCACAATGTGGTGGGCAAAACCATTTACATCAACAATATTTACAAAAAAGTGTACGACTCGATTTTTGAAAGGTGTAGGCTTGAATGTATTTTCAAGATTTTCATCTGTTTTACAAATATACTGAAGCTAGCAGATCTATCAGTATTTTTTAAATCACGAAAGAGATTTGGAACAAATAAATCTGTTAAAACCTGCCGACCTTCCTTCCAATAAATGTGAATAGTATCAACTACATCATCTCGGTCATAAACGGATAGAATAGAAGGTTGAGATCCGGCTACAAACCCACCATCACTAATTCCTCTACAGTCTTCTTCCCTCTCAGCCCCCAAAAGTAGCTGAGGATGATTAGATATCGAGTCCTGAGTTTAGACTAGTATTTCAAGAGATGATAGCCGTCAGTTCAGGTAGGTAATATGAGGTCTAGATTCTAGACGGGATAATAGAAGAGATAGTTTAGGTTGCTGTGTAGTGTCGGCTTAGAATAACACTACCCTATTTCTGCCGTTGGGTGTCCGTAAGAGGCGACTAACGGTATTGGGGCTTTTAAGGGATTTTTGGGCGATGCGGTTGGAGACCCATCACCAACAACGTTTATTTTACAACCTTTTCCCCACTCAACTTTCCAAAAGTGGCTGAGGAACTTCTAGTTCCTTAGCTCTGGCTACTCCTTCTAGGGATTTATAGCCGTGAGTAAATGTATGTATGTATGTAGGTAGGTAGGTAGGAATCTAGGTTAACCTATCCCTTCTATTACCCCATCCCTTCCCATAGGCTATCATATAGGACTAGGCATTGAAGGTTTCTTAGTATTTGATATGTGATGCGGTTGGAATCAAAACCTTGATAGGTTAACACCAAAAACTAGTGATCAGCATACTCATGCTTTTTCTTAAGTTCTGAGTAAGTCTGGCTCTGACTGTCTTTTTTGAAATTGTGGTGATTGATGGGCAGAAGGGCGAGCAAACTTAACAGGGTTTTCTAACGAAAAGCCTTATCATAGTAATAGTTTTTGTTGTTACGTATAAACGTAACACTTGAAAAGATGTATCATAATTAAATTATTATTTTATTTTCTTTTATAAGAAAGCATTTGGCAGTTATGACCGAAACTTTTGATGTATTGATATTATTATAATATTAATGCCCAAAACTTTCATATGTAACTCAAATATCATTTGAATTAGTATCGATAGTGGTGAGTGGAGTTCCGTAATACGATTCCGTAATAAACAGGTTCGTAATTAATACAATTATTGAGTTATTTTCACTCGAGATGTTCGGATTTCACCGGCTTTACTCGATTCTAATTTATTCTATACGATCGCCGCCGCCTTGTCTTCGCGTCACTGTTTACTACGCTTAGTAGGTTAGCAGGATGTGATATTGTTTATATAAGTTTTATTCATTAAAAAATCAATATAAGAAGGTATTTAAATCTACAAAACTTTAATTCCTTGTTCCCAAACTAGAAATATCTAGTATATTATGGGCATTGCAATGTTTAATTCATGAACATTCCTTTTAACGCGAAATTCACTTGCGTATTCTATCTTATCTTGGTATATATTAGCAGAATAAGGACAGTTTTCAAAAAAAGATTTCAGCTTATGTTACTCAGATACGTAATATAATGTATTTATTTATGCTGAACATTAATGAATTTTATGTAAAAATTCTAATGTGGCCAAAACCAAAACAATGGTTTTTGAAAGAGAGGAAAGTATGACAGAATGTGACATTGTTATAAATGGTAAGAAAGTGGAACAAGTGAAAGAATTTGTATATCTGGGGAGTTTGTTTACTAGGGATGGAAAATGTGAAGAAGATATTGAAAGGAGAGTTAAAAAGGGGAACGCGGTGAATGGAGCCATGAATAGTCTGATGTTGAGCCAGTCGTTGTCAGAAAAGGCTCGAATGGCTGTGCATAATGCTGTTCTGGTTCATAATGTTCATGGTGTGGTGCATAATGTTAGGCATGGCAGAAGAAGCATGAAAGTAGAGTTAATGCAGTGGAAATGAAATCCCCCAGAAGTATATGTAATGTAAGGCTGTGTGATAGAGTGAGAAATACTGTGATCCGTGAACGAGTAGGTTTGAAAGATGACGTAGTATGCAAGATAGAAAAAGGAATGTTGAGGTGGTTTGGGCACATAGAGAGGATGGATGAAAATAAAGTAGCGAAAGAGATATATAGAGCCAATGTGGATGGGATTGTTAGTAGAGGACGGCCTCGTAAAACGTTTCTTGACCAGATAGAAAACGTTCTTATAAAGGCGAGGGTCCAAAGTGAGAAGAATAAAAGAGCATGTATGAGAAGAATAATGAATGTAACGGAAGCAAGAGAGGTTTGTCAAGATCGTACTAAGTGGCGATCGATAGTCTCTGCCTACCCCAATGGGAATAATGGGCGTGAGTATAAGTAAGTAAGTAAGTATGTAAAAATCCTCTCCTTGATTATTGATAAGCATTGCTTAGCTCAATATGAATATGTGCGGTATGCAATATGTAATTTGTTTTTCGAAATAATAGTGATAAGGTTGCTCTTTGATTTATTGCTTGGTCCATGCAGAATTCTCTAAAGTTTAGTCATGGCTCTAGTAGAGAACTTGTAGTTCTATAACCTTAAAAACAGAGAGTTACACCTGGTTTATTCAACCAATCGGAGCTGTTATCGTATTAACATATAATTTTGTGGATAACCTCAGTTAATTGATCAATTCGCAGAAATCGGTCCAAAAAATCATATATTACATTATTTGACGACAAAATTACAATTTGTTTTATGCTTTAGTATTTTTGCCTTTCTGTACCACAGAGTACATCCACCTATTCATTATAGTTTAGTAGTAAACCAACACGACGTCGACGACCAAAGCGAATACTTCTCAGTGCGTCTCGTCCTTGGCTCGCTGCATTCACTTGTTTCGCGCCGCGCCGCGTTCTCACACTATCGCCGTCCGGTTCTGTGAGCACCGATCTACTACGTCATTCATATCCTATCTGAAGGTTTTTGAGGCTTTTTGTCACATTATTGTTCGAAGTATTTTTTTAAATTTAGATGTTGATAATAACATTGAGACGTATGCTCTCTAGGGACCTTGTAGATCTGCTTAAAAATGATGTAGCAATTTAAACTATAACAGAGCTTCAGCATAACCAACTACTGTTTTTTTTTTATTTGACTTGGGAAAAGTTTGTGTCATAAAGCTTGTTGGTGATTGATGGGTCTCCGCATCCGCATTGCCTTCAAATCACTTAAAAAGCCTCAGTACCCTTAGTCGCCTCTTACGAACACTTTTGGGAAGAAATGGGGTAGTGCTATTCTGTGCCGGCGCTACACAGCTTATTGTCTACCTATTTTATTTACGATTGGGTTTCAAAACAATTCTTGAAAAACCAAAAGAAAGGAAAGGGTTTTTGTAAGGTTCTATTTCCGTTTTGACAAACAATGTATTGTTTGTATACTAAAATACGTTCAACTGAAGTAAGTATTGTGAACAGTATCAAATAATATAATTTTACATAATGATGAGCAAGTACAAGAGTACGGACTGCGTAGACGCAGATTTTTAGGTAATTACCCTACAATTTTGTCATTACCTTCGCAGTGTATCATGATGATAAATAATGACTCAATTTTCTATGGTTTCTTTTTCTAATAGAAGAGTATTCAAGAAGGATTGTAATCGTACAAAAAAATAAAATGCTTATCAGTACATACAACAAGTACATATATACGAATATTATAAATAGGTAAAATTTGTAGCTGTAATTGTTTGTTTGTTTGAAAGGGATCTTTTTTGAAAATACTGAATTGATCCGATCTTGAAAATTCTTTCACAATCTAAAAGCTACACTTTTAAAAAGTTTCATAGGCTATATATTTTTAGCAAAATCACATAAAGGGTAAGCAGAAATTGGATATTTCAAAGATAGCACTACCTATGCGAAGCTAGTCCGCTAGTTTTATAAAACCTAGATTTATTTTAAAGTTCGATGCGATGAAAAAATGATTGTATAAGCCCTTTTATTCTGTGTATAATATTAGTCATTATTTCAGAAGATAAATATGATTTGAACTGCACACAGACATAAAAGGACGGCAAACCAGAGTTATTGACCCGTAAAGTGTTTTTTTGTCGTTTCTTTACTGCACACGTCAACGAAATTAAATGCTATCAAAAAAGCTGTCAAAAAGCTAATAACACGAAACACAAAGCTTTCTAATATATCTTTAAGTTGAAGTGACTTTTCATTAACTCGGAGTAAGATACCTCGTATTGACTGACAACTTGTTATTGCTATTGTAAGTTTTGTTAAGGCTTTCTTTTGTTTTCATATGATTCAAGTTATTTGCTTATGAAAGTAGCGTAACTTATACTTGAAGGTATTTAAGTAAAGACAAATGTTTTTAAATTGCTACGAAAACTCTCATACGATATTGAAGAATCGCGTTGAAGTCTTTTGTACTAAACTCTGACCGACCGCCCCGCGCCGTAGCAATGGATTTTTTTACATTTGATAAAAAATATATCGAGCGGTATCATATTTAGTACACACTCGTATAATGCATCTCCTGCATTGTAAATTATTATTATATTATATAGATATTAACAATCTTTGTCCTTCAACATTTAAATATTTCCTAATTATATTTTTTCTGTTACTGTATTCGAGAACTAACAATCTATTCTAACGTATTCAATAACCACAAATCTTTTATTATTATTTTCTAAACTTTTCTTTAACTAAATATAAATATTAGATCAGTCACATCAAACATACAAATAAAGAGTGTTTGTTACACAGGACAGTAGTCAGTTGATTGTTGTCACAAGCTGCTCATAACGATTGCTAAACGGCGATGGTGTAACGGCGATAGGTGTGGTCGCTACTGCGGACTGACGATTACGACTCGTCTTTAAACTATGGTAGTACCTATAAAGAAGCTGGGTCATATTGTAAAATATTTATTGCATTTCGTAATGTGTATGCTTGATGATGGTAGGTCTTGTAATAGTGGTAAGCTCTATGAATTTTATTTCTCGTAGGTGTTGCACAGCAAACCAGAGACTTGAAAATAAGATGTTAAAAGTGATTGGCGGGTGGACTCATCACCAACGATTCCTCTACTGTATGATAACGAATTAAATCAACTAAGTAGCCGTTGATTTGTACGTAAAAAAAAACATGCTTACTTTAATTCGTTTATAATAAATTCTAACTGATATTGATTTGCACTTCTCATAATCGCTATTTATCTTGATTCAGCAACTAAGCTGGAGTTGGAAAACGGATTGGCGGGAGTTGATGAGATGAAGACTCATCACTACTGTTATACTATCTTTATAGTTTAAAGCTAAAAGAATGCATGTTACTTCTAATATTTACACCCTAATTTAACGGTTATATTAAAATTGCAAAAAGTTGGAGCCAAAACTTCGATATCAGTATTTTACTATTTTAGAGGACCCGTTTCCAACTGTAAAGTGCATGCAGTCCCTTACCACACAGTCACTTAACCATCTGTTATTATTTGGATAGTCTTATAGCATTGGATTTGTATGTGATTTCAAAACCCTTAACTAATTAAATATAAAAGTGGTGTGCGCGTCACGACCCCGCATTGCGATGTCGGTTGCCCAACATGAGAAACCAGCTAAAGACGCATGTTAGTAAATTGTTAACAACTAAACGTTCGGAAGGAAATCGTTGGTTTTTGCCAATTTTGCGAAACCATTATTTCCGCACATAAGTTGAATAGGAACACTACTATAAGTTTTTTAGCTATAATCGTATAATTATCGTTCATATAATTCCGTAACCTTTTTTTTCTGGTATTGGTTTTTACCAGAATTGCGTATTTTTTTCAGGATCTGCATTTTGTAAGATACGTTACGATAATCTTCGTGTACGAATCATGTTGTATCTGCATCGAGTAGAGTATTAAAAAAACGTTATTATTGTTGAACATTAATTTTCCCGTTTTATATTTAGTTGTATAGATGAATAAAAAACGAACACATGGTCATATTTAAAAAGTGCATAATTAGTTCATGAAGCATATTGTGTGAAGTTAAATAAATTATTTCTTTGTAAGAACAGATTTGTGACATACAAAAAAGTTTAGCAAATTATTATAGACTTTTGATAAGGTATCAGTTTTGTAAATTTCTCAAACATCTCAATGCAAAATCAGGGAAATATTAGTACACCACATCTACTGGAATTTCTATTCTGTACATAGTCCTATTATTGTCGGTGAAAAATAGATGTTTTCATGTGATATTTTTGTCATGTCATTTCAATTAAACATTATTTGTTATTTTCGTTCACAAAAGCACATTTATGCGTTTGCATATTTTGATATGAAAAAGTAGAGCTTTTATTAAATAATTATAAATGCTACAAGTACACTTTTTACGATCGTTTTTATAACTATAAACATTCTTTTACAGATTACTAATACAATAATATATATTACTGTTTGTTTTTATTATTTGTGTTTTGATGTGCAAAAAAGAGTTTTGTATTTCTATAGCAGTGTAAGCTTATTTAGAAGTGTGTGTCGTTATAGTCATAATGGCGGAGGGCGCGGAGGCAAAGGTCAACCTGTCCAGCCTTGCTCGGAGTAGGAACCACTTTCCTTATTAACTCGCTATGACTAGACAGGTTGTATATGTCGATACACAGATAATTGTGGCCACTTCAAGTGTATTTTGTAAGAAGTTTCATTAACGAATGGATATCAGTTAAAGATCAAACAGGGAATGTGCACAATAAAGCATACGTCCGAAGCATGAAGATAAAAAAACATGTATGAATAGACTAGGATATGAATGAACAGCAAGAGCTTTGCCAGGAATAGGAATGAGACTGTCTATATCTACCCCAATTGAAAGTAACGGCATACGTGTATGTACATACATATACTCACGGCTATAAATCCCTTGAAGGGGTAGCCAGAGCTAGGGAATGAGACATTCCTCAGCCACCCTTGGAAGTTGCGTGGGGAAAAGATAGTGAAATAAAGTTTGTTGGTGATGGGTCTCCAACCGCATCGCCCAAAAATCCCTTAAAAACCCAATACCGTTAGTCGCTACGTACACCCACCGGAAGAAATGGGGTAGTGCTATTCTAAGCCGACACTACACAGCAACTACGTGTATGTATGTACGTAATAGTTAAAGATTTCGTAAACAGTTTGTGACAGGGTGATACTGGAGGGTTGTTACATGTAACTAGCTGCGTTTTTTCGGCTTGGAGTAACACCAATCACTTGCTTTCCTTGAGTCTAGTACAAGACAGCTAAATATATTAGGGCTTTTGAGTGTTATTTTTGAGAAATGTGGCTGGAGAACAATTGCTAATCATCCTTTGAACATACACATACTCACTACTATAAATCTCTAGAAGGGGTAGCCAAAGCTAAGGAATTAGAAATCCCTCAGCTACTTTTGGAAGTTGCGTGGGGAAAAGATGGTAAAAATAAAGGTTGTTGGTGATGGATCTCCAACCGCATCGCCCAAAATTCCCTTAAAAAGCCCCAATACCGTTAGTCGCCTCTTACGTACACCCACCGGAAAAAATGGGGTAGTGCTAATCTAAGCCGACACTACACAGCATCATCCTTTGAAGTATAATATTTTTCCCTCTCAACTTCCAAAAGTGGCTCCCAAATTTTCATTCTCTAGCTTTGGCGTCTCCTATTTGGGATTCATAGCCGTGATTATACGTATAACACCCGCGGGAGAAAATGGTGTAGGACTCCAAGGCAACACTAAACAGTGTATGCTATTAATGTTTTTTTGTTTTAAAAATATAACATCTTTACATAGGTATGGAAAATAAAGCAAAAAAATTCGTAATTAAATCAGTAAATGTTCAGCAAATCCTAATTTTAACGGTTCTTTTTAAAGTTCACCATTTACAAATGTATACGAATTCATGAGACATTTATCCACACTACACTTAAGTATTAAAACATAGGTATAGCAAAAAAAAACGACTTGCAGTGTGCAATTATGATAATATTTCTAGTCTACTATATGTAGTCTATTGCCGTGTAGTGTCGGCTTAGAATAACACTACCCCATTTCTACCCGTGGGTGATCGTAAGAGGCGACTAAGGGGCTTTTTAAGTGATTTTTGGGCGATGTGGTTGGATACCCGTCTTTATTACCATCTTTTCCCCGATCAACTTCCAAAAGTGGCTGTGGAAATTCTCATTCCAAAGCTCTGGCTACCCCGTTAAGGGATTTATAGCCGTGAGTATATGTATGTATGTATGTCGACTATAGATACGTTCTTGTTCGAATATCAGTAAATAAAGTTTATCGAAATAAATATCAGCGAAAGTAAATTGAATGGTCTTGGTTTATTTATTCTGATTTTCGATCAGGATTGAGATCTAAATGTAAATAGAAGTTGCAAAATGGTATAGTTATAGACAAAAATAGAAACGTCCAATTTAGTTGGAAGCCTTAAAAGCCTTACAAGGAGGTTGGATACGGGCGACATTATGCCGAGCTGTGAGTAATACAAAATGCAGTAATCTGATTGGCTACATAGATAATGTCGGTTTATTCGAGCTTTGGAAGCGTTTCGTATGATTCATCGAAAGCTTGCGTTTGTTCAGAACTGGATTGGCAAAATAATACATACATACATATACTCACGGCTATAAATCCCTTAAAGGGGTAGCCAGAACTTTAGAATCAGAAAAATCTTCAGTCACTTTTGGAAGTTAAGTTGGGTAAAGATTGTAAAATAAATGTTTTTGGTGATGGGTCTGCGAACCGCATCGCCCAAAATCACTTAAATAGTCCCGATACTCTTAGTCGCCTCTTACGATCACCCCTGGGAAGGTGGGAAGAAATGGGGTAGTACTATACAGCAAAATAATTATGTATATATTCATCATTAAGGAGCAATATAATATATTTTTTTTGTGAAAGATTAGTTTCAATATGAGAAATCAGGAATGGTGAAGATTATCAAAAAGTTAAGGGTGATTTATTATTGACTTTTAATCCAAATAAGGCTTCAAGGACTTTTGAAAGCAGGAGAAGAAATGTTTTAATGCTATTTTAGACGAAATAAATAAAGTTGTATATTTCATAAATTTGGGAGCATGTATTTAAATATAAGTCTACTTTTAATACCCAAATATATCTTTTGTTACGCATTGAGTTAGTGACAGCTTTTGGTTTGATGAAGTACTTGCGTATTCTGTTCTTAAGTACTCAATACAAATTTTATTTTTTCTAGTGATATTTGAATATTAACCTATTGTAAGTGCAATTGATATCAGGAGGCAGGCTCCCACGTCTGATTCCGGCCACTTGTAGCTCGTTAGCTATCTGGTATCGGTCTCTCATGATTGTGGCGGCTAATTATACTATTCAATTGTAAAACAATGGTTTACTAAGATATGGTATTGTTTTAGCTGTTATTAAGATTGTTGCGAGCAAGGGTATGGTTTGGCAATGGACATAAATACTGCTAATGTCGGAATATAGGGTCATTTAGTGGAACATACTAATATACTTGTATTCACACCATTAATTCTCATTGGGGTAGGCAATGTTGCCGTTTTTCACTGTCTTGATAAACCTCTCTCGCTTCTGCCACATGCATAAATTTTCTCGTCAATGGTATATTGCATTTTTTTACTTTTGAGTATCTCATTCTTAAACGTAATACGACCGCGCAAGGTTACTTAGAAATTACATAAAGCTACGGAATTATTTAATGTACTAACGTCAAATGTTCATTTATCAGCCTATTTTATTTGATACATCCAAACTATTCATCAGTAAAATCTAACCGTGACCATGATAACTGAAAAGTTTTCGGAACGTCGGGCTTTAAAAGATTAATGTAATAACACGCGGTTAAAATATCCGAAAATCAATAGTTGTTTTAATTATAATGTGCAATCGTGAAAGTCTCAGAAAATACTAAAATCTAACCACCTAAGGAGTATAATAATAAAATAAATCATAATTTCTGATGATTTATATTAACTTTCTAAAACTGTAAATTCCCTAAAGTACCTCATTAAGAGATGGGGTATCGTTACTCTGAGTCAAATTTAAAGAAAAATACTTAGTAAAAGCGACTTATTTGTTTTTGACTAACATTCACATGACAATCGTATTTACTTTCTAAACATCACTATTCCATTGACGACTGGTGCAATGAAATAACAGGCACTAAGCTTCATGCAGAGTAGTAGTTGTTTGAGTTAGGGCAGTTTAATAGAATTGATTTATAAATATGGAAGCGACAAAATAGTTATAACGTTGTGGCATTGATCGAGGCATTGATCCCTAGACAAAAACAAAACAGGACTACTATATTTCGACTTGGCTAAAATCAGAAAAATAGTGACAACCGTCACATAGAATGTTTGAATTTATTTATTTATGAGTATCTACGTGATGGTTTATGTGCTTCAATTACATAAATGCCTTGCGGGCTTAAAGTTAAATAACCTAAATGGGTAAAAACCAGATTATAACACAAACCCTTAAATAACACTATTTTGGTTAATCCGAAGATTTTGTTTGTGTAAGCCTTGTAATCAGTTTTAAAGTTTTAATTAATAAATGCTTATTAAATAATAACCAAATATTGCATAGATTAAGGATTAACGTAATCGAATTAGTAGAATTGTTCAAATTTTAAAATAAGTGGAACCCAATAAAGAAACTAAATTAAATTGCTCCATAAAGTATAACAAATTAAGTTTCCTTCTTTACATCTGATAAATGTGTAATAGAAAATACCAAACATTATTTTCTTTCACTTCTCACGTAACACACTCTAGTAGATCGACATTCAAGTGCTTTTAACGATAGATAAAATCAATTGGAGTAGGTAGAATTTCGACGTGTAGTTTAAGACAATGAATTTCTTTTAAAACATACCGAATGAACGAAAATGATCGTTCTGAGTCGATAGTACTCATCTCACGTAGCACTTTCGCCGCACGTCTGAACTCAACTCAACTCATTTACACGTATAAAATATAATTATTAAGGTTTCCCCGCAAACAAAAATCATGACATCATGTTTTTATCATAGATTATGTAATATTTAGTAGGCAGCGTTGCACTGTGGGCAAGACAGGTCGGTATCGGATCGAAAATATATAACTTCATGAGTTTTTGTCCTAAAGTGATGAAATTTGGTACATATATGTAGTAAGGTGTGGATATTCAAATAATGTATAATTTCAAATTTAAAAAAAAAAAAAAATTATTTTTTTTGTTTTTTTTATTCTTACGCAAAATAAGTGCAAACTTGATATTATACCCTCGTTATCAAGGAATATTAATTAATTTTGAACGGTGGTAAACCGCAAAAGATACCGATTTTCTGTTCCGTCCTTTATAACATTCTTGCTGATATTTTACAAAACCGCAAACATCCGCAGCTGATTTTTTTTTTCTTGTGTTATAGAATAGTTAGACTATCAATTAACACAAAATGTAGCGCGTGGGGAGACGTGGGTAATAATGAAAACCTTCGACGAAAAAAATAAATCAGTGAAAAATATGGTATGTCACTTTTTAAGTACCTACTGATACATTTGTCGCTTTTTTAGAAATCAAAGACATGTATTCTAATAAACATGAAATAAGCTTTCCAAAAATGTATGATACTGCATATCTGTAGCAAATATTTCTTTCACAATATGGTTTTGAAATACGTGTACACAAAGATATAAGTTTGGTACTCCTATGTTGTATATACTTTCTACACGTCAAAAATAATGTCATTTTGTGCAATTTTGTGAAAAAACGTAATGAATATTATATTACAATTATTAGAGAACCAAATAAAATAACCATATTAGACAAATTATGATATTCGTAAAAAGTATTTTCGATATGCTCTTGTTCTACCGTTTTCCACAGTGCGTTGGTTTGATAGCGCAACCAATTCCTACCTTTTGATCGCCTCCACGAACAATCAATAGAAATGTTCTCTGGCTTAACATATATGTGCATTGATCTGAAGACGACATGATAGTCCAGTGGATAGAACACCCGCCCGTAAACAGAAGGGCGTGAGTTCCAATCCTGGGTCGGGCCTACACCCATTTGTCTTTTCTTAATATTTGTGGTTAATTTATCATGATTGTTAACGGTGAGAGAAAACATCGTGAGGTAACCCACATGGCTGAATTGTACTTAGTCATGTGACAGTGTATTCGTACAAAACGGCGATAGGCCTGCCCCCTATCACGTGAGTACACTGTCTAAGCAAAACGTGGGTACCTTCTCTGGACACTAGATGGCGCTGCCATGTGAGTTCAGAAGTATTAGTACCTTTGCCAACCCCTTCGGGGATAAACGGCGTGAACGTTTATATTATGTTATGTTATGATCTGAAGAGTTCCTCACAACGAAACACCTTCTGAACCCGAATAAAAGGGTATGTATGAAGCATACATACGTACATACATGTACACACGGCCATAAATCCCAAAAAGTGGCAGCCAGAGCTTCAGATGTATGAAACAATGATGATTATAAACGCATCATCAGAGTTTTTCCAGGCCGGCCGAAAGTGATGACCTTTCCAAATGCTTTACCAAAAGCTGTAATCGAGTGTGTTGTGTTATTAATATATATTTTCAAGAAACATATTTTCCCCGGCTATTTCAGTAGTTGTATCTTCTAAATCAGCGGATGCGAGCGCATCTACTCGCATTATCCGCGGCTCACGAACAGCAATCTATTAAAATGGTCACAATGCGGAACACTCCGCGGCGGAGCAATGTTCTCTCAAATATCCCTCTTCAATCACACAATGAGAGCCCCTCGTTTGTTACACTTTTAAAAATAATAAGACTCGGAAGTATGTTTCAATGTTCTCACTATAGTATGTAAGTTAAGCTGACCTAAAGCATCTAAAAGTCCACCCGGGAGTAAAAGTGTATTGGCTGTTCATGATTTTACACACTAAAGTGTAGTGTACTAAGCCGTGAAGTGGCTTAGAATAACACTGCCCCATTTCCACCCGTGGGTGATCGTAAGAGGTCGCCTCTTACGATACTTAAGGGTATAGGGGCTTTTTAAATGATTTTTGGGCGATGTGGTTGGAGACCCGTCACTAAAAACATTTATTATTACCATCTTTTCCTTAAGCTGGAAGGACCTGGAAGCTGCCGCACAAGATCGAGAAAAGTGGAGATCTCTTCTTTGGGCCCTCTGTCCCTGATGAGGGATAACAGGACTACATGATGATGATGATCTTTTCCTTATACAACTTCCAAAACTGGCTGAGGAATTTCTCATTCCAAAGCTCTGGCTACTCCGTTAAGGGATTTATAGCCGTGAGTATATGTATGCATGTAAAGTTAACGCATGTTAATTAAAAGCTTTTAATTTAAAACTACCTTGAAAACTCTTCCTGAAGCTTACCTAAGTTGAAAACCCATCCATTGGAGTTAAAATGCAATCTCGCAAAACTTAATTGTAAAATTTAGCATATGAATGCTGTTAAAAGTACTCAAAAACTTGACTGAATGGCACATAATTACACATCATCCTATTTTTAAATCATTTATATTTCCTATAGTCTTTGGGGAAATATTGTTTATCGGAGAATTAATAAAGTCGAATATCGATTGAAGCCACGGGCGTGTCCTTGCGTTTATTGTATACTAGCAGCCCGTCCCGGCTTCGCTCGGGCATGAATTATCATTAACATTTTGTTTTTTATTTTATTACATGTATTATTATTTTAATATATTTTTTTTAAGTTTTAAGCTATGTTATATTTTTTTGCTGTGTAGTGTCGGCTTAGAATAGCACTACCCCATTTCTTCCGGTGGGTGTACGTAACAGGCGACTAATGGTTTTGGGGCTTTTGAGGGATTTTTGGGCGATGCGGTTGGTGACCCATCACCGACAACCTTTATTTCACCATCTTTTCCCCACACAACTTCCAAAAGTGGCTGAGGAATTTCGGATTCCTTAGCTCTGGCTACGCCTTCTAGGGATTTATAACCGTGAGTATATGTATGTATGTATGTTATAGTTTTTTGTATTTATATTTAGATATATTTTTTTATTTTTTTTATTTTTTATAATGAGTAATTACATCAAAAGCCATTCAATTTATAGAGTTAGAGCTTCCCTGTAAACAATATTTGACGTTGTTGTATTTTGGGGCAGCAAAATAAATTAATGTTCAGGGGCTCCCACCCGCGACAGGCCAACGTACAGTTGACCGTGAGTAAAACAATTCTTTCGCAGGTCAATCCCTACTAATTTGAAGGTTTGGCCTTGGGACTTATTAATTGTTAAAGCAAAAGATGTTTTAACCGGAAATTGTAGCCGTTTAAATGGAATTGGCAGATCAGTTGGGATCATCGGTATCCTCGGTATATGAGCTAATTGACCGGCTGCTGGGCCAGTGATAATAGTCGCTACAATCAAATTTTGCTTTTACTCTTTGATAAGCAGCCTCCCGTACCCCTTCGTGACGCCTGCAACAACTTACTATGCATAGCTAATCGAGCGGAGTTTTATCTATTTTTTTAATTCGAGATAACTTTCGAATGGAATGTTCGAATTGAATAATTCAAAAAGTAATATAAGGGTATTAAAGTAGTCTAAAATAATATATACGTTTTTTATAAGGATTAGATAGGTACAAATAAAGAGCCTTTTCTAAAGCAGGATTTTAATTTAATTTTTAAATAATTTTATATAATGACGCTTGTTGTGAGATAACTATAATAGTTAGAGACATGCTGTCTGGGCATTTTTTTTAGATAATAATGTGTTCTATAAAATTGTAGTACATAATTTTATTCTATTGTCAATAGTTTTCGCAGCGCACGCGATGTAAGGATTTTTTTTGGTATTTCTTTAACACCTTGGGTTACATTTTTGAAGTTTACGTAAGGATCCCTAATTTTTTGAAAATGAAATATAGCCTATGTCACTCAGGAATAGTGTAGCATTAAAACAGTGAAAGAATTTTTCAAATCCGTCCAGTAGTTTTGGAGCCTATTCAATTCAAACAAACAAACAAAAAATCAAACCTTTCCTCTTTATAATATTAGTATAGAAGTATAGATATAGATGGAGTATAGGTGGTACGAAGGTGATACTTTGACATTTTTAAAAACTTGTCTAGCGTTGTCTTGTGAAATATTCCACATTCCGCTCGACCTGACTACTCAAATATCAGTCAGTGAAATAAGTTATTTACTCAATTATCCGCATGTCTATATTATGTGTGATGTATCTGTATTACTCCAGTTTATTAGCTTTTAAAGCTTTTATAAGCTTTTAAGTTTTGTGTTTATTTATGTGTGTCGTATCTCACAATGAGAAGGTCCGCTGTATTTAGAATACGAACACGAATAATTATCCGAAGAAGATACAGGGTTCGAGGTTAAGATAGCTCAAAAAGTTAAAATCTTAAAAGAACACGAAGTATAGTGCTATTATAACATCCGGTTTCTTAACTGGGATATCAAATTATTGTTACTGTATATAAGCCTAGCGCAACAGCTGTTACGAGCTAAAATAAAATCAAAATTGTTTTGCATACATACATATATACACTAACGGCTATAAATCCCTTAACGGGGTAGCCAGAGCTTTGGAATGAGAAATTCCTCAGCCACTTTTGGAAGTTGATTGGGGAAAATATGGCAATAATAAATAAATGTTTTTGGTGACGGGTTTACAACCACATCGCCCAAAAATCATTTAAAAGGCCCCTATACCCTTAGTCGCCTCTTACGATCACCCACGGGTAGAAATGGGATAGTTTTATTCTAAGCCACTACACGGCAAACTGTTTTATTTAAATTTAATGTATTTATTTATCTCATTAACACCAATCATCTGTTTTGCGAAGCATACATTACCCAATATCGTTTTTACTATTGTATAAGTGCAATTCTCAATTAACCAAAGCTTACTTGGCAAACTAACCAAATTGTAATTTTGCGGTCGAGTGATCGGTTTGGGTAATGCAAGGTTCGATGACCGATTCACCGATGCAGTGCACAGTGGTACCGCCATAGGCCATTAATCGGTAAAGTCGACTATCAATTACTATTCATTTTATTGTTTTTACCGATAAACCAATAAACAAGCTATCCAAAAAGTATGAATATGTCACCCTTTTCATTTGAGAACAATTTGCTTTTCACCCTGAAAGTGAAAGCATCTTACCCTTATGCTCGCCGTTATCAGTGACTCATTAGAACATTGTTTATGCGGTAGTAAATTCTCAGAATTGCATTGTTTGTGAGTGACTTCCGGGATATGGATTTCCAAGAACAAGGTATGTATTACAATTCAGGTTCATTTTAAACCGTTAATCTGTCATATTAGAACATGTTTGTCCCTTCTAATGTACAACAATATTTTGTTAAAAAATAAACATTATTTTGACTTTTCCTAAAGTTTTAAGAGTATGTCAGATATCGTCAATGGTTCTCACATAGTACAATTTTAAGATTAAAGTGTCTTCTTTCGAATTCAAAAACATTCAGCCGCCAAGAGCTGCCTATGTAGCTTCTACGAGTTCTTAAAGACTACTGCGTAGACTGAAAATTAGCAAATTCTCAAAACTCGATACAACAGTTTTAACTTTTCTTTCCAGGTTATACGATTAAATGTACCTTTACAAGGATGCATTTATTTTAGGTATAGCTATTGGAACATGGCGGAACAGTTGCACAGAAACATAAACATATTTTAAGTAATTTTCGAGAAATATGAATTAGAAACCGCGCGTCTTTTGATTCAAGAATATCCGTGGTTGAACCTTCCAGCTTCCGTCCACAAAGTGCTCATTCACGGGGCTCAGGTAGCGCAACACGTTTTAGTATCGTTCGGGGAGTTATCTGAAGAGGCAGCTGAATCAAACAATAAATTCTATAAGTCCTTCAGACGAGATCACACGCGCAAGATGTCAAGAGAAGTTAGTAATTCGGATTTGCTAAATAGACTTTTACTCAGTTTGGATCCATTTATTACTGGCCTTCGAAAACTCCCCCGTCAGAAGTATAGTGTTATGTCTAAAGAAGTGTTACATCTATTAAAAGTTTGATTTATATTCCAATTTATTTGTAGTACTTTTTTTCAGTTTAGTAAGAGATACATGTATACTTAGCTGTAAGTTTAAAATAAAAATAGTTATAATGTATTTTTTATGGTAAAAATAGTAAATTGACAATTTTATTAATACCAAAAAGTAGATATTTCGTAGTTATCATTAGAAATAAATTAATATATTTATACCTATTTATTTTATTTCTTTGAATTGTATAAAAATCATGGTGGTGGTATACTTTTACTTCTTTATTTACTTCTAACAATTAAATACATCATTAGTATACAATCTTAAACGTTATTTTATTGATTTACCCAAAAAAAATGCAAATTAAGAGAGTAAGGTATTTATGACCGCCCTTGTATGGCGGCGGTACCACTGTGCAGTGGCTCCATTTTTTACATTCACAAATTAAAAGATAATTTAATTTCGATGGCTCGGTAGTGACGGTATTGTGTATTACCGATGAGCGTTACAGCCCAGTTAACTAGATAAAAAACGTTTAATGATATGGCTATTTGCATTATTATTTCTAATCATTGTTTATTAGTTGTATTAGAGACTTTGTTTTCATCTGATTATCGTTTGTTCGCAAAACAATCTAGATTCTACAACAAAATCCGAAAAAATATTTGCTTACTATTAATTTTTAAATAACTCTGGATGATGTCGTATGTTACTTTTAGTTCCGCTTTGGACCTCTTATTATGAACTCAGTGACATTAAGTTCACCGTCGAAGAATTCCTAGACTGCTTTGTTATTGCTGAGAAATGTCAAAGGTAGGTCGAACACGACGCCGACATTTCGACCACTATCGCCATATTGTAATGGCCGACCTCGTCAATTATTTTATTTAAATTTGTTGTCATTGCAGAGTTGATAATAAACATTACCAAATGAAGTACACAGAATTATTCATTGTACTTATACTTCCAAGTCCAGCAAAGCTTGAAGCAGATGACTACGCTCTTTGAATAATCAAATGGTTTACATTCCATTGCTTTGAATTATTTTAAATATTGTAGTAAAGTTTATAAGACAGTAAATTATTTTAGAAATTGTGATCTTTAAATATTATACTGTGTAGGTGTAGTATTGGCTCAGAATAGCATACCTTGCCGCGGCTGTCGGACGAGGCGACAACGGAAACGGTGCTATTAATTGCATTTTTTCCTATTCAATATCCAAAAGTAGTAGGGCTTTTCTGATTTCGTAGCTCTGTATACACGTTGATTCGAGGTATAGTTATGAAATGAAAATATACTTTGCTGCCATTACAATTAAAAATTTATAATGAGACTTTTGCTGTTTTTCAAAAAGTTCCAAAAAACCCAAAGTACCTTAGTTTGTATAACTACTATACTAACTAACCAATCAAATTAACTCATAAAACCTACGGGAAAATTTAGAGCATTGCTTTTGCAGCCGATATCAGCCTCTATCAAAATGAATTACATAACTGTAATGATCTTCGTGGGATCGTCGGTTACACGGGTTCTCGTAAACTATTTATCATTATCATTACTAATGCACTGAAATCGGGTCAGAGTGGTTTGAAAAATTATCAAACATTAGGCAATATACGAGTGAAAGACGCTAACCTGATTAGCGATACGTGAACATCTTTGTTCAGCTGCGTGACGTAACGCAGTGGAAAGTGACCTTTGTGTTACGTTACTCAGCTGGATTCCTTTCGTGTTATTTTACTTGCGGGTTTTTAAAGGACAATCGTCTTGTCAAAATTATGAAAGCTTGTTCAGTTGTTAAAACAATGATTGACTATGTTTTCCTAATAGGTTTTTCAAACGATTGTATATAAATGTCGAATCGTTTTGAAGGAATGGAAAAGGTGCTAGTACTATTTAGCATCTTCTGACTACATCCTGTACCACCAATATAAATCATTGGATTAGACAAACATTATTACATTAGCTATTATTCTAAAAGCTCAACCAAGTAGTAATCTTTACAATATTTATTCTTGTAACAACATGGCAATGGATCCGTTAATATGGTTTAAGAATAAAGGAATAATAAAAGAATGTTGTAGTTGCCTCCTATATAAGTATTTATTAGCTCTATTTAACGAAACTTAAGGTTAAATCCATGTTTGTACCCATTCATACAATATATTTGAATTAGAGAAAATTTTACTACTCATTCATAGAATAAATTAATATGAATATTCTAATCAAGCACGTTGGCTATTCAATCGGCCAACACTAAAACTCCATATTCATTATGTACATTCATTCAATAGCTTTCACTTAATAAAAAGCTTGTTATGGCGAGTCATCTCTGGAGTTATCTATTCGTTTGAAAATTACTCAGAGAAAGATGAATAGATAAAAGTATGATATAACTTTCCGATGTGATGAATTATTAAATAAATGTGGCGTGTAAAATTTTAACAATTGTTCGCGACGCGAGGTTGGGGCCATAAAGTAGTGTGACGTTTTAGTGTAGGCTTTGTAGTATACTACAATTTTTAGCTCAGTGCCTAATTTTTTTTGCCGTTTTGGCTGTGTTAGTTTGGTATATCCCTACTCCATTTCCATTCCACCCATGGTCATCATATGACTGTCGATCCACTTTTCATGCTGACTAGATTATCTTAATTGATAAGTGTGGCAATGAGGTCAGAATACCATAATCATCATTACAAACAAACAAAAATATAAAGGTAATATAAATGAGTTAAAAATGAGTGTGTAGTGTCGGCTTAGAATAGCACTACCCCAGTCTTCCAGTGGGTGTACATAAGAGGCGACTAACGGTATTGGGGCTATTAAGAGATTTTTGGGCGATGCGGTTGGAGACCCATTACCAACAACCTTTATTTTACCGTCTTTTCCCCACTCAACTTTCCAACAGTGGCTGTGGAACTTCTAGTTTCTTAGCTCTGGCTACCTCTTCTAGGGATTTACAGCCGTGTTAAATTACGTTATTCACTTTAAGAAAAACAATGAATCCTGCTGCTTTATAGTCACGTAAATTTATGAAATTATCAGAATTATGTAAACAACCATGTGAGATAATCAACTTCTGATTTGTACGAATAAACTTTCTTTAGGAAGCTCGTGATCGCAAGATATCATAAAAAGAAGATTACGCAGCGGACAGACGGTTTCATATTAACAACTTTACTTATTATTGCGAGCTTGTATACTGTGATGTTTGTCATATATCGCTGGTAATATATATTCTTTTTTATTATCGCCAAAGGAAAAACTTACAATTATGATTGCTTAGAATACTAGAACTAATACGATATTTATTAATCAATAAAGGTGGACTGAAGAGAAAATTACGCGGTACCACTCATTTCATAATTAGTATTTTTTAAACAAGAAAAATAAAAAATACATATGTATGACGACGAATAAACTGATATATACTAATTAAAAGCACTTAAATATAATACAAACATTAACTCACTTAAGCGCTTGCAATTTTTCCTGCCTCACCACACTAAGATTACGCTGGCGCAGTCTCTCCTGCTTCCGATTTTCGATTACGCAGATTTAAGCTATCTTGACCTCACAGAGGAGCTACTAAACAAACTCGAACGTCTCCAGGATTTATATATCCGATTTATTTTAGGATTACGTAAATACGATCATATTTCTAAGTACCGAGCTCAACTAAAGTGGCTCCCTATTCGACTTCGGAGGAATACTCATATTCTCTGTATTTTATATAATGCCCTTAATAATCCTGCTGCCCCCCACTATCTTCGTTGTAAGTTCACATACTTGTGCTCCCACGGCCTTGCCTTGCGATCACGGGAGAATAAGATGTTGGGCGTACCTCCTCATGACAGATAGTGATTCCTTTGCAGCCAGAGCAGTTAATTTGTGGAACTCACTACCAGTTGACATACGTATGTCATCATCACTAAATATATTTAAAAATAAACTTAAATCCCATTTTTTTTAAAACCTTAGGTTGGTAGATTTTATAAAGTTAGGTATATATGATATTTGTATTTATTTTATTATATAAGTATACATACATACATATACTCACGGCTATATTTCCCTAGAAGGGGTAGCCAGAGCTAAGGAATTATAAATTCCTCAGCCACTTTTGGAAGTTAAGTGGGGAAAAGATTTTTTTTTTTACTATATAAGTATGTATTTAGATATTGTATGGTATATTTGATATAATTATTATTAGGTATATAAATTAATATATAGGTTGTAAATAAGTTGTGTTTAATTAAGTTCCGTTTAAATTGCATATATATTTGACCGTAATTTAAATTAAAGAGTTATTCATTTCCTCACCATAAAGGTTGACTGGAAGAAATCGCGTTAAGGCGATAAGTCCGCCTTTGTGTACATTCAAAGCCATCTTTAACCTATTGGGGGCTCTGGTCATAAGAGGATAATGGGGCCCCTCTGACTTTGTCAGAATACTATTTTGTTAGAATAAACAAAGAAAGTAGGTAAGCAAGTTTCCAGATTCATTTTTCGATCCGGTCACTATCTTTCGTAGATCTTAGAGATGTCTGTTGTCGAACTTCAACTCCAGCCCGTTAAGTATTTAGGGAGAATAGAATCGTTTTAGAGTTCCTTACCAAAATATAAAACGGGACCCTATTACTAAGCCTCCTCTGTCTGTCTGTCTGTCTCCAGCCTGTATCTCATAAACCGTGACAGTGTGAACCGTTGCCGCTATAACAACTAAGACTCAAATATTAAGAGGGGTCCCCATACAATAACCGTGTTTTTTTCGTATTTGTTGCTCAGAAATACAAAAAACGAAACAATTAGAGGTTTTAAATTTTCACAGAAAATTCACTTATTTCGTTTCAAAATAAATATTTACTTAATTTAATGTTTTTTGACATGAATTCCTCATGTGGGGATTATTACTCATAAATAAAAGATGTTATTAAAGGAAAGAAAAATTTCGACACTGGCGGGGTTCGAGCCCGCGACCTTCGGGTATACGCCCCCGTCGCTCTGCTAACTGAGCTACAGTGTCAGTTGGCATCCAGCGCGAAATTTCTCTATCCTTTGTTTCTTTTTTACACGTTCAAGTAGTGTTTGCGTTTCCTACCTCCGAATTTTAACTAATTCGGACGGCCACTTGTCTACCTTTTCAGATAGAATGCAAATGTTGGAAACGCGTAACTATCACATAATTTAATGTTTTTTGACATGAATTCCTCATGTGGGGATTATACGACGGGGGCGTATACCCGAAGGTCGCGGGTTTGAACCCCGCCAGTGTCGAAATTTTTCTTTCCTTTAATAACATCTTTTATTTAACGAAGCTACTCTTTCTGTCATTATTCCTTGGTTTAAAACCTTCCAATTACCCCATACCTAAAGCTTAATGTTCTAACTATCTACGTACAATATTACCACACAGTATGACGTGAATACATTAATTGCAAGCTAACTACCCAACCACTACACTACAGCTAGTGGTCGGCTATAAGCTTCAAAAGAGGAGAGTGTAATTTCTTACGGACATTTATTAATTAAAAACATATATTTTTGACGAGCCTTAATTACAAGTAGTATGGTGATTAGTAACATAAATATAGGTATTTCGTAATGTATAATTTGTTGTGTGTAATAGTAAGAGTTCTTAACTAGTATTTAATGAAGTTGCTGTTAATCATTGCTATTAGACTAGTGTTTGTGCGTAGAGCTTTTTGAAACGGATTTTATTTTTGAGCTTGAGAATAATTTTACATGTATTAACGGCCATAAATCCCGAAAAGAGGTAGCCAGAGCTTCAGAGCTAACAACTCCTAAACCACATGTGAAAGTTCATAGGGGACCAGACGGTAGAATCAAGTATTGTTGGTGATGTTTCCAACCGAATCGCCCCTTAGTCGCCTCTTACGCAACACACTCTCACACTCTAAGCCGGCAGTACACATGATTTATAGTTTCCATTTATCTGGGACTGCGGTCACAGATTTAAAGAACTCTAACGATGAACATTTGTAAGACGAATAGAGATGTTTGTTTCCTAGTACTCGTTGTGTGTCTGATGTACAAAGAAAAGTTTTGTCGAGTGGGTAATAGAGTATCCAATACCGCAAGTCATTACTAACTTTCTATGCGGTGTCTGTAGTCTGTTAGACCAGTTTTGCGGAAAACAGTAGCCGTTGTATGCAAAATGTAAGAGATTATGATAAATTTATAATCAATAAAATATATTTTTAATTTAATTTTCTTTTTGACGCCAGAGCTTAGTTTTTAGAAATTACTAAGTAAGTTTTCAGAGTTGAGAGGTCTTAAAAACATAACATAACATAAACGTTCACGCCGAATATCCCCGAAGGGGTTGGCAGAGGTACTAATACTTCTGAACATCACGTGACTTGTTCAGAGTACCCACGTTTTGCATGGACAGTGTACTCACGTGATAGGGGGCAGGCCTATCGCCGTTTTGTACGAATACACTGTCACATGACTAAGTACAACTCAGCCATGTGGGTTTCCTCACGATGTTTTCCCTCACCGTTAACAACCATGATAAATTAACCACACATATGTCTTTAGAAAAGACAAATTGGTGTAGGCCTGACCCAGGATTCGAACACTAGTCGCTTGCACGATAACCAAGTGTTCTACCCACTGGGCTATCACGGTTGTCTTAAAAACTTACAAGTAAAGGTTAGTTGGTGTTAGTCCCCGACCTCCAGCCAAATAACTGCATGAGTGAAAACTTTTGTGTTTGGAATGTTATTAGATATTACTTTTAGATTTTGGTATATTGCTATCCAAGTTCTGTTTTTAGGTATAAGTATCTTTTAGGTATAGATTTAAAATCTATTGATACTCTGTACACCTGTATCGAGTAGAATGAAAAAAATGCATCATTGTATGAGTTTATGTTAACGTTTGTAGTTCACAGCCAATTTTCATTGGGGTAGGCCGAGACTATCGATCGCCACTTAACACGATCTTGATAAACCTCTCTTGCTTCCCTTACATTCATAATTCTTCTCATACATGCTCTTTTATGTCTTTTATTCTTCACACTTCGGAGCCCCGCCTTTATACGAGTAAGAACGTTTTCAATCTGCTGGGCAAGCACGAACCATGTTTAAACTAGTTATCGCGTGGGATAAAGCAGCCATCTCTTACGCACTTACTTAGTATCGTATACTGCCATCTCGTTCTAACCGTTATCGTGTCGATAAAATAGCGCTCGTGCTTGCTCTTCTGGAAACGTTTTACGGGGCCGTCCTCTACTAACAATACCATCCATATTGTCAGTAGAAATCTCTATTGCTACTTTATTTTCATCCATCCTTTCTATTGCCGAACCATCTTAACATTCCTTCTTCTATCGTGTATAATGTATATAATATTGTACTCTGTTTAACTTAGAAACTGTGCACAAGCAAACGAATTGATTCAAATATGTACTTCCCGTGACTCAAAGAACTTGCGCGCACAGAATTATAATGTCAAGCCATTTCACTGAACCGACCAAACAAAGATGACTGGAATGCAAATTTACTTTCAGAGATACAAGAAATGGCTGGCGTACAGAAAGCATTGAACTTATACGATTTAAATTTAATTTGATTGTTTTTATGTTTTTTTATTCTCGAAGGAACAAACATTTGATCCTTGTTAGATATACGAGTACGGTCAATGATGTTACCATTATGCGACAGATACATATAAATAGATGAATTCACTCGGAAAATTAACGATGTTGTTGATGACGATGTGTAAAAATTTAACCTTCTACGCAGTTTTGGCAATAATTAGAACCGACGTCTTATTTTTACCTTTTATTGTTATGATTATGACTGGTATGTATGTGTGTATATTCAGATGAATATAATAATATAATAAAAAATGGACATGATAGGCATATTCTAGGTGTGACCACGCACTATTCTACTCTACAATGCATTTCTGTATTTTTTAGGATTGCATTTTTGTTAGGTTTTTTTTAGTGTCCTCTTTACATCGTTCGGTTTTAGTTTTTAGACTTATTTTTCAAACGGAGTACATACTTTTTTGTGTATGCAGCTTATACAAAGATTTACGAGCTGTTTAATTAAATTTAATTTTTAATTATTTAAAAATTCTTCCACTTCCATGTCTATATATATTTGAAATATGTTTGTTTGTCCACAAAAACATAAGTCTTTTTGAATTGACTCCACCTGCCACTCGACCAATAAGAAGTTGCGTGAAACAAAATTTTATTGCAGCCCCATCCTGTAGCAAATTAGCTTTGTGTAGGAAAAATTCATATTTTATGGCAATTACTGTCTACAATACATTAAGTGCAGAAATGAGAGAGAAAACCTTGTCAATTTTTAAAAAAGATCTGTTTAGCTACCTAATAGGCCGCTGTTTTTATTCAGTAAAGGATTTTCTGGATAATTGTGATCTGTGACAAGTATTAAACTTAATTTGAGCTGCTTGGTGAAATAGTTTAAGATATTGTTTACATTTATTCTTATTCTAATTTGTATTTTCTTATAACTTGTAATTTAATTATTTTGGAATTTAATAATAATTTGTACATTTGTTTCATACATTTAAATAATATAAATAATGTTGTACCAATCAAACTTCAGACGCCGTCAATGGCAAAATACAGTAATGGACTGAAATTATGTAACCAACAACTTTTTTGAACCTGTATTTACTGCACAAATAAATCATTTCATTTCATTATTTATCTATTTAATAACGTGGCTGCAGCCTACATCCTAGGTTTCTCAATCGCAATAAACCAATTACTAAAACTCGTGGCTGCTCTTTGTTTAATAAATTAAAACAAATTAGTTTGAACAAACAAAACGCAGGCCATTGAAAAGATCTCTTTCATGTACATGATGTGCAGCCACTTAGTTTGGTATTGCGACAGCGAATGGTTGTGAATGAATGAGCGGTGATTGATAGAGGTGTAATGCCTTTTTGTATGTCTGTCACGAGTGTCGTTTGAGTAACGGGTTTAAGAAGCACCACATAGAAAGGTAGAGCTATTAATTATTAATGAGTTTTTACAAGTATGTGTATTGAGGATATTATGTTATACGTTTTGTGCATTCATTATGGTTAAATATTTATTTGTTGATATCAATAGTTTGGTAGAGAATATTATAACCACTTTCAATGGGTTTAGGTATGGTTGCAAGCTAAATCTTGTTACTAGTTGAAAATTGCCGTGATCCAAGAACAGTCGTCAATTTCACGTAAAAATGAATCATCATCACCTCAGGGGGCAATTATTGAGCTGCATGATGAAAGCTCAACGGGTAGAACACCGCTTATAGTGCAGAAGACTAGTGTTCTAATCCCGGGTCGGGTCTACACCAATTAGTCTTTTTTAAAGACATAGGTATGTGTGGTAAATTTATCATGGTTGTTAGCGGTGAGAGAGAACATGGTGAGCTGCCCAAGAAAAACGTGGGTACTCTGAACACCAGGTGACAATGTCACGTGATGTTCAGAAGTATTAGCACCTATGCCAATCCCTTCGGGGATATTCGTTGTGAACGTTTGAGTGTTTGAGTCTTGAATGGCAACCAAATACCTTTTGGGGGACAGTGATGTTGAATTATTTTGTCAACTTACTTCCTCATAAATTTACATTTATATCATTTTTATAGCTTTCGCCTTCGGCTTGGGCTTCGTGAGCAGCTAATAGTATCTAGCTAGCTATCTGTAAAATAGTGTGTCTATCTTCGCACAAATTAGTTATTCATAATATTAAGTCAAAGTTTTTTGACGTATTTGTTATACACGTTTAAAAGACTAGGTATGACGGGAGAATTACGCAGAGAAATATTTAATTAAAATCTCTGGCAACCATTTTAGGTAACCGTGACTAGGTTGAAAAAAAGGAATGAAAGAAAAGAGGAAAAGGAAAGAAAGGAAGAATTTAAAAACTCATTTTGAAAATGGAAAGCTTTGGGCTGTCGTCAGGTTATTGGCCGGTTTGGTTTGGTCGTTACGTCACACACACACACTCGCGGATGATCGTGTCCGCTTTCTATTGACATCACGAGGGTGCGGTCCGAATCCATGTTTACTACTGCTACTTTTACGATGTTACTTAACAGTTAAACCTGATTTTTATTACATATTTGTTGATTCGTAACTATTTGGTAATAAAAATTTATACTTCCTTTCCTAGTTTTCTTCGAGAATATTTGATGAATTTCACAAATATTTCCTTTAAGGTAATGAGTGATAACATTTAAAGAAAACACACAATGTCCATACATCCATATAGGTACTGGCCAAAAGTATCTGGCAACAAGTGGATACGTGAAGGGTAGGTCATAGAAGTAGCAGGATGTTCGACAGAAATAGGAGATAACCATAGATGCACTAAAAAACGTTTTTTTAGTAACGTAAAAAACGGATTTTTTAGTAGGTACATCTATGAGATAACTTATTACTTTTCTTTTCTTTAAAAATAAGTTTGTTTACACTTCATTCCAGTAAATAACGGGTTTTGTACGATTTTAAAAATACCATAGCATAAAAAACTATAATCATTTATTTTCTTGTTTCAGGTAAGACATTGGAATCATCACTCAATCATGCAATTACACGGAGTTTTCATCATAAACTTAAAACCGAAGCTACCAGCCAAAGAAACATAGTTTAAGGATGGTAGTTGTGGATGATATCGTAATCAATGCTTGAACAATCAATCGCAAACGATCCAAAAGAATCAATCAGTATAAGATATTACCAAATACTTACAAAGTATCACCACAACCGACAGTGATGTCTAATGTCGGCTCTGTTGTATAGTGTCGGCTTACGACCGATTTCTGAATTAATTATTCCAGCTGAGAACAACTTAAGTATCGTTCTGTCGCATTGAAATCTTAACAACTGAATTAGACAAAACGATTCTAAAGTTCTCAGCTGGAATACTCAATTCAGAAATCGGGCGTTAGAAGAGCACTACCCTATTTCTTGCGGTGGGTGTACGTAAGAGGCGACTAACGGTATTGGGGGTTTTTAAGGGATTTTTGGGCGATGTGGTTGTAGACCCATCGCCAACCACCTTTTTTTTACTATCTTTTCCCCACACAAGTTTCCAAAAGTGGCTGAGGTATTTCTAATTCCTTCATTCTAATTTATAATTCCTTAGCTCTGGTTACACCTTCTAGGGATTTATAGCCGTGAGTATATGTATGTATGTATCAGGGATGTCTCGATACTTCCGGTTGATCACTTTAAAATAGTAACTTAATGATGTATCAGAAACAACTTAGACGATATATAAATAACCTTTCACCAGAAAGCGACAACTTCCGAAGAAACATAGAATAAGTCTTAGTAACATTCATCCTGAATGCCATTAGGGCTGAGCATAGATAGATTACGTCAATGGACTAAAAAATATTCCGCTACTTAAAAATTGCATAAATTAACATGTGCGGCGAAATATTGATAAATTAAAAAAAACAACAATAACTACTTTCAAAAGCAATATTTTTGCCAAAAAGTAATGATGTCATGATGATGGATTTTGAACTAATAAAGTTTTGAAATAATAACCAAATCTTACTGTACAAATAATCGAACATTATAAAAGAATTGATTTAACAGTTCACAAGTTGAAATGCGTCCACGCTCGGGCGGCGGGCGTGCGAAAATCCCTGATGTAGTAAATGGCGCGTAAAAGTAAGTATGTGTGATATGAGTAGTTGGGTAGCGGTGTGGTAGGTAGCCGCCACGCGTTACGTAGCTCTGTTCGCCGCATTGTTTGGTTATCGATTGTGCGACTTCACAATGGTTTTGTAACCAGACTACCGTGTAATGTATCTATTAATAAGTAATTACACAGTTTTCATGTGTACTTGTGTGTCTGCAGTTCTTATTTGTTCTAGCAAGCTTTAGTTTATACGTATGTGTCGCAGGGATATGATCAAACTTGGGAATTGATTAAATCCCTAAGCGATTTGATGAAATTATATAATGATAAAATAATGTCAAGATTTCAACCTAGATAAAACAATTGTGACTCTTGAATCCAAAGCACATTTTTCGGGATAGTTTAGTATAGCCATGGCCCGTAAGTATAGCTTAGGTCAGGTAAACACTGCGGTATTAATTAATAGCTCTTTGTTATTGAATTTTCCTTTCGTTGATGTGGTTGGAAACTTATTACCAACAATCCGGTTATAACCTGTTAAAATAAAAAAAATACATTAACTTAAAGTAACAACTCAACCGTGTAATCCGTGTTACATTTTGTTCTTTTTTTAAAATACATAATTATTATCGCGGTGACAAAAACAAAACATTTTCAGGGTTCCGAACCATAAGTTTAAACTGGGCTCGATTACTAAAGCTCTGCTGACTGTGCATCGATCCGTCGGCTTGAGCCTTCATAGTAAGATGTTAAAATGAAAACTAGGACTTCAATGCAAATTACGATTGAAATTAATTGAGCTGAACGAGATAGGTCAACCTCAGTCTTCTTACTGTCTGTGCAGTCGGTCTAAAGTTTTAAGCCACGCTTTAAATAAGAAACCATTAACTTTTTTCTTTTGACTTGGAAAAAATAGTTTTTCGGTGATTATTCCTCAATGGTAGGTTTGATCACGACATGCAAGCCCTTATGACACTTATCAATGTTCACTTGATCACTGTGAAAATTTTCTGAGGGGTTCGATTACAAAGAAGTGGCCTACCCGCGTATTACAATACATTTTTGGGATTTTTCATACAAAACGATACTTTTTTGCTTATTTCCACTGAAACGTTTCAATCAAGATAGAAGTTTGAAATAAACATGGATAAGTATATAATTTATTCACTTTTAAAATCAAATACTAGAATAAAATACAAATAGAAGGAGGCTCTCATGCAACAAACGTTATTTGTTTTGCTCGATATTGATGACTACAACGGAAAGTCATTTGAAACATCTACTTACTAGTTATTACAGGATTGACATAAAAAGGAATATCCAAGTTCATGAGTATTTCAATCATCATCATCACCAGCCAAAAGACCAATGCTGGACATTGATCTACCCCAAAGATCATATATGACTAATAAAACCTACTTAAAATAAAATAATTAATTAAGCGGATTGAAAAATTATGAAGTAATAAAATATTATGGCGCAAGCCGACTCGCACTTAGCCTGTTTTTCTTATTACAGGTATCAAAGTTAAACGTGCCTTTCAATAATTAAATAATCTTATGTAATTGTAAAACAAGAGAAGTGTGCCGTTTTTTATCTAAACTATGCTTTTTGCCGCTGTTGCTGAAGCAAAACAGACACAATGTTTTGCTAGATTACAATATTTATATTAATGCTGCAAAAACTGAGTTTTCATGAGGTTTTAAAATCAATACTTTTTTCAAATTGATAGCTTGCTAGATTACTGGTACAGTACTACTAAGTCAGAAATACTTTCAGACACCTTATTACTATATCTGACCGCTTTTTTCAAATGAGAGAACCAATGAAAATTATGCACGTCTATTAAATTATAGTCGCCATAAGTATTTATTCATATATTCATTTTAAAAGTAAATAATATAACTTGATTTATCAAAAGGTCTATATTATCCCCTCACGATGAAACCCTAGTTCTATTTGAAAAGATCAATAAATAAATGATCGTTGCATATTCCAGTACTAAAACCAAACGAAGTTTCTTGTGATTGATTGGCTGTGCTCATGTCAGCTATCACATGATATTCTTAAAAGCTTCATTTTTTACATACATACATATACTCACAGCTATAAATCCCTTGAGGAGGTAGCCAGAACTAGGGGATCATAAAGTGCGTGGGGAAAAGATGGTGAAAGAAAGGTTGTTGGTGATGGGTCTCCAACCTCATCGCCCAAAAATCTCTTATAAGCCCCAATACCGTTAGTCGCCACTTACGTACACCCACCGGCAGATATGGGGCAGTGGTTTGGTATGCTAAGCCGACACTACACAGCATTCATAGCAGCATCTATCTTGTGTTGTTAATAATTATACCTGTTATATTATAGAGTTTAATATTGCTAATAGTTTCGTTGACGAATATTTGTACGTAAATTAAGTTATTTGCCTCGAGCTATTTTGAAAGTGAAAGAGCAGCCCAGTCTCCAGGCTAGGGCGGCCGACTATAATTATCAAAAGCAGTAAGCTCGACGTGTGAGCGCTGTGACGTCATACGCGCTCACGGAATTCACTTGTATGGCAAACACTCACATGTACCATATAGGCTGATTTATTTTGTTAATGGTATTATAATCTCTTACCTTATTAGGTACAATAAAAAACAAGGATTTGGTACTCCATAGAAAGAGAACGTTGAAAAAGGGGATGTATTGATTTTGCTTGAGTTTAAGAATTGTAAAAGACCTCATTTCTTAGCATCAGGTGACGTCAACAACATCAACTTTAAGTGACTTTATGAATGTAAGCAGCACGCACTAATCAATTACAGGAATATAATCGTGTCATGGTGGTATTAATTGAAAAACTTTATAACAATATAAATATATGTAACAAATTTAATTATTGCTTCGTCCCGTAGTGCATAAAACTATGAAAGTGATAGTTGCAATAAAATTTCTGCGCAAAGATCATAAGTCAAGGCAGTAAATGATGGTGAAAGGAAAGGATGCTGAATGAAATAAAATGTACTAATTAAATTAAATATTAATTGGTTAGTTGGTAGCTAACAGTATTAGCTTATTTAATGTGTACTATTGGCAGTATATATGTATATTTGACGTGCCTCCACGGTTACTTTCATAGGCGATGTCGGTACTTTCTTTGTCAGTTAGGTTGTATCTCTGCTATCGCCACGAAAACAATCCCATAATTTTGTTAATCTTTCATTCTTTCTTAAAATTAAAATATAAGTTCATGCAAAATTGTGTCTAAATCTAGAGTATTTAGTGACAGGCTTTAAATAAACTTTTTAAGTCCCGATAAAGACACGGTAGTAACCAAAACCAGATATGATGTCACCAATCCCCCTGTACGCGAAGGTACGGAATCGAACGGGTGGCTCCAAAGAGTGTATTACAGAAGTGGCTCGGCGGGTTTGGGCCATTCCGGTTCACTCTCACTTTCGACTCCGCCTCGCTAACACATTACCAGCTCATTGTGCATCCAGCGCTTCTATAAGCTGCAAACAAGTTATATAACCGTCACATATCCTTACGCTCGATTACGTTATATACAAGTCACACCGTATATCCTTTAAGCCATTGCAGGGCTATTAACTCTACCAAACATATCGATACTTCCTAGAACGTCTGAGGGCAAATTTTATCTTAGGACTTAAATTGGATTGGACATACTGTCAGCGTGGGATCGGTTAAAATCTTAATAGTTCCTGTAGATGGTATGATTTTTATCGAGGGTCACTATTACAGTTCTGATCTTTGGATAGTTAAAGATATTAGAGACGCAGTTATTACACTTACGTCTTTGTGAAATTCCCATTACACTGCGGTATAACGGGTCACAGCAATTTTAAGGTCTAATAAGAGTGCCTGAACCTTGTGTCTGTCAGTAGCATGAGACGTGTGGTAGCGCATGTTTATTAGTGAGGTTAACCACCATGAAACATACAAAATGTTAGTATAGGTCTGAAGAGACGTTACAGACTCGATGTCACAGGGGCAGCTATAGAATTTGTGAGGAAACCCTCGTAACTAACTAATACCCTAATACTATCTAAACTAGCCTATTATGGATTCAGTTCTGACACAATTAAATGGTTTGATAGTTATTTGCAATCGAGATCCCAAATAGTGGAGCTCCATAGGCAAAGTGGAGAGATAAAATATTCAGAGAACCGTCTAGTTACGAGAGGCGCCCCGCAAGGATCGAACCTGGCTCCCGTACTTTTTATTCTCTACACTGCTGACATCATCAAATGTATAAAAAATTGCAAATACCAAATTTTTGCTGACGACTTGCAGTTGTATATATCTTTGACTCCGAGCCGAGCAGTAAAAGTCATACATGATCTAAACCAAGATCTTAAAAATATCGAAGAATGGTCTATGCAAAATTCACTAGTGCTTAAGCCTTTAAAAACTAAATACATGGTTATAGGAAGTAAGCATCAACAGCGTGAGATGGAAGAACAGAACTTTGTGGTTAAAATTGGCAACACACAAATAGAAAAAGTTCATGAGGCTCGAAGTTTAGGTTTGTTGTTCGATTCAGGCTTAACGTTTGAAAATCACGTCATTAACACTGTGAAAGGTTGTTTTTATAGGCTCAAAGTGTTATACAAAATACGACCGTACCTAAAAACTGAAATTCGAATAAGACTTTGTGAATCCCTCATACTCAGCAAACTCAACTACGGTGATGTGGTATATGGTCCATGCCTACTGTCTCGCTCGCGGAAATTATTACAACGAGTTCAGAACGCTTGTGCGCGATATTGTTTCGAAATACCACCTAGAACCCATGTTACGCCTTACCTGCACACTAATAAGATGTTAAATCTCGAAGCAAGAAGAAAGCTACATCTATCTACGCTTCTTTTCGGTGTTATAAAAACCCAGATCCCCAAATACTTATTTGAGAAACTGATATGGTCTCGGACAGTGTCACAATACCATACGCGCGGTCACTCACATCTATTGGTAACTCCTAAACATCGAACCACGGCCTTCCGAGGAAGCTTTAGATACGCGGCTTCGAAATGCTGGAACGACTTACCTCCACCGCTAAAAGATCTTACCTCTACTGCGTCGTTCAAATATAACGTTAAAAAATCTATGTTCTACATTTAAATTATAATTTACTGTCGCATATATAAATATTATGATAACTCTTCTAGCCTTTGTACGCGATATTTATCTACTAAAATTTGCCTGATCATTTATTGAATTATAAATTACTCCTATAGAATGTTATATGTATTATATCATATTACCTATATATCTATTTTTATAATTTTTACTTTATTTATTAATTGGTATGTACTTACAATATAATGAGTGTTTTTTTATTTTATTGTTAGTTATTGAAATTTTGTTAGTATTTGAAACGTTGTTAGTTATAAAATAAAAATGTGTAGGTTTGTTTTATCTTGTTATATTATATTTTTGTTTTGTTTTAATTAGGCGGTGTCGGCTGAAAACCAGCGTGTCTCGGAACGGTCTGTGTCCCGTTCCAGGCACACATGCTGAGACGACACCCTTTTGGCAATGTTAATTAATGTTTTTACTATATTTTTTTTTTATCTTTGTGTTTTCAATGTGTTTTCTATTATGTGTCATTCTGTTTACGTTTGTGTGTATGTGTGTTAATTTGCCAAATAAATGTCTTTTACTTACTTTACTTTAACTGTGTTTTTAGTATAGGGCTTGATATAAATTAAAACCTATATTTTTAACAAGTTAGTGAAATATGAAGTTTGATTTTATCAGGTAACCAAGTGACACCATATTTTTTATAAATGAAAATATTTTGGCATTAACTTTGCGGATAAGAATCGCAAATCTGCTTTTATGGTTCTTGTTGAAGTCGTGGAACCTGTATTATTAAACGTGTAAATGACCTCTAAAATCACAGCGTGCTTTCTAAGTCTGAATTGTAGCTTTATAATGCCTGATCACCTCATATTCTGGCACGATGCACTAAATCGTGATTGTGGCTTACTCCAACAATCTAGACGCAATGGATTATGACAGGTGGGTAAAGTGTGTGTAAGGTCGGTCAGTTCACGACTCTTGCCGGAGGTCAGGGTTACAATAGTGTTTAATACAAATAGGAAATCTTAAGCACCCGGTGGGTAGACAGAATATTTGAATCACATAATTTTACCTTGATGGATGCACTATATCGTGTGTGTTCTCTGAGTATGATTTGCCACTCCCAATCTATTCCTTCCTCACTCCCATACATAATCGTTCGAATAATAATAAATGAGCAAATTCGGTGATATTTACAACAAAGCTTTTCTTTAGAAATTATATTATATTAAATGTCTTCCTTTATGTAACAAATGTATCATTCAAAGATCTGTAGAAATCAAAGTTAATAATAAAATAATAATAAAAAAAAATCAGTTTTCAAAAGTACATAATATTCGTCTTAACCTAGTTAGTTATTTAAAGTACAAAATATAACATTTTCCTGTTCCTGAGCTAGGTAATTTACCTGTATTTCAGGCAACAATAAACAAAAAAGGCTTAAACTGTCAGTTTTCATATAATGGTATTGGTAAGTAGTGTATAAATTATTATCAGAATCAATTGTATCTAACTAATTGTATTATTATGATAAAAAAATAAAAACATCTTATATTAACTTATTATATTAAGCAATTCCTCTGATTCCGTGTATGTAAGATTTAATAGCCACGATTGAAGTTTTTTCTTGCATTCAAAGTTGTTTAAGTTATATAATACTAATAATCTATTAATTTTATTATATAAGTATGGTCCTTAAAATATAAAGAATCTATTTGTAATGGAAAATTTTGCACTATAAGTGTTCAAACATACTATATCCTTTCGCCTCCTGACAGTGAAAAGAATAAACAACAAACATTAAAATTTTCACATTCACATTTTTGTGGATTTTATCATTACTACATATAAGTTCGAGTATCATAAACATAAATACAAGTTTGAAGTACAAGCCAGGCGGTTCTCAGAAGGCCCGTGACGTTAAATGGTAGATGAGAGTGAGGTAGGTCCGCGAGGAATTCCTCACACTGCGAGCGGGGGGCGGTGAGGAGCGGCGGGCGGGGGACGCGTTCGGCCGTATCTGGAGCAGTAGACCACACCAGGGTGACCACACTGCGGGAACGCTTGGGAAAAACATTAAAAGTGTTTAATCTTTGATATTCCCATTAGTAGATTAGGGATAGATACTCCATAAGTCTTAGAGCTATATTTGATAAATTTGTAACTAGAGAAATAGAGCTAAGTCCATTTAATTACTCACTACTTTTTTATGTTATGGCAACTAGGAGACAATATTACATCAGTTTAATAAACCCGATATTACTATAATTGACGAAAAAAAATTAATTGTTGTTTAACTTTAATTATCAGGTATTTAATGTCCGAATAGTACTGCTTAATAGAACATGCATGAACAGAGAGCGTTGCAAAGAGCTGATTGCCAACCTCCAGTGATGGAGCGGCACTTTAAGGAGAAGAAGTACTGCTTACTTAGCAGAACGTTAAGATGGTATAAGACTTAAATCCTTATTACATAAACCATTACACACAAAAAACAATACGAAGTCGCTAAAATATTGAGGTGTTACAAAGTTCGCTACAATTAAAATTTTCAATGATTCAAGTCAAAGTTTTACAACTGGAATTGCTTAGTATCTGAACTAATTAAAAAAGGTATTGTGTAAAACAAGCTTCATCTAAGTTTTCCACAAATATTGGTAGCAGTACACGGAATGCGCCGGCGCACTGTTACGATGATAATGCGATGCCATTTCACAGTGAATGAATAACAATCAAATTATCCATCTTTGGCTGCCGACTTCCAGTTACGAAATTAACTATTATAAATAATGGGTAACAATTTATTATGGTGTATTTTATTACGAATAGTCTTGATATACCTTTCTAATAGTATTTGAATTGATTCCTTGGTTTATGTAATTAGAATTCATTTTATCTATCAATGATGTTTATTAGCTGCGAAATTTCAGTTTAGAAAAGCACTCACCCATTGCTTTCCGGGGTGTCGTACAAAGTGATAAAGAATATCACTGCTTTTTGAGTGATTTTTGGAGATTTGATTCTTGATTTTATACTCTTTTCTTTACTTAACTTGGATATTATGACTTATATAGTTGATGAGGAATTTCTAGTACTGAAGCTGTGTTTACCCCATTTCAGGATCTATAGCCATGAGTAATATGTATGTATGTTCATGATCGATAACAGAAGATATTTGATCGATGCATATGTCATTGTTACCCATGATTTTCTTTCTGCTAAATTTGCTCAATGTATTATTTTTTTTAATTTTCATCACATAACATTCACAGATGAAGATCGGAAAGAGCGAAATGTGTAGAAGCAGATACGAATCAATGTTTATTTTTTTCTTTTTAAGATAATAGATAGAATACTTGATATTGCATAGATGCACTCAGTTCCCATACATACATATCCTCACGGCTATAAATCCCTAAAAGGGGTAGCCAAAGCTTCAGAGTATGAAATTCCTCATCCAAATATAAATCAGTGATAACATGTTTATCCGTGCCTTTTTTCATTATTGGCTTTTTTAAGTGTTTGTATTGTGTACAGTTATAGTCTGTATAAGATTTTTATCTATTAAATTCAAATATACTCTCAAGCACATAAATCAACGTAGTGTATCTACTGACTCCTTTATTAAAACGGCTATGACTAAAGTGCAACAGACATACAGACATTCTTTACTAATGACTTTAAGTGCCTGTCTACAAATTAACTTGGGAAAAAATGTCTGACATAATGTGTGTCTGTCCTCAATAAAATGTCCCAATATATGTATATGGCAAAACAAGAAGCACTCTGACTACTTCTGACGTAATATCATAATATTGCAGGTTCGATTCCCAGGTAAAGCACACAGCACAAAACATTCTTGCTACGAAAGCAGGTTTTCACTTTCCACTAGTGCCGACAAATCAGCTCGTTTAGTGCTAGATCTAGCAAATTTAGCTTAGTGTTAAGCTAGCTAATAATCATCGGTATTTAGTACGCAGACTCTGGTAGCTAAAATTTCTTATGAAGTAACTGAGAAGAACATGATAACCGCCATACAATATTTGAACATAAAAACTTTGTTGCAGAGACGATCCCAAATCCTAAAATAATACTTTATCACCATCTATAAATAAAAACATTTATGTGATTTTTTTACTTAATTACTTCTTTTCTCGCCATTAATGTATAGATGTAGGTAGAGGAAATATGTACACTCCTGAAAATCACGTTGGCTTTATCAATCGTTTCGTATGTGTGGTTTTTTCATCGCAATTTATTATTTGGCCTTTTATAAAACTTTCTGTATTCAGCCAAGAAATTGGCAATGTGGCCGTCCTATACTAATATTGTCATTCACTTTGCTCTATATCTTCTCTCGCCGTATCGTTACAAAAGTAAGAAAGCGCGTTTCTGCTGAAAGATAATTGTCAGCGCTGCTATCCACGTTGTGGACGCACGAGTGCTACCATAGACTACAGCGGACCCACTATTGTTGTTTTAACGCAGATTTAAAAATAAATAACTCCATCTGTTACGTCTGTTGTTCCGTTTATTTCATTTAACTACGCAGGTGCCACTTTACTTTGATCATGTAACGCACTTAGAGTGCAATGTCTTACACAAAATCAAAAGAAGCGGGGTTACAGCTATTTATCTCGAATATGCTGTCAAAATAAGAGCAAGTCCTCTATTCAAATAAATATAACCTCCATGGAGTGTTACCATCATGCCGCAGGCTCCATACCATGAACATTACGAAATCATGTTGCCAACCTCTCCATCTAAGTTCACAAGATCTTGTCACATTATTGTCGCAATAATCTCTAAATAATATTCAGTGCGGACGAATCAAAAACACATTTACATTACACGCTCTGAAAATCCACGCCAGTCTACCTGTCTCGCTCACTCCGTTGCAATTAAATGCATTCGGATGAGATGGCTTATGAGCGTATCTTTGCATACAATTGCAAGCAGCAAGTTATATGATTGAGTACAAAATTAAGTGTCGCTCAACTGATAAAATCTGCGACGGAGATAATTTTCTTCCACACCGTTCAGAAATAGTCTTTTAAATTGAGGCTCCGGTGGTCTACAACCTTCGTTACAAAAAGCACACTTATGGAAATGTATCGTTGTTTATCAAAACGTTGGATTTCTTAATAAGTATGTCCTATATCATATAATCAAACTTACAAAATGTAGATCTTTCGAGTTAGATAGTAATTGTTCAAATCACTTGTATATTTTGTTATTTCAGCATCGCATTAGATTTCACAGAAAAGATAGAGTTATTTTAGGTTTGAAAATATTATGTTGCAACGAGAACTACTTAAATTACCAAATGTGTTGTCTATTGTAAAAGCTAATGAGGAATACAAAATAATTTTAGCATACATGGTATTAGTAAAAAGAGCGGACATAAAGAATTTATTCTGGTTATAGAAAGGCAAAAAGTCGCTTGTTTATCAGAGCCGCGGTAATGGTTCGCAACTAAATATGTAAAGTGGTTTCAGTTTTGCAAACATGCGTGAGAACCACATTAGTCTGTTATAAATAAGTAGACAATGATTGTGCCAATATATTGGGCAAGGCTCTAATGTATGCGGTTACAGGCTGCGGCGGTGGTAGGAGGCTCTGCGGTTCCCCGCGTGGCCGCCACCGCACCGCGGTATGAGCTCTCGTTGCGACACTGCGTTTGGTTGGCGACATTCGTGTGCTCTTTATTTACTGCTTTACTTATAAGTAATCTTAAGTGTGATGTAATATAATTACTGCAGGTTTATATTATTAAGTAGTAATATGTGAAAATAAGCTGCATAAAAGACTTTTTCTTGCTCCCTTCTTAGAATAAGTTATATCTTCATAGATCACATCAGGCTTAGCACTCATTGCTATTAATTAAACAAACTATTTAAAATTATCTACTTGTATATATTTTTTTATTTTTTGTATTGGTTTTAGTTTGCTACACTATCTCGGATTCCATCTTAACACATGCTTTTCGTAATTATCTTCTTTATGCCATAAATATTATCACAAATTTTATAGTGCTATCAAGGTACTTAAGTATTTTACGTAAATGTGAAAAATGCAGTATTAAGGACAGTTGCCTGAAAGCGGTAGCAAGAGACAAGTTTTCTTAGAAAATTATACAAATGCCTTTTCTTTAAAGAAGCACCTAAGAAATAAAGTAATTTATGAATAATGCGGTTTGAAAGAATGTGGTTCGAATACTTTAAGGCAGCGGATGGATGCAACTAGAATGGTAAAACACGAAGATGCTATTTTTCATTTATGTTTAAAAATGAATGCCATTATACCTACCAATAATGACGATCACAACCTTACAACGAGTAGCCAGAGATTCTAACAAGTACTAAAACTTGAGAGGGAAAATTATGTCGAAAGAAATGACCACTGAAAATGGTTTTCTATAATAGTTTAAATATTTAATAATAATAATAATTAAGGCGTAGGGATGTGACGACCCCACCGCCCATTGTTGGAATGGCAGGATGACATTTTTACCAGCTTGCCATTCCAGCAATGCAAATAGTCAGCGCTTGAGTTTGTAGGTGTTGACCGTGTCTACAAACTGGTCTCAGCGCAAAATAGAGCAATAACGGTCTCCCCGGGGCAAGTGAGTGAAACCCCGGGTGAATCTTCGCTCATCGTAAAATGGCAGAGAATAGAAACGATGAGCGAATAGGGCCGCTTCCCAGGGGCTATCGCTGGGGCGCGTCTGGAGCTGGGGCTGGACGTGGCAGCATGCGGTCCCCCAGCCGCCGCAGACCGGCCCGACCACCTGGTAGATCTGCGCGATCACCTCAGCCACCAGATGGCTTGGCATCGGTTGGGACTGAGGCAACTCAGTCCCAGCAATCGGTGCCCGCCGCTGGTGGAACAAGGCGCCGCATGGCATGGACGGTCGATATGAATAGAAATGCCATGCGGGCCTATCTTAGGGCCTCGGGTTCAAGAACTGGACGGACGGGTTATCGGGCAGCAATGTACCGCGAATTTCTGCGGCTGGAGCCCAATTTGACCGTCACAGAACAAAACCTGGCGGATCGAGTTCGGTACATACAGCGCTCAGAACTTTTTAGCACTACCGAACTCGAACAATTGCGACGCGAGGCTGTTCCCCCGCTAGACGAAGAGCCACCTTTGCAGGTTCTCCCTCCAGTCCCTGAACGGGAAGTACGGAGGGAGCCAATTGCTAACCTGCCGGATGTGGGTGGTGCGGAAAGCGATTGGGGAACAGTCTCCCTGGATTTGGATTTGGTGAGGAGCGCACTCGAAGAGACGATCCTGGAATATCGCCAAGTGCCTCTCGAAAGGAGGCCAAGGCTGCCCCGAGTTCCTCTCAGCATCAAGGTTCGGGATGTCGTTGAGGCCGTCAATAACATGCTGCCCTCATTTTTAGAGAGCAGCATGGACCTTTGGGATACGGATTCAATTCTCTTTGGCGCCGCAATGACAGTTTGTCAATTTGTCGGCGTCAGGATGCCGCCAACAAGAGCTGGTGGCTCCCGCCAGGCTGGCAGTACTAGTCCCAGGACTAGAACTAGACCAGCCTGGATGAGGCGGATTGAAAGCCGTATCACAAGGGCCAGGGTCCTCATCGGCAAACTGACCAGCTTCAGATCAGGCAACAATAGGCCGAGGGTGGTGCGCTTCGTCAGGGAGGCATTCCCTGGTGAGAATGTCATTGACAACTCACCGGAGTTTGCCTGTAGACTGGTGGAGCGCATCGATGATCTGAAGCAGAAGATCGCTGCTTGGGGTAAGCGAATTAGGCGATATTCTGAAAGGGTAAAGAGGTACCAACAGAATCGTCTCTTCATGAGTGACCAGAAGAAGTTATACAGAACTTTGGAGCGTCCCGATGTGGTTTCGACGGGTCAGCGACCGGAAAAAGCCGACGTAGTTGCCTTTTGGCGTGGGCTTTGGTCGCTGCCTGTTGATCACGAAGAGGGCCGATGGTTCGAGGCGGTCGAGGGAGCGTGCGAGCCCATAGCGCCCATGAACCCCGTCAACATATCCGAGGAGGATGTGGTGGCTGCGATCCGTAAGGCTCCGAACTGGAAAAGTCCGGGGCCGGACGGATTGCACCATTACTGGTTGAAGGGGTTCACGCGCTGTCACGCTACTCTCGCCCGTCAGTTCCAAAGCGCCCTCGAGAGTAGGACGCTCCCGAACTTCTTAACTACTGGGGTCACTCATTTATTTATTTATTTATTTTATTTTATTTTATTCGGAAGATTTACAGCATTAAAACTTTTTGATACAAACTTAAATTAATTATCTTTTAGCCATTTACAAGTCTTCACACATAATATCTTGCTATATAGGAAAAAACAGGTTATGTTTACTTTGTAATAATTAATTTGATTATACTGCAGAGAACTTTTTTTTTTTTTTTTTCTTAAATGAAATATAAATGTATCACATTACAAACAATATTTAAACATTAACAAGGTGCCTGCTACTGGTTGTCGTCAAAGTACTGCCGGGTCAAACTTGACTTTATAGATGTCACCGTGCTATCAAAAATATCTATATTATTATCGTTAATAATTTTGGATGCCCTAACGATGAAAGAATTTTTACGGTAATTAGTTTTGAATCGAGGAACTGCCAGTGGTGCATGCCTTCTTTGCGTCCTGGCTGGAACATTAATGTTGATCCTGGAAGTTAGTTCAGGACAGTCAACCGCTCCATTTAATAGCTTTGTAATGTAACAGATGTCAGCAATATCTCGTCTTTTCGACAGTGGCAAGAAGTGATATCGCTTGCATCTACTGGTATAATCCGGAGTTCTAGTATGTGCCTTGAAATCTAGAAACTTTAAAAACCGTTTTTGGATTCCCTCAATTCGGTTCTTATAAATATCATATTGCGGATTCCAGACTTCAGATGCGTATTCGAGAATCGGCCTTACGAAAGAGCAATATAAAATCTTTATGGTTTTCAGTCTGTTGAATACACTAGCACATCGAATTACAAATCCAAGAGCCTTATAAGCTTTTTTCACAATGTTGTCAATGTGTGTGTCAAATAATAATTTGTGATCGTGTATTACCCCTAAATCCCTTGATTCGTTAAATTTTGTTAATAAAGAGCCCTTTAAAAAGTAATTACTATCAGTAAGTGTTTTTTTACGCGAATAAGACAAAACGAAACACTTACTAACGTTAAGTTCTAATTTATTCGTCTCACAATATGACTCAAAGTTGTTCAAATCACTCTGAAGGCTCTCCACGTCAGCAGAGTTATGAATACTTTTTATTATTTTCATATCATCCGCATAAAGAAGAATTTTAGAATTTTGAAAACACTTTTGTATGTCATGGATAAAGATAACAAAGAGAAGTGGCCCCAGTAATGATCCCTGGGGGACACCGGATGGTATTGGTAACCATGGCGATTTATATCCTAATAGTACTACTGCTTGAGAGCGATTTTGTATATAGGATAAGAACCAGCGGAGTAGATCACCGTGTATACCCGCGGCCTCCAGTTTAATTCCAAGAACAGCATGTACTATGCGGTCGAAACATTTTTTATAGTCGGTATATATACAATCTACCTGGGTACCGAGCTCCATATAGCTAGTTAGTAAATCATTTGTTACAATGAGATTTGATACTGTAGATCGTCGTCGCAAGAAACCATGCTGTTCAGGACCAAACGATGTCTCTAGTGCCGCATACACTTGATTATAAACAACCCTTTCGAATACCTTAGCGAAAAGACACAGCTTAGATATGGGTCTGTAGTGGTCTATCTTCGTTTTATCGCCAGATTTGTGTATGGGGGTAATAAAAGCAGATTTCCATACGGATGGGAAGCAGCCCTCAGCAATAGATTTTTTAAATAATAAACTTAATGGTATAACTAATTCTTTAGCGCAATTAACTATGTAAAGCGGGTGTATCATGTCGGGCCCCCCAGCTTTTTTAAGATCTAAACATTTTAATAGCTTTTCTATTTCTGAACAGTTTATTTCAATTGTGTTTATGGTGCAGTTTGAAGAATCAGTAAAAGGGGCCTGGTTGTCTGAAAAGTAAGGAGTATCACAGAATGTTGAATGGAAATAAGTCGCAAATAGATTACATATTTCATCGCCCGATGAAGCGGTTTGATCTTTCCATGTCATGGTGTTTGGGAAACTTTAGCTCCAAAGAGCGATGCTACCGCGGATCCATCACAATACCGTACCATTACTTGTCTTTGTACAATTTACAAGACCTTGACATCCGTTCTGAGCTCCAAGATTACTCAACACATTGTTGATAACAATGTGATCTCTGGAGCTCAGAACGGATGTAGGGGCGGTAGTCGCGGTAGCAAGGAGTTGCTCCTCATCGACGCGGTCGTAGGCCAACTGGTCAAACGCAACCGTCGGAACTTCTCCGCTGGCTGGATAGACTACAGGAAGGCGTTCGATTCGGTACCTCATACATGGCTCATGAGGGTCCTCGAGCTGTACAAAATTGATAGTACAGTTCGACACTTCCTCGGGCAGTGTATGGGGTGCTGGAGAACGATCCTGAGTTTAGACGGTCAGCGGATGACGGACGCGGAAGACCAAATTGATATAAGGCGAGGGATTTTCCAGGGCGATTGCCTGAGTCCAGTTTGGTTTTGCTTGGCCCTGAATCCTCTAAGTACACTCTTGGAGAATTCGGGGACGGGCTTTCAGTTTCGGAGAGGCGGACCACGCTTGCCTCATCTCCTTTACATGGATGACCTGAAGCTTTACGCCCCCACGGCTGACAGATTGGCGGAGCTACTGACGATCACTAACGATTTCAGTGGTTCCGTCAAGATGGAGCTCGGGGTCGATAAGTGTGCGGTCATCCATGTTGAGAAGGGGCATGTCGTGCACTCTGATGGTGTCGATGTCGGCACCAATCATTTGAGGGCACTCTCCGAGGCTGAAACATACCGGTATCTGGGCATGTCACAAACCATCGGTGTGAAGGTGGCAGACGTGAAACAGGGTGTTTGCGAGGAGTTTTATGAACGCCTGAAAAGTGTGCTTAATAGCTACTTGTCAGGCGTTAATAAGATCCGAGCCATTAACTCCTGGGTCATGCCTGTACTGATGTACACATTTGGCGTGCTCAGATGGACTCAGACCGAACTCGACGCTCTGGACAGACGAGTCCGCACGATGATGACCTCTCATCGAATGCATCATCCGAGGTCGTCGGTTATGAGATTGTATATCCCGCGGAAGTGTGGTGGTCGAGGCCTCTTGAGTGCCAAAACCATGCACAACCGCGAGGTATGCAACCTCAGAAACTATTTTTTGACGATGATGGATGATAGTATTCGGGGAGAGGTGGTCGCTAGTGATAAAGGACTGACTCCCTTATCGTTGGCCTCACAGGATTGGCGAACCCCGGAGGTACTTAGCACCTCTGATCGGGAGTCCGTATGGAAAGAGAAGGAGCTGCACGGGAGGTTTTACAAGGTACTTCACGAACCTTTCGTGGACCGTAAAGCCTCCCTGCATTGGCTGCGTTTCGGGGACCTCTTTGGGGAAACCGAAGGTTTTGTCTGTGCAATACAAGACCAGGTTATCAAGACGCGGAACTATCGGAAATACATCCTAAAGGACGGTACCACAGACATCTGTCGAGCATGTGGCCGTCCCGGAGAGTCACTTAGGCATGTTATTTCCGGTTGTTCGGCTCTTGCTAACACTGAGTACTTGCACAGACACAACCAAGCAGCCAAAATCCTGCATCAGGAGATCGCTCTGAAATACGGACTCTTGCAACAGAGGCTGCCGTATTACAAGTATCTGCCGGAGCCAATCCTAGAAAACGACCGTGCCAAAATCTATTGGGACCGATCCGTTATCACGGACAGGACTATTCTAGCGAATAAGCCTGATATCGTGGTATGGGATCGGTCGCAGTCGAGGGCATTTCTAGTGGATGTCACTATCCCTCATGACGAGGGTCTCGTGAAAGCCGACACCGAGAAGCGTCGGAAATATCTCGATCTGGCTCACGAGATCACCGACATGTGGGGTGTGACTTCGACAGAAATAATCCCAATTGTTTTGTCCGCGAACGGGTTAATTCCAACCAGCCTCGCGACCAACTTGAGGCGGTTGGATTTCTGTGGCGTGTCGGTTCCAGCACAGATGCAGAAAGCGGTGCTGCTCGATACGGCTCGGATCGTCCGTCGGTTCTTGAACCTGACTCCCTGACCCCGACCGACTGTGCTCTTGTCGGGGAGTACCGCCTCTCCCATTTAAAATTTATATTTTCTTTTTCGGCCATGGGAGAGGCGAGGAACTAAATGTCATACCCAATAATAATAAAACTCTTTATTGCACATTACAAAATAAAAACAACAATTACAAAAAAAGATCGGTATAAAAGCCAAAGTACAACTGGCGGTCTTATCACTAAGAGCGATCTCTTCCAGACAACCCATTAATGGAAAGATTTGCTGGATTAAAAACATGTTCGGTAGATGTCCAATAAATTAAACTGATTTGCTTAAAAACTAAAATTATTCATCAAACTATTATCTATTTAAGATGGTATTAGTTTTATATTGAATAGGTTTGGTTTTATTTCTTATTGAATTTTTTTATTCAAATAAAGAAAAGTAAAACATATACTTACTTACTTACTTATATTCACGCCCATTATTCCCATTGGGGTAGGCAGAGACTATCGATCACCACTTAGTACGATCTTGACAAACCTCTCTTGCTTCCCTTACATTCATTATTCTTCTCTTTTACATGCTCTTTTATTCTTCTCACTTCGGACCCCCGCCTTTATAAGAACTTTTTCTATCTGGTCAAGAAACGTTTTACGAGGCCGTCCTCTACTAACAATCCCATCCACATAGGCTCTATATATCTCTTTCGCTACTTTATTTTCATCCATCCTCTCTATGTGCCCAAACCACCTCAACCTATCCTTTTCCTTCCTTTTTCTATCTTGCATACTAAAAATAAATAAAACATATACCTTCTTTGAATTCTACTTTTCTTGAGAGTCTATTTGTAGAATTTTGTTGTATATTTGATATTTAAATGATAATTGGCGGCGAAGTTCTTAGACAATAATTGACTAACACAACAATAATACGTGATCCAAAAATAAACTAGTACTTATGATAGTCGTAGCATAATATATTCTCTACGATGGGGAATGTAGTACCGTTGTACCGAATATTCGTACCACGTCCCGCCCGCGTATGGAAGATGGAAGGATTCTTACAACACCGTTACTGCGGACAATGCGTCGCTGTAAATGGTTTGTGGTCGAACTGTGAATGCCCTCTGGAGCTGAACCTGACCAGATTATTAATTACCTCTAGCGTTGGACGCATTCCAATCTAATACAGGTACTTTGTCCTATTACGAGTACCACTAGAATTTCACGTATTTTAGAGTAAAAAAAAAACTTAACATCGCATACGAAGTAGGTAATAAAGAATGTATCTATACAAGTTACAAATGAGATTTTTTTTTCCTTTATTTACAGTTCATTCACTTTTCAAGAATTATTATTAATTAAATTTCAGATAAGATACATATATACACAAATTCAGGGCTGTAAACTCAAAAAAGGGGTAACTGTACAAAGCTACAGAATTTGAAAAAAAAGGTAGAACAAAAAAGGTTGGTTAGTGATGAGTCTCAACTTATTAAGCTCCAGGTCCCTAATTCATCTCTTACGACAACCAAACCAACAGAATTCATCACAGATCGCCAAGCATCTAAAATGAATTAGATAAAGGAAGTTTTTCGAATATCTTTTTTTTATCATTTTTACTGTGTTATGTCTACTGACCTCTATTGTAGGTTCAATCAACCCTTTGTGAGTATATATGTATTCGCCGCTTAGTATTCTGATACATTCACTTTTCCTATTATTAAACGCTACTTACTAAAGTAAATAAGGGGTTTGGTAGGAAAATGTTTCTAAGATGACACTATACAGCTGCCAGGAGTTTCTTTGTGTCGTAGGGAAACCAACTTGACGCATTAATGAGCACCCTTTTTATTTAATTACTTGTTTAATTGTACTCATATTTAATAGCTTTCTCATACGTAATTACTAAAACCGGAAGCCAAGCAGAATTCTTTTGCTTCTAGCGAGTTATAGTGACGGCACGTGAGAGCGACGCGAGTGTGTATTATATGTGATTGATACTTTAGTTATGTAAAGTTTGCGGTGGAGTCACACTAGTCTTCACACTTTTTTTATTTGGAATTACGACACACCTGCATTAGCTTAATAGTTAATGTTAGGTCTGTATTATGTGGTCTTTACTACATGCACTTATATTTTGATTTGTATCTTGGTAATCATCATCAAGTTACTGTTTCAGTGTTTTATTTTTACCATTAAATTCGTTGATAGTCTGTAGAAGGATTAAAGACTTCGTATGAAAATATTGATGAATGTAGACGAAGCTTGAAATGTTGGCCAGGATCGTATGAAGCGGAAATGGGTACTCCCTGCCTACCCTAATATGTAATCATTAGTTCCTTACTTCTCAATTTTAGTCTATTAGATTACCATTATTTAACAATACGCGTTATGAATGTTTTATTCTAGTTTCGACAATAAACTTGCAACTTCTAAGTACCTGAGGGTTTATTCACAATTCGATATCGAGAATCATCAAACATCCTTTATTTAACAATCTATTCCCCACTCAACTTCCCTGGTCATCCCTTTTAGGGATTTATAACCGTGAGTGTATCTGAGGTCGACATAGGATATCCGATGAAATCAAAACTTACATAAAAGGAAATTGGTATTTAAAATCAGTAACAATATATTTCTCTTTTTTTCAGGATCACAAGTCAATATGGCTGACACTAGTATTAGCAATTATCACATTCGTATCTCCAGGTAAGTAACATTATAAATATATTTTTTACTGCTAAGTATATAAGGACCCTATTTTAAGGAACAGATATATCTCTTGTTTTACTATTGGTATTTTTCATTAATAATAACTACCGTAATCGTAGCGGCTTAAAGTGACCTCGGAAACACGGAATAATTTTAATTTTTGGACAATCAGAGGAGACAACCGGCACAGAATTTGATTTGCAAGTAGTAGTTTAGTGCGCCTTACAATTTGTATGAACATTCTGAATCTGACCAAAGCTTTGCTTTGCTTTGCTCTCTCTTACTTTTCGATTTACGTAAACTCTGAATATGGCTGCCAATCGCAATTGTGTCGGCTTAAAAACAGAACCACTCTGTCTCTTTGCTTGAGTGATATTCGTGGGGTCAATAGTATTAATTTTATATCAAGAGGCTAGCTACTTTTTTTGGTAATTTCCCCATGGAAACAAATAGCTCCAGAATTAATTTACCTATGCGCTATTGAAAGGACATATGAATTTTTATACATAAACGTTCATAAACATAAACGTTCACGCCGTTTATCCCCGAAGGGGTTGGCAGAGGTACCAATACTCCTGAACTCACATGGCAAGCGCCATCTAGTTTCCAGAGAAGGTACCCACGTTTTGCTTAGACAGTGTACTCACGTGATAGGGGGCAGGCCTATCGCCGTTTTGAACGAATACACTGTCACATGACTAAGTACAACTCAGCCATGTGGGTTTCCTCACGATGTTTTCCCTCACCGTTAGCAACCATGATAAATTAACCACACATATGACTTAAGAAAAGACAAATTGGTGTAGGCCCGTCCCAGGATTGGAACTCACGCCCTTCTGTTTTCGGGCGGGTGTTCTACCCACTGGACTATCATGTCGCATTTTTATAGAGTTAATTTAAAACGACAAGCATAATATAAGAAGCGTATAAACTGTCATACGATCTGATACAAAAGCTTCAATTGTGAGTAGTGAAGGAATGGCGTGCCCTTCAATACATATGTACTTATTAATAATAATAATAATAATAAATCATTTATTATCGGACAACAAGGTCCATATAATATTAGTAAACTTAGTCTATGTTAGTATTTATTGAGTATATTAAGAGAGTCTTATTGAATATCCAAGCCTCTCGCTACTAATACTGACATACACCTTGTTAAACCTACGTTTGTGTCTTGTGTATTTATTTATTTGATGTCATGGCTAATATTCAGTTGATTCATAGGTTTTGTGTTGGCTTTTAATAAGCTCTACCCTATTATGTTAAGTATTTTGTTGTGAAATATTTGCGAAGTTTTTATCATAGCTACTGGTATGATAACTTAGTAAAACACCACCCCTATATATCTGTGGGTGTCCTGGAAATCAATTCTTAATTTTAAAGCCATAGCTACTCTATTTTTGGGACTTATAGCCATGAGTATATGTATTTTATGTAAATGTTTAGCGACATGATAGTCCAGTGGGTAGAACACCCGCCCGAAAAACAGAAGGGCGTGAGTTCGAATCCTGGGTCGGGCCTACACCAATTTGTCTTTTCTAAAGTCATATGTGTGGTTAATTTATCATGGTTGTTAACGGTGAGGGAAAACATCGTGAGGAAACCCACATGGCTGAGTTGTACTTAGTCATGTGACAGTGTATTCGTACAAAACGGCGATAGGCCTGCCCCCTGTCACGTGAGTACACTGTCTAAGCAAAACGGGGGTACCTGCTCTGGAAACTAGATGGCGCTTGCCATGTGAGTTCAGAAGTATTGGTACCTCTGCCAACCCCTTCGGGGATAAACGGCGTGAACGTTTATGATATTATGTTATGTTATGTTTTTGTCAACGATTAGTTTCTTTGCACTAACATAAGCATAGTATATAAACGCAGTGACCGCGACTCTACAATGCCTTTCTGGTTTTGACATTTTTAGTTCCCTACTTTCGTAATGTAGTGTAGTGCCGGTTGAGAATGTCACTACCCCGGTCTACCCACCAGTGTCGCAAGAGGTGACTAACTGTATGGGGCTTTTTCTAGTGGATTTTGGGCGATGCGGTTGGAGACCCATCCCCAACGATACTTTACTTTTACCATCTTGTCCGCAATCAACTTCCAAATGTGACTGAGGAGTTTCCAGCTCTAAAGCTCTGGCTAACCCTTTTTGGGATTTATAGCCATGAGTATATCTATGTATGTATGAGTGTATATGTACCACAAGGAAGTAAATTAAACATAATGCTGTTACAATTATATCTGTAAATAGAAGTATCGCAAATAAACAAGCGGTGTGTCAGTAAACAATGGTAATGGCGCTGTAACCGAACGGTGCTAAGAATAGCAATACTTTCAATTTCTCGTGAGGTGTAAAAACAGGCTGTAGTCGTACGAGCGTCGACAATAAGCCTTTGTCTGGTACGTAAACACGGATTGGATAAAATGTAGGGATGTTGCATGTTGTGAACTTATTAGGTTCAATATCAAAGAATGATAGATTTTGATAATCGAGGTCTGAGCTGACCTCTATTTCAACACCTTTCTGGGAAAACCCCAATCTTTCTACTTTCTTCTGCACTTATCCGTTGATAGAAACCCATATGATATAGAATGACCCATATGAATAATGGCGTGAGTATATGTAACAATTACATAATTATACTGCTTATGCTGTGTAGTGTCGGCTTAGAATAACACTACCCCATTTCTACCCGTGGGTGATCGTAAGAGGCGACTAAGGGTAAAGGGGCTTTTTAAGTGATTTTTGGGCGATGTGGTTGGAGACCCGTCACCAAAAAAATTTATTATTACCATCTTTTCCCCAATCAACTTCCAAAAGTGGCTGAGGAATTTCTCATTCCAAAGCTCTGGCTACCCCGTTAAGGAATTTATTGCCGTGAGTATATGTATGTATGTATGTACATAATTATACAAATAACATATAGGGTTTGAAGTGACAACCATTGTTAGTTAAGGATGGCAATAACATTAATTACAATTTGATTTACAAACTAGGATCCACTTACCCCATCATCACTTACATAAATTTCACCCATTTCATCTGCTCAAGGCTATAAATCCCTTAAAGGGGTAGCCAGAGCTGCAGAATTCCCCGGGGCTTTATTGGATGTCTCCAACCGCATCACAAATATCACTTGCCCAGTACTCTCAGTTGCCTCCTACGAACAACACAAATGGTGTATTGCTATTCTGTACCAGGACATCAAAACAAAAGCAAAACCTAAGGTACATGCGAAGCTGAGTTGGGAAAATATTGGATAGTTGGTGATGATTCTCATGCGACATGAGCAATGGGCGAATTAACCAATTAAAAAGCCCTCAAACCGTGAACCTTACGACACCCGCAGAATTATTTTACATACATACACATACTCACGGCTATAAATCCCTAGATGGGGTAGCCAGAGCTAAGGAATGAGAATTTCCTCAGCCACCTTTGGAAAGTTGAGTGGGGAAAAGATGGTAAAATAAAGGTTGTCGGTGATGGGTGTCCAACCGCATCGCCCAAAAATCCCTTTAAAGTCCCAATACCGTTAGTCGCCTCTTACGTACACCCGCCGGAAGAAACGGGGTAGTGCTATTCTAAGCCGACACTACACTACACTAACATACATACATATACTCACGCCATTAGTTCCCATTGGGGTAGGCAGAGACTATTGAAATTAATAATTTAACGACATTATTTACGTTGAACCTCTCCATGTTTCCGTCGCTCAGAGTAATGGCTCAAGTATGCGTCTGCCCCGCCCACAGGGAGCGACGGCCTCTGCTCCTCAACTCCGCAGATGAGCTTCATGACCTTCCAACGCGGAGGCGAAAGTGTTTGTCTGTCTGTCCGTGTGCGCTTCCTAGCTCTGTTTGCATTCGAACACCGCAAATAAATGATGTGAATGAGTAGTTTATTTACTATTCCTATTTCTAATTGTTTTTTAATTACTCGTTTTTGAATGAAAGTTTATCGATTTTCATAAGGAAATACCAATATTTTATTAAATTACTGACTATTCTTAAAGCTTAGAATAACACTACCCCATTTCTTCCGGTGGGTGTACGTAAGAGGCGACTAACGGTATTGGGGCTTTTAAGGGATTTTTGGGCGATGCGGTTGGAGACCCATCACCAACAACCTTTATTTCACCATCTTTTGCCCACGCAAATTCCAAAAGTGGCTGAATAATTTCCAATTCCTCAGCTCTGGCTACCCCTTTTAGGGATTTATAGCTGTGAGTATATGTATGTATTCTTAAAATAGCAGAGTTGTCATTTTGTTGTACTTCAAAAGCCTATGTGAAATTCATTATTTACCAACCTATCGCGTTAAGACTTCAAATCTCATAAAAGGGGTAATAATTCAGCCACTTGTGGCAATTGAGTGTAGAAAAGATATAGTGGTAAAATAAAGCATTGTGTGTGATTGATTCCAGCCGCAATGGCCACCAATAGCCTCGTTTCCTTAGTTGCCTTGTACAGCACCCATGGAAAGATAGGCTGTAGTGTTATTATGAGCCAACACTATACAGCAAATTTTCATTCTCATTACCCGCTAATCACCTGACATAATCAGACCGTTTAATAAATGTTTATGATCCTAGATCCAAGAAGGGTTAAACTAACATGGCATGGCTGGTTTTAAACCATATGACTATATATTTTTTTCATTAAAATATTATTATACGTTTAAATCGGGTTGGTTTTTTATCGCGAAGACGCAATATTTGGATGTAGACGGAACTTTTCTTCCCCGAAGGCATCGTAAACATCGTAATTGTATTAAGAGTACCTCATTTTTAATAAATAAAGAATAAATAAAGGAAAGAAAAATTTCGACACAGGCGGGAATCGAACCCGCGACCTCGGGTATACGCCCCGACTCTCTGCCAATTGAGCCACCATGTTAATGGCTGCCAGCCAATCCCCGCCTGTGTCGAAATTTTTCTTTCCTTTATTTATTCTTTATTTATTAGTAATAATCCCCACACGAGGTTTTCATGAACAAAAAAGATTTAAAGTACCTCATTTTTGCTTGGATAGTGTAACCTCTTGCAAGCCTATTGACCCTTTACCATACAGATAAAAGGATACCTCACAATATTCAGACAAGTCAAAATGGCATACCCACTTCATTCAGAGCTATAATCACAAACAACTAAATCAGGAGCTTCAAAATCAAAGAGTTATCAAATGCTTTTGGTCATTCATTGTCAATGATTTTCTTATAGCCAAACTCGCCCTTAACGATATTCACGGCAAGTTGTGCAATTGTTATATTCTGAACAGCTTTACACGTAAAAATAAACTGAAACTATCGCTGCTTCGAACAACTATATTATCACAGCACATGACTAGGTACAATCACTCGTGTGGGTTTCGTTAGGATGTTTCCCTCACCGTTAACAACCTTGATAAACTTATCAAACCAAAAACAAAGACGGAAAAATCATTAATACAGTGTATGTTTGTGTCAGGTGGAGCCAGCGAGGCGCGCGTGGTGTGCTACTACACCAACTGGTCGGTGTACCGGCCCGGCACGGCGCGGTTCAACCCGCAGAACATCAACCCGTACCTGTGCACGCATCTCATCTACGCGTTCGGCGGGTTCACCAAGGAGAACACGCTCAAACCCTTCGACAAGTATCAGGATATTGAAAAAGGTACGTTAAACCCATGATTGATGTAATCACTTTACTTAGTTTAAGCCGTTTTGCCTTCTACACCAAAATTTTATGAGACATTTGAGTATATTTTGGAATAATCCCACAATAATCCCTTGCCATTTACAGTATGATTATTTTTAGCCAGAATCGATCGTCCGTGACAAAACTATTTCTACATTCGCCTAATAAAGCTGGGACGTCCAAAAAATAATGGGTTAGAATGTAAATAAATATATATAAATAAATTTATACGGACATATGACCCCATATTGTCACTGCCCCTTTCTACCCACGGGTGTCGTAAGAGGCGACTAAGGGTATGGGGCTTTTTAAGTTCTTTTTGGGCGATGCGCGTTGAGCGATCCCAACGATACTTTATTTATATCATCTTGTCCCCTATCAACTTCCAAATGTGGCTGAAGAGTTTCCAGCTCTGAAGCTCTGGCTACCTTCCTTTTGATTGAAAAATTTAGTACAAGATAAAAAAAAATACTGATCACTCTTTGATAAGTATATTATTTATAACACGTGTCGTTCCAGGCGGCTACGCGAAGTTCACGGGGCTGAAGACGTACAACAAGAACCTGAAGACGCTGCTGGCCATCGGCGGCTGGAACGAGGGCTCCAGCCGGTTCTCGCCCATGGTGGCCTCCAAGGACCGGAGGAAGGAGTTCACTAGGAATGCTATCAAGGTGAGGAATATCCGAGGTGTAATTAGTAATTGTGTGATACATATTTCATGATTAGTAAATGTAGTAAATTACTACAACCTTTTTCTCTGTTCAATTGATTAAGAGCTTCGGGAAGTTACTGGTGGTCAATTTCTATGCATACCTTTCTACCCTTTTCTTCTTCTAAAACCCACTGGTAATTATTGATTGGGATTCCAAAAAGTTCGAGCCTTTAAAATGTATTCAAATTAAGGTAGGCTCCGCTAAAGAAGGTTTTGCTATTATAATAAGTTGTATTGGTGAAATAACTGAAACTATAACACTACTTAATTTTCTACAATTTCATCTTGAATGAGTACTTGTTATGTCCACATACTATATTACCCAGAATACGGTGGACTCGTCATTTTCCATTCTATTTTCCGTCTTGAGGATCCACGTAGACTACTAACTTGATAGAAGGTATGTACTACGGTGAATCTTATCTTTCTAAAGAAATAACCTACAATTTCCTATTTAAACTAAACATAAGTCACCATGTACCCCCGAGCATTAAACGCGAGACCTCTGACTTAACTCCCACAGCGAGCGGCAGGGTTCATCATAATCATCATTAGCCAATAGTCTACGATTATATTTACACTCGTTCTCTCCACTAGTTTCTCCGCCAAAACCGCTTCGACGGGCTAGACCTGGACTGGGAGTACCCCGCGTTCCGCGACGGCGGCAAACCCAAGGACCGCGAGAACTACGCCCGGCTGGTGCGCGAGCTGCGGGAGGAGTTCGACCGGGAGGCCGAGAAGACCGGAAGACCCAGGCTGCTCCTCACCATGGCTGTGCCCGCCGGCATCGAGTACATCGAGAAGGGATTCGATGTTAAGACTTTGAACCAGTGAGTTATCTGTTACTGTAATTTGTATAAAAAATGCAGTCTTCCGAAGAATAAAAGAGCATGTATGAAAAGATTGATGAATGTAGACGGAGTTCGAGAGGTTTGCTAGGATTTTTCAAAATGGCGACCGTTAATACCAGCCTATCCCAATGGGAACTAACGGCGTGAGTATATGCATGTATGTACGTATTATACAGGATTGAAGTTTGTAAATATGATTTACGCCCGATTTCTGAATTGAGTATTCAAGCTGAGAATGACTTAAGTATCGTTTTGTCTCATTCAGTTGTTAAGATTTCAATGCGACAGAACGATACTTAAGTTGTTCTCAGCTGGAATACTCAATTCAGAAATCGGGCGTTAGTCTCTTATCCATTAGTTAAATTTATAAAAATCATGGAAGGAATTTTATATTTTGGGCAAATAAGAACGGCTTTAAAGTATTTTGTAGAATGAACATGCTTGCTAGCCATTAACATTTACAATTTAAGACTCTTCTTAGCTAAATTATTTTTGGCTATGTAGAATTTGCTACAAAAATACATACTTAATTAATATATTAGTTTGTAAATTGAGTAAAATTTTGATTAATTACCATTAAAAACACATAAAGCAATAACAAATAACTTGTAAATTTTTAAGTGCCATTTGAATTCTTTGCATTGCAGTCTATGCTTTGTACAACTGTCACATCACATCATCACTTAGCGTAGAATCTATCAAATGAATTACCTCACAATGTGTCTATAATTAATGATAGTAGTCTACAAGTCTTTCGATCACTAAACCTGTAAAGAGAAAAGATACAGAGGTATAAACTCGAATCCTGGAGGAAACTCAAACCTCTTGCATTCGATTAAGACCAAGCACTTGTTAAGGTAAGGACCCCAAAAAATTGCGTAAAACTTAGTGGAAAGAAAACTCGAACGGAAAAATACTGGCACTTTAAAAAAAATACCTGTCATGTATGTTTTTTTTTTTAATCCCGAACTGTCACACCCAGCTCAAAGAACAAAACCGCGATTACAACAGTATGGTAATGAGTTACAGAACGGTGCGAGCGGAATCACAATATCGATTGGGCAATCGTATCAATGACAGGTTGCCCCATCACTAGTAGACAACACGTAATTAACACACACATTGTGCAGGCCTACTCACGCATTCTTTGATTTAATTGTTTAAACGATTACATTATCATATGATCGAAGATTGCAAGGGATTTGGTAGCTCATGGGGACAAGGCTCAAACGAATATAGTTCGTTGTTTTACAAACGGTGAGGCAATTTTTTGAAAATTCATGGTGATGCGCTTTAAATGCGGTTTATTAGATTAATATAAGTGAACTACTGTTATTTCTACTGGGTTAACTGTAACACATAAAAAATTATGAGCCATAATTTTTCCTACTCGAAACAACCGCAGAGCGTAGCGCCACACCAATTACGGGGTTAAATATTTTATTCCTTTGGTTAATGTCAGATAAGCAGGTTTCGCGGTAACGATGGCATGATATATAGATAAATATAATAATCAGTTTTATTAAAAATTTAAACCAAGTGATGCACGATTTTTCTAATAGTTATCCAAATAGGAGTTTAACTTTATACACAATCATTTGTTGCAATTTACGATGACGATGTTTTTGTGATACAATCAAATTATTCAAATACAAGCGAACTTCGAAGAGGATTCCGCATCAAACGAAAACAATTTCGATCTATAAGAAATCTTCCGCATTCATCACATTAGTCCCCAAAAACAGATCCGAGTAAAGATAAAGACACGCCACTAACTCATAACCGTGGTGATGGTGAGGCAACGAGGTTGCGCCATTGCATGTGAATCTGATCAGTATTAGTAGATAGATGTAACACTTAACAATAGAGCGCCGTTTACACCTTGCAGTGTGGGCTCGCTGGGGTGACCATCATTTTACAGATATTCGAAACAATACATTTGTGAATAAAAATGCGCTGAATCAAAAGTAAAAACCCATGATGAAAGATGCCTAGATGAACAAAACCTTTTTTTTTATTTTAGAGAGAAAGTGCAAGCCAACAAGGCTATAGCCGTAAATTATAATTATAAGCGACAACTGATAAGTGAAAAACATGAGAAAGTTCTAAATTTTAAATAGAACATACTTACATTGATGCTAAGGTAGATATTGTGATGATCTTTGAATATTCAGGATTGATACATACTATATTTAAAAAAACAGCAATTGTATGTACTTTAATTATTGAAAGCATTGTACTACTACTAACTACTATGATTATGCAATCTGACATGTTATATTATAAACTAACTAAGGGTACAAGATACAATAAAATAATAGGGATTTGCTTTTTTCTTTTGAAAATTAGAAAACATTGCAGAAAGTTATATACCATAATTACAATTATATACATATATTACAATAAGGAAAAAAAATGATAGTCTACTTCATCATCTTAATATTAAATTCTCGCTTGGATCAATACAATCAAATTATGAAATTAAACGAGAAAATAATAATTACAAAGCAACCTGCATGGAGAGTGGTCACCGTACAATCAAAATTGTTCTCAATTCAAATGAATGGTTCGCGCCATTCGAGGTGTTCGCAACGGTCTGTTTCCGCGGAAACAAACATTGCAGCCGCCCGCCTTAGCGTATTTCGTCATCGCTTTAACTATGTGAAAAATATGTAATATGCATTCAAAAGTATGTCATTTTAATTCTGAGTTCTTTGTTTTTATGAATGTGAATTTAATTGACATTGTTTAACAGAGACGTTTGACTAGTATAGCTTCATAAAATTTTCTAAATGGTACAATACTCAAAGTCATACTCAAAGACATTTGAATGGTGGAAGTTAAGAGTCGTATCTTAAATGGGATGGGATTATAATATAAATTACTCCCAATATAACCTTCTTTCTTAAAAGTCATGATAAGATATAATCGTAGTTTGACTGTACACGATATGATTGAATCATAACTTCAAATGATCGGTATCGCGGCAGTTGCAGCCTTGGGATGCCGAATTCCTTCCGAATCTTATAACTATATTTATTGTTCTACGATTTGTTCGTTATTCTTGTTATTGTTTTGACTTCCTGTATAGTTGATTAATTTTATAATTATTTAATACATATTACAGGTTCCGTGCTTGAGGTATGTGTTTTGATTTAGGCGAAAATCTTACAACAAAAATAAAGCAGGGGATTGGATAAGTCAAAACCAAATTGAGTAATTTAAAAATAGTGAAAAGCTTGTTCCTGATAAAATCAATCCAAACCACCTATTTCTGAAATTAAAATTTGATATACAGCCGATACTATCTACATACATACATATACTCACGGCTATAAATCCCTTAACGGGGTAGCCAGAGCTTTGGAATGAAAAATTCCTCAGCCACTTTTGGAAGTTGGTTGGGGAAAAGATGGTAATAATAAATGTTTTTGGTGACGGGTCTCCAACCACATCACCCAAAAATCACTTAATAAGCCCCTATACCCTTAGTCGCCTCTTACGATCACCCACGGGTAGAAATGGGGTAGTGTTATTCTAAGCCGACACTACACGGCCAATACTATCTATGTGTAAATATTGAAGATGGTTTGCGATTAATCTATATTTGTGAGTTGCTTGAATGTTAGTAAGTTTAAGTTGAAGTTTGCTTTTAATGCATTTTAAATACGGTAGATTATTAACGCAATATCTCCCTGATGGGATGGCAGACTACATACCTATACTTCTAAACATTATGAGACATCTCTTTGCCTGGTGTTATGGAACCTTCACCTGTGGCTGCTATGTGAAGCATAATATCTTTTGTTATGACTGCAACCATTTCATCTCACATACATGTAGTAATGATGATGGCGTTACAGATACCTGGACTGGATGAACCTGCTGACGTACGACTACCACTCGGCGTTCGAGCCGGCCGTGAACCACCACGCGCCGCTCTACCCGCTCGAGGAGCCCAACGAGTACAGCGTCGACAACGAACTCAACATCGTGAGTAACACATCATCATCATCAGCCAATAGACGTTCACTGATAGACATAGGGCTCCCCCAAAGATCTCTACTATGACAGGTCCTGTGCTACCCTCAACCATGGGTTTCCCACAATTTTCAGCGGGAAACTATCTACCTGCAAAAGCCGATTATAACTTGGCATTGTCGTGCTCTGCAAACAATCTGATTAAGCTTAGGTAAACACCTTTTCCTTCTCTTATGAAACCAGCAGCAACTTAGAAATAAATTTAAAAGAGCGACCTAAAGCGAAACAAGAGATAGAGAGGAACGAACGAACACAACACCATCCAACGAACATTATCTAAACTAGATGGATTGTTCACCGATGTACAATCTTTAGTTGAGCGGTATCTCTATAGATGTCAATAGTAGTTCTCCCTTAAAAAACCGAAACCAACACTACAAGCAACTAATTTTAATTTGCATTCCAACTATTTCCACGATACAGGCTTGCATAAAGACTATTTGATTTGATTCCAGGACTACACAATAAAGTGGTACCTGGAGCACGGCGCGGAGGCGCACAAGCTGGTGCTGGGCATCCCGACGTACGGGCGCTCGTACACGCTGTTCAACGCGGCGGCCACCGAGCTGGGCGCGCCGGCCGACGGGCCCGGCGAGCAGGGGGACGCCACACGGGAGAAGGGGTACTTGGCGTACTATGAGGTACTGCTTGGTTTATAGTACGAGTCAACATTTTTATTTTAGCCAAATAACGTCAACACAGTTTTAACTGAACTTTACAGGGTGAGAGGATATCTTTGTAGCAAACGATAGACATTTTATAACAGAATAACATAAAAAAACTTGTGATTAATCTACGTCTTTATGTGATAGTTGTTGTTTAATTTATACAATTAAACTTTTCTCTTAAAATTCTCTATAACACAAAATAAATATAGGCTAAAATTTTAACCCTTCTCCAATAAAAAATATTATTATCGAATAGTCGGTTTTAAACCTATAATGGCTATACATGTAACTCAGTGAACTATGCGAAAAATATAATTATTGAAGTCAGAAACTTATAGATGACTCACCATTTAATTTTAAAATATGCACATGTATAATCTTTTTTTTTAAACATGTTTATTTATTGACTTCAATTTTGCATATAGTGACCATTTCTGAAAATCCACAGATCTGCGAAGCTCTGAAGGCAAAAGACAAGAAGCGCGCGATTGATGATGATGATGAGGAAGACGACAGCGAGGAGGAAGAGCAGCCGTGGACGGTGATGCACCCGAACCCGGACGCCATGGGCCCGGTGGCCTACAAGGGCAACCAGTGGGTGGGCTATGACGACATCGATATCGTCAAGAAGAAGGCAGAATATGTCGCGGAGAAGGGATTGGGAGGTATGGGAACGTAATTTTTATTTTGTAATAAATTCATTTCCTTAAAGAATAATAAACCAAAAACCACCCAAGGCAGTATAATATTATCAATATTTGATTTAGTTATGTTATCAAAGCATGCATAAAAGATAAAGCTTTAGGAAACGTACAGCCCTAGGTACTATTATCTTGTGTTACCAGTACCAGGATAGTTATTGTTGCTATTTTACGATGAATTAAATTCATCAAACTCTAACCAAAAGGACTATTGTCTCTTTTAAGATGTACAAATAACAACAAATAAGATGTATAAATGCAAACGCTCATAATGCTAAACCATGTTGATACAAATCCGCAGGTATAATGTTCTGGTCGATCGACAACGATGACTTCCGCGGCACGTGCCACGGCAAGCCGTACCCGCTCATCGAGTCCGCCAAGGAGGCCTACATCAACAAGCTTGGGTACGTCATAACCAACAACCAACACATCATGTATCACGATTTAAATTAAACCTAAAAAATCAAAACATTGAAATAAACATTTCTTCAGCTGATAATCTTATAATTTAAGTAATGATTTAATTAAAATATAGTTAAAACATTGTAAATGAAACCTTGGGAACTTTTTCGAGTAGGGTCATAATAGGCATACCTTCTACCTACAAAGTCGAGATATATTTCAAATCTTGTCACTGATATTTCCTAGTAAGTATTAGGTGAGACTAAATTATTTAATATTTCGTTAACATGCTTGCTACCTTTTCAGCTCAACTGACAACGTAGTGGTGACGGAGCGACCCCGGGCCGCGACCAGCTCCTCGTCTCGAAGACGCAGCCGACCGCGCCTCACCTCCACCACGGTCAAACCAACCACACCCAAGTAAGATACGATACGATAAGAACTTACTTTATGGAATCTTGCACAAAATGAATCTTGCACCATCGATGTCCGCTGAATAACCTTAATGGCTCTGCACTAACTAGTTCGTCGCTGACTGTGTGCAAAGGTTTCTCATGACTGTATAAAGTCTGAATGTACTGATCTAAATATTTTCGGTTGCATTAAAGCGTTGACTTAATAAACAATACCCATCATATCTCTTCGCGTGGGTTTCGAATGAATCAACTAAAATATTTGGAAGTTTTTAAATAATTATTGGGTTATTTATCTGGAAACCCATCAGCAACGATCAAAGATTTCAGAATTTTTTCCCCTCAACTTACTTAACCAACTGAGGGGATGTTAACTAATCTTCTAACCACCACCTATCTTCTAACATCTTCGAGTATTTAACCCATTAATGTGGGTTAAGTGGAACCTATGGCAAACAATCGGTATCTGCTAAGACTATAAAAGTTTCCTGTGCATATTTCAGAGCTGCAAGCAACACCCGCAAGGCGACGTCGGTGTCGACCACCCCGTCGTGGAACGCCAACACCCCCGAGCCCCCCACCACCCCCGACCCCGGATCAGGTAATCTTCGATAGCAGGATTCTTTTTTTTTTTTAATTGTTTTTCTTGAACTTTGGTGTCAAAATATTTCTTTCCCTGATTGATTAGTAAAATAATACCCACATGAGGTTTCATGCACAACAGAGCTTAATAACGCTTAGTATTACTAATTTTACAGTCTGCTGGACTTCAATCAAGCAGTCAGTTGTTTTTATGTGAATTAGATTTTTTCACGAAAGGGTCATTTATGTATGACTTAAAGTGTTAACGTTGGTTTGTGTGTTTCCGTCCAAATATGTTTTTCTGCAGCGTTGTAAAAAAACAACTATAAGCCCCATGAAGGAATTGAACCTTACACTTGACTGTGTATTCTTTCCTACTGATCTACTAAATGAAATTAATCAGAGAAATAATGTTGTTAACAGATTTCAAATGTACCGACGAAGGGTTCTTCCCGCACCCGCGCGACTGCAAGAAGTACTTCTGGTGTCTGGACTCCGGCCCTTCCAACCTCGGAATAGTGGCTCATCAGTTCACCTGTCCCTCTGGTAAGTTCCGCTACCCATTTGCTTCCTTTTCTCAATTTTGCCATATACAATTTTGTATCGGCCGTGTATACGATGTTAATACAAAGTGATTTAATTTGGAGTTATGAGGGCAATATATGGAAAACAAACACGATATTTAGTGATAGCTCAGTGGGTAGAATACCGCTTATTGTGCAGACGTTGAGGTTTCAGATCCCGAGTCGAGCTAACACCAATTCGTATTTTCTAAAGTCATAAGTGTGGTTTATTTATCATGGTTGTTTAGCGTCCAACCACAAAACGGCGATAAACCTACCCCCTATTACGCGAGTACACTGTCCAAGCGTACGGTGGGTACTCTAAACGCCAAATTGCAATGTCACGTGATGTTCAGATGTGTAGGTACTTCTGCCAACCCCTTCGGTATTATACTGCGTGAGCGAGTTTGAAACACGATATATATTTTTAAAGTAAATAAGATCCAATAAATGAACTTAATAAAATTTTCTTTTTAGGGTTGTTTTTCAACAAAGCGGCGGACTCGTGCGACTTTGCCCGCAACGTGCTCTGCAAGAAACCGGCGGCCACCACCAAGGCGCCGACCACCGAGGCCACCACCACCAAGAAAGCTGTCAAACTGACCACCAAGACGTCGCCGTTGATTAGAACTACCACCACTACCACCACCACGACACCAGAACCGGTTCGTTGCTTTTTATTTAATAAGGAGTTCTAGGAATGCTCCAGAAGTCTTATTAAGTGATTAACCAAATGAGGTTCTAGTTTTAAGCTTAACTATTATATATAACAGCGAGATTGTGCGAAATCGCTAATAGCATGTAAAATATGATTAGAGAAACTTCGATGCCGTTTTTAGACCCATCTATAAATCTCCACTCGTGTGAGCTTGGTGTTCTTTTATTGACTTTCATGTATTGAGTTTATCAAATTATTATATATGCCTTGTATTGCTGGATTAAAATGTCACGAGGCCACTAAGGGTATGGGGAATTTCTAAAGTGGTGTCTGGGTGGGTGGTTGGAAACCCATCACCAACGATACTTTATTTCTACCATGTTGTCCCCTATCAACTTCCAAATGTGGCTGAGGAGTTTCCAGCTCTGAAGCTCTGGCTACCCCTTTTTGGGATTTATGACCATGAATATACATGATGATTTGATGTGTAATTTTGATTTTGAATCTAAATGAGGTTCACAGTTTACTATAAGGATTTAGTGTTTGCCATTTAGCTACGAAATCCTCAATTTCAATAACTAAGATAGAGGTTTTTTCAACTTATGTCGAGCTAAAATTGATTGCTGAACTAGATTACAATAAAAAGATCAAGAGATAACTAAAAAGCAGCTTTGATCTAACGGATGGTTGTCTCAGATTTGGATGCTTTTTGCTAATCAATACCATTTTACAAAGCAACTTGCAATCGCTGAGCATTCAAAATATTCAGTTAGAGTTTTTAATGGCATAGTATTAAATAGAAATAACCCTTTAGCACGTTAGGTACGATACACATCTAATGGCTCGACGATTTGTATACTAAGATTATGAGCACTGGAGCTTCTTGGCTTCTATATCACGTACCAGCATTATTCTGGTTGAGGGTAGACAAACCTGATTTAATTTAATATTCGTTTCTTTTGTAATAGGTTGAAGAAGAGTATGAAGATGAAGTAGAAGATGACTCTGCTGACATCGACGCTGAAGACCCAAAAGTGATAAAAGAACTCATTGATTTGATCAAAAAAGTCGGTAAGTAACGAATCATCGACGTATATATTGTTTCGCATCATCTCACAAGTTTTCTGCAGTATGTGTTTTTGCACTAAGTAGGCAAGTGGCATCTTGTGGCAGACTTTTCTGAAAATCATTAATATTTTATTAGTTATATTATAACTGGTCCGCCTCGGTTTCGCAGGGAAGTAATTCATCATTTATTCTATTTCTATTTACCCCCCATGACATATGGCGTAATTTTATATAGCCTCTGATTTTTCTCAAGGTGGTAGCTATACATTAATGATTTTTTTTATTTATTGACTTTTGTTTTGAAATATTTCTTATTATAAAAAATCAAACACAAAAACGAACCTCTTCTTAATAATATCAGTAAAGGCCATAGAATTATTACATTAACACTCAGGCACTATTTGCAAATATTAAATACCAGTATGTTATAATCGTAGGTGGTGTAGAGCAGCTAGAGAAGCACCTCCACCTGGGAGACTCCCCGGCCGACGCCAGCGCCACCAGCACCGCCACGCCATTCAAGAAAGAACTCTACAAGAAAGTTCTAGAGAGAAGCAAGGCGACCAACAAGTATGATGAATATTATATATCAAAATAAATAAATTAGTTAATAGAAAAAGTAAGGAAGACAACGAAGTACACATTTAGATAAAATAGGAGTGTTTAAAAAAAGGCGTTCGAAGTGTAAAGAATAAAAGTATGTGTGAAAAGAATGATGAATTTGAATAAAGCTCGAAAACTTTGCTAGGATGCTATTGGCGATTAATAGTCTCCACCTTACCTAATAGGTAGTAATGGCACGAGTAAATGTGAGCATGTTTATAAATACAACGACGACAACGACAGAATCTAAACAAACGTATGGCATTTTTTAACAATCATCGAGAAAATATAATATAACACAAAGTTAAGAAGGAAGCCCTAAGCCAGCAATGCATTGATATTTCATTCCTTACCAGTAAAAATATACTGCATTTGTCGTTTTGCAAAAACCAGCTTCATTGTAATGGCACATATGGCTTTAATCCAATTTTGTTATGTAGAATATTGTATATGGATTTTTGAGTGTTTTATATTATATAAAGCTCATAAACGTGTTATTAAATCATTTTAATTTTATAGGTTCTTTAGCAATAGTGTCAATGGCATTGCACAGAACAGCAGACGAGGTCCTCAAAATGCTGGATTGGAAACCGCTGCTGAAGATAAAGACAAATATTTAAAGAAGGACAGACCACAGTAAGTTTTAAGTTTAACAAAGATATTTTTCTAGCTCCACTCCCCATTACTTACTGCAGTCTAAGCTAAAAAGAGTACTTAAATCAGAATGTTAAATAGAAAATTGCGCTGTTCATTGAATTATTGTATATAAATGAGAGTAGAATTTAAGCCTAACACGTACATGGTCAGAAGGTCAAAGTTTTCGCAACCTACAATTTGAGGGGTGAATTTCCTTGAAAAACGATTTAGACGTTATAAACTTTTTCGACATTCACTTGATTACCACTATCTATCCAAATGAGGGTACTGTCTCTAAGCCATTGAGCGTGTAGTTGTGACCATAAATTGCCATTTTGCCATCTCATTCCAACAGATACACAACAATAAACCGATCAAGGCAGCAAGTACCGAAGTCAGATTCCGAGGAGGACGAGGCGGCCCCCGCCCCCGTCCCCCGCGCCGCGCTCCCCGACGACGCGCCCCGCCCCGCCGCCGCCGCCGCCGCCAGACCGCTGCAGTACGTCAACATACGACGCGCCAGACCTACAGACGCCGCTGATGACTCTGCCTCTAGGTAAAATTACCACAGTATATTTTGTTTGAAATGTTGTCTTCTGTCTATGTGAATATACTGTCTAAGCAAAACGTGGGTATTTTGATCATCAGGTGACAAAAATATCACATTACGTGATGTTCAGAAGTATTAATACCACAGCTACCTCTTCGCTTCGAGGATATGTGGTGTAAATATATAATTACATAATAAGCACCTCACGTGCTATACGTGGACAGACATTCAATTGTTTCCATAATATTTTTTTACACAAAACACATAATTCTAATTGAACGGCTTACAAATTCAGTAGTTAAATTTAAATTTGACTAACTAGTTTTTTTTTTCATTCCTAATAATATGTATAATAAGTATAATCAAAAATTTACTATGGAAATTTTATATTTGTAGAAACGCACTGTTTGAACGAGTAGAACCCTATGTTGCCGTTTCCGAACAAAATTCGTTTGACATTTCAAATGCAAGAAGAGAAAACATTCCTGAATACGTCACCATCCGAAGACAGAGACCGTCAACCGAAGAACCGTCAACTATCGCACAGTAAGTTACAATATTATTCTTAATTTAATTAGAATGTTTTGTTTATGAAAACCTCATGGGGATTATTACTAATAACTAACCTTTTACAATGATAGCTGGTACTATCCAAAAACCTTATGTAATGTTTCATCGTTTTGAAGACGTCAATGTTGTACGGGTACAAGTAGAAGCTGACAATCTTAACCTAAGAAGAGCACGGTGGACTACAGTAACAGCGGCACACATTTATCCATACTAATATTATTAATCGGAAAGTGAGTTTGTTTGTTTGTTTATTTGTGCCGCTTTCACGCCGTAACTACTAAACCGATTGCTTTGAAATTTTGCAGACGTATAGTTAGAAGTCTAGATTAAATAATAGAGTACTTTTCATCCCGGAAAAATGATATTCCCGAGGGAAAACTAAAATATTGTTTAAATATTGCTGGATGGATTGGAGATGGCGCTGTGTGTCGTATAAAACAAGGTCATATATTGCAAACAAATATAAACATGTAAATTTAGAAGCTAAATGATACGATAATGTATCCTTGAAAATGAGGAATTCCTGAGGGATGACGGAAAATTTGTTTTATCTTCTAAACTGTTTTTCACATTTTATCCTGAAATAGCTATAAATAAATGAATTACTAATTGGTATAAGTATTGACGTAGTTCTTGAGGTATGCAATAGATGGCGCTGGGTGTTTTTTAAACCGTCGTGGTATCGGTTTTTTTAAAGATACGTTATAAGTGGAATGACATCTTGCGTCACCTGTAGCTCATTCAATTATTCGGTGCACTTTTCGACCCATTTATTTACTTGCTGGTTTATCTTTGTTCACTATTTTTCGATTTTTTTTGTACTTACCATTTTATAGAATTGTGGATTTCGGCGCTCGACATCGGTAGGGTATAAAAATGCGGGATTATACAGCGGGAGCCGGAGTAAATTTAATTGTTGGTCAATAGTAAGACTATTAGAAAATAAAGAGTATTCAAAATTTGCCATCAAAGTTAGCGTCTCTGTGGCGTAGCGATAAATCTAAACGCTATGAACATTCGAGAGACCCGGGATCAAAACTCAAAGGACACAAGCTTTTTGTAAAAATAAGGTTGTTGTGTTAGCTTTGAATAATAGCAAGAACTATCGCAACATGTATAAATCATTCATCTCAGACAATCCCCATATTCCCGAGCAATCTCTGCTACAAACTCACCCACCATCACCAACGGTCAGTGTAGGGGGCAGCACCCACCGGGCTACCGCCCCGCAGTGCCAAACTACTATCCGTACTTAGTATTTTCTAAGACTTTCGCACAAAAACATTACAATTGAATAAAACTAAACCCATGTTATAACACGCGATTAAAGATCCGAAAATCAATAGTTACTATCCGTACTTATACGAACATAATAACTCGAACATAGAAACTAAGTACAAAATGGTTAGTTTCATGATTCTTATCATATATTTTATGGAACTAAGGGGTTGAAATAGCAAATGAAAGTTAGTATAGAGATTTTTGACATTTCTGTATTTAGAAACTCGAAACTTGGTGCGATTGACTGTTATAACCACTACAAAAAGGAATTTATTAAATTCATCCATCAATCATTCATGAGTATATATATAGTATGTAGTGTAGTATAGTGTAGCCATAGCTTCGGAGATAGTAATTCTTTATCCACTTTTGGAAGTTGACTGGAGAAAAGGTAGTCAAATAAAGGATTTTAGTGATGGGTCTCCAACTGCATCGCCCAACAATCACTTAAAAAGCCTCAATGTTCTTTATATCCTTTGCATCGCCCGCGGGAATATAAATATAAAAAACAAGAAGTTGAGATAGTGTTTTGGTAGTTTGGATGTAAACTGGATGCAAAAAATGTAGTCCACGCGGACGTAGTCGCGGGCAAAAAGCTAGTAAAGTCATATTAGAGATTTGGTATTGGAGGACGGGGATGAACGTGTTTTTGAAATAGATCGAAACTTCAATGAGTCTGGATTTACAACGACAAGGGTTGCATTTAGATACTGAAACTCATCAGCTTATTATTTGTGGATTGCTTTGATGAAAAACATGATAACGAAAGAGGTGAAAATCGAATCTTAGGTCATTATGCTTTTTATTCCACGTGCAAAAATGGAGCAAGAACCCTCGGTACATGCGGTCATGTGACTGCAACCTATTGGTTTTTGCGGTATGCCCGATATTAAAAACATATGAAGTTCCCGTATCCATCATTTAAGATGCTTAAACCAATACTTGATGCAAGATTTAATGCAGTATAAGTAGCACAGGTTTCCGTCGAAACGTTCGAGTTTGTTTCTTATCCACTCTCATGCACCTGAGCGGAAAAAGAAAAAAAACATCATGAAGACGCTCTAACCTTCAAATGATGATTCAACCAATATTTAAATGCCGTTTCAACTGATTCATTATGGTTAAAATAGTAATTTAGGAGTAATTGACTAATCTAGTTTGCAATAGAATCCAACAATCATGTAAACAAACCAAATTGTCAAGATTACTCCGTAATCACATACATTTGACGATCAATTATGAACATAGTCTGATTTCAACGAACGCACCATTGTTTTCACATTATCTTCAACACGATTTAACTTGTATTTATAAGTTAAATTTGTTAAAACATTTGCAACGTAAAAATTTCGAAGTATTTGACAAGCTGTCATCTTAGTTTTTTACTCATCGAACTCTATAAGTCATTGAAAAGTTAGTGTTGTTCGTAATCTGAAGTTATCCTTTATTTTTAATTTAATAAATTATTTTAACTTATATGTGAATTAAATAAAAAAAATATTTCAAGCTTAATATAATTAACCAAAACGGATTGTATCCTAAGCCATAAAAATAATGGTTAGTTTTTAAAAATCGACAGGTGGCTATTTTGTTAGAATTGTCATTCACAGTCATTCACTGTTCTGTGGGTTCGCTGTGCATTAGTGTTTTCTGTTTCCGTTTTCTGTTTCCGATTTCTACGACTTTGCATTCTCATTTTTGGACTTTTGTTTTGCTTTACGATTTGGCTGGACATATTTTTCTTGGAACGACGACCTTTGCACGGCATCACGGACTTTGATATGGCATACGATTGGTATTTTTTAGTCAGTTTTATTTTAGTACCTATCCTACTATGGGCCATAGTCTATGACTTAAAATTAAAATAATTAGAAAAATTAATTTAATTAAAATTAAATAAGAACACTATGACATCACTATGGGCATAAACAATACGCTGTCAATGTCAGTCCGCCATATTTGTTTACATGATTGTTGGATTCTATTGCAAACGATTTTACTTAGAAACGTATGCGTTTGTTTATAAACATCATACGTAGGTGATAGTATCATCAACATAATGCTATTAAGATGCAATATTAAAACAGCTATATTTTAAAAACTAGTCATTAATTGACGCTGTAACTTCACACTGGTAATTAAAGTGTAAGAAACTATGTTTCTACAAAATTTCAGCCAAGTTGACCGAAAGGCTTTTTCCTAACATTTTGTGCGGGGTCCTTTATGGCCAAGTCACAATTATTATTTTTTAATTCAGTTGAGGCTAAGAACCTCACTATACTTTCTCAGTTTGATCTAGGTACGACACTTTTTAATTATTAGTTTTTTTGAAAATTACAATAATTTAGATAAGCATTCCTTAGGAAAAGTTGTTTAGTTTGATATCTTTTATTAATTTAAAATATAAAAAGGGTATGTTCTATGGGTATATTGTATGTTGTATTCGTTTCCACTTATTGTTATTAGCTATAAGATATGATTTTTTGTTTTGTTTTCATATGTGATTTGTGGTAACGAATTCACATGTTTTTCATTTTCATTCATTTTCATTTCATTTCATTTTCATTCATGTTTTAAAAACGAGGTCTAAGCCAATTTCGATTCCCGCTGGTTTTTAAAAAAAACTGTTGTAAAAACTAGAGCTTGTCTGTAGCCATGGCTACTATACAGTCTGTGAAATCACTTGATTCCAATTCTACTCTGCCGCCAAAACTGGGTTTCCAGAGATCTTTAATGGACATACGTTGTAGGCGAATTCAATTAAAACTACTGGAATGACGTTGTTGCCTTGGTGGTGGCTGAGTAAATTCTCTATTATCCTTGCCGTTATCAAGTTGAAACTCTTAGCACATGGCGCGGTTTTCTTTGAAGTCTCTCCGCCCGCCTTGTGGAAGTTAGTGGTGAACCTAGGGCTGGCAGTTGCTAGTGCAATGAATTTCTTAAAAAATAAATGTTTCTAGTGTTTATTTCTTGGTATATTTTATTTAAAGTTTTCGATTTTATTTGTGAATATTTTATAAAGATAATTTGTAATAAAATGAAAAAAACGTATAATGTAACAGGATCTTTTCTTTCATAGATATCAAGTGTCAGAAGAAGATGAGGATGTGTCGTATGAAACATTGCTTGAAAAAGAGATATCGTCTCCGCCGTCACAACCGCAATATACATCCATAGTTCGGTCGCGACCAAAACCCACAACTACTACAGAAATTCTAGAAGCTCCAGAACTGACCACTGTCCATTCAGTTCAAATATCTTCTTTACTTACTTCTGAAGATACTTCTGATTCCGAAGCCGAAACTGAACAAGTCCCTGATACAACAGACGCGCCCACAACGCCATCAACAACTACAACAACAAAATCGACAACCACTACCTCTTCGACAACTTCGCCTCCTCGTCGCAATCCTTCGAGGCGTCGAGGAACTACTACCACAACTACCTCAAGCCCAACATCATCAACACAGGTGAGTCCAAGGAACTATAGTTTTGTGAGGCGTAGGCGACCAACTAGAATTAATGAAATAAATTCTAATTTGGATATTGATGTTAGGACAATAAGATCAACGACTTTTAATAGCTTAGAAATCAATGGGGAAGTTACAGATAATGTTCGAATTTCAAAATCACAGCCAAACGTTCAAATTGAAGACTCAATACCAGCAGCTGCAACACCAGTTTCTAGAGGTCGGTTCAGACCTCACCTAAATCGTGAAGACCTTATATCTTTAACTCCTATAGAGGTCGAAAAAGATGAAATACCACAGTTTGTTCCAAGAAATCCTAATAGCCTAAGAAGTTTTAGAAGTAGAAGTTCCACCACAACAAGTAACATAGTTACAGATAATGTGGTTCCAACGAGTACGGTTCAGTCAAGAGGTCGTAGTCGATTTCGTTCAACGACAGAAAATATTATTGAGGTTTCTCAGACAACAGAAAGTCGTCCAAAACCAGCATTTACAAGATTTACACCACGTCCATTTTCAAGATCCATTACTAAAGAACAACGAATTGACGCGGATGACTCCGAATCCGAATCAATATCATTAAAACTACCAGCACGTTTGCCATTTACTAGAAACAGACCTTCTACGCGCGAACCCTTTATAGATACTCAAAAAACCTTGTTTTCAATAACTCGCCCAAGTACTGAAGCTTATATACCTATTGACCATGAAGATGACTTAAGCGAAGAAAAAAATGATGACATAACTTTGTCTGAAAGTGCTATTGAAGTAAAAGAACATGATGGACAAACTGAAGAAGAGCCACTTCCTAAACGTAGAGTAATCATAAAGAAAATTAGGCCAAGTACACCCACTGAGAATGAAACTATTATTTTGACAACAGAAAACCCTTCAGATGGTGATGACAATGGTCGCAAAAAATTTCGAGTTATTCGAAGACGACCTGCCTCAAGCACAATAAAACCAGATGTACGAGAAGAAATCGAAGATACTAGCGCAATTCCTAGAGTACGCAAAATAATACGAAAAAAAATTGTACCAACTGATGAACCTGAACCAGAAATAATTGCAAAGTCAATAGGATCATTGAACAGTGATATTTCAACAAAAAGGAATTCTGAACCTGTTGCAAATTATGGAGAAAAAACTAAACTTACCACCAAATCAACGTTATCTCCAACTACTCTTATAGAAGATCCGGATATTCAAGAAACTACCACTTTATATACAGTAACGGAACCAACAAATACAGAATCTTATTCACAAAACACTGGCACAGAATCAGATATACAAAGAGAAAAACCTAAAGATGAATCTGAATTAAGTGACGAAGGTTTTAAAGAGTCAATAGACAATTCGACTCATAAAAATGAGGTTGTGATTGAAAATAATCAAAATGTTGTAGATCCAGTCACAGCCAACATTGAATCAGGTATACTTTTAGAAAAAGAGGTAAAAGACGCTGCTGATGAAGAATTGACAACTAAAATCTCTACAACCCAAACAGCCTCAACCTCTTCTCGGTCAAGATTACCGTACAAACCAAACAAAAAAATATTTACTTCAACAACGGAACAAAACTCACCATCAAGTAGATTTTATAGCCGCAGATACAAAGCAGGCGCATATACAAGTCCAACTACTATTGAAAGATCTACTGAACCAGCCAGACCTCAGATTACACGACGACCATTATTTTCATCAAGACCGTTTACTAGGAAAACATCAACTGCAAAAACAACAACTAAATTAGAGGAAGAATATGAAATAGATGAAGATGAATACAACAATGAAGAAGAAAATGTTAATGAAGAAGAAGAAAAATTTGTAATTCTACCACCAAATCAATTATTTACTCGGAAACCTATTCAAAATGAAGAAAATAATCTAAACGAGGAGGAATACGATGATATTCAAGTGAGTTCCAAAAAACCCAGCTTCAAACCTCGTGTAATTAACTCAAATACATTCCGGACTTCAACTTCTACTACAGAGCTACCAAAAAAAGCTTTGCAGTCATTACAGAATCGAACAACTTTGTTTAACAAAAAACGTGTACAAAACGTTCCAGTTCATACTCAAGTAACTAATTCTGTAAATAAACACGAAGAATCACCAATAAGTTTGCACACTATAACTGAAAACGACTTTAGTACGGTTACGACTGAAGATGATTATCTTTCTGGAACTGGAACTGAAGGTTATACTAATACAGAAACTGATACAACCTTAACATCTGAACTTTATGACGTCACTGCTACTGAACAAATGGAAGTGGATAATAGTACTGATGATTATTTAGAATTCACAGAAAAAACTACAACTTATGAAACATATTTTAAAACTGACTCCGCGAAAGAAGTATCGACCGTAGATGAAGATGAAATAGACACAACTACTTCATTGCCGAAAATAAATCCAGTAGTCAAAACACAGTTTAACAAGCTATTTTCTGTAAGCCGCATTGTAGAAGTTTCATCGAAATTAGACAAGCATCGCCTGAACAAAAATAATGAATCAAGATTAGTTGAAGAAGGTAAAGTTATGCAAGAGAGGAAACCTACTGTTGATAAAATTGGCGAAGTCAGTCGTTTTAGTCTTATCAAAATAGTTGAAGATGATATACCAATATATTTAACAAGGTTAGGTCATGTTTACCCTGTTGAAAACCCACCTGATAATCCTATCACTATCGACGAAGCTAGAAATGCTAGGGCATTAGCTAACTTTGCAGATGCACCTAGAGAAAATTTGGTAGTTTCTGAGAGTATAAATAAGTCATACAAAGTAAACAAACATTCCGATCAAAAAGATCTTAGTAAAAAAGAATTTAAGGAAATGAAAAACGATAATTTCTTAACTTATGTGAATGAAGATAAGAAAACTGAACGCCCATTTACCACGCTAAGGTATGATCCAGATCCAGCTCAGTGGCAATTTGTACCAGCTGCTTATGAAAGTGAGCAAATGAAACAAAATAAAGCAGCCAAAAGCTTTGAAATTGTAACGCCTAGGAATATGCTCACGGACCCATCAACTCTAGCTCTTGAAGCTCTATTTAAAACTGAAAATCCAGTGATTCCTAAAAATATCAAAAGTATGGAAGGACCCTATGTGGTTTATTCAGAACCACCTACTAACAGCCAAACCAATATTATGAAAATTCCTCATGCGCAAATATCTAGTTCCGATAGTCATATTAAAACATACATTAAAGGTCAGGAATTAAACGGTGCCTATGACACTGAACAGTCCACAAATGTTTACTCATTAAATATGTCAGTTATTCCACTTGAAAAAAAGAAAAAAGATGATAGTTTTCTCACAACAGTTGCTGACATAGATACGACTACTTTGAGCCCGATAGTGGAGTTCCTCACATCAGTTGCATCCACTACTGTTGATGAAATGACAACCACTGACTTGCCAACAACAACAGAGTTAGTTATTGAAGAAACGACTCAAAAAGCATCGCTATTAGATGCCAAACGTACAAAATTTGCTTTTCCAAGACGCCCAATATCTAGACCTTTTAATACCACTCGCGTGAGCACTGTAGCTAGTACTACAGCCAGACCTTTGAAAAAGAACTTCTCGCTTCCGAACAATTACAATGTAAACCAAAGAAATAAAACTACAGGTTTTGACCTTAAAAAGGGACGTTTTTCAGCTAATAGGGCCCAAAACATTCCGGTTGAAATTAAAAAAGGAAACATAAGGCCTGGGGTGAGAAGTACTACAACGGAAGCTCCAAAATCTACAACGGAAAGAAAACTTTTCATAAAACCTATCAGGTCAAATTTAAGACCTAATTTTCTCTCAAAAAGGCCTAATGTGACAACAACTACCAAGTCAACTAGTGACACTTAGCTGGTATATTAGGCACTAAGAATATTCGTTAAGTTCCCCATTGATTTCCGAATTTTTTCGCCATATTTGATTAAAAACTAGTTGCTTATTTGGAATATAAATTGAGAATTATTTCGAATTAGAATTAATTCTTTTGAAATTCACTGAGATTAACAAAATTCGGAGAAGCGTATTGCTATTATTGTGTTCAACTTTTTTTTTTGTTCACGAAGTATTTTATACAGTTTCCATTTAGTCAGTAATGTATAAAATTATAGCTTTAACTTATTAACTTAGATTTTCTACGAAAGGTTCTTATACCAAAAATTGTATATATTTTTATTTAGTAGTTGACCTTGGTATACGAAACTTTCAGGAGTATATTCTGCAGTCTTTATGTTTATATTTAACTTTGTACTTTTTCGTTACCAAGCTTAGAGTTATCTTTGGGTAAAAGTTATTGGTGAACGAGTTATGAATTGTAATATTTACAAATATAAGATGATTGTAATAAATGGATTAAGTCAAATAAGTGTTGGTCAATTTTAATCACTAAGGTCCGCAAATTTTGTTTTTTTTTAAATTAAATAAAACAGGGACTCGTTACATTTCGTTCTTACAAACTTCTACTTTTATTGAAACGAGAACAGAGGAACAACAAAACGAAGGTAAGTACTCATAAATATATTTTCAACTTTATCTTGGTTTCACAGTAATGCACTAAAATACATTATTAAGAACTAGCTGTACTCTTAGGACCATCCACAACTTTAAGTGAAACAAGATTAGTGGTAAACAATTTTTGGAACTTGCTCTTCGGTTTCTTATAATATTTTTGATTTTGTGATAGTATTCACAGAATCTTTGGCAGGAGGTTGTTATTAGTTGTCTAAATAAAATGAGACGTTCTTGGAAATTTCGCAACTATTGATATTGTGTTTTTAAAAGCTCACCCAGAAATATTTTATAGTTGAATGTAAATATGTATCGAAGGTTCTATTATATTATTCAAGAAGGAACCGCTTCAGAAATCCCTAATACTATCAAGAGATATTTATGTATGTATAGGTATAAACATTAAACAATGCATTTTAAATGAACAAATTAAATTTTAATTGCTCAATTAATACAAAACAAAATCTTTGAACAAATTGAATACTGCCAAAATTTAAGCTGCAAGTCATAAAGAATTAAGTGTCAACATAATCATATAAATAATTAGGTACTCGTATTAAATGAGTCTGTCGTTGCAATAGTATTCGCGAAGCTCCCACCAGCTCCCGCAGCACATTGTTTTGACGAGCGTGCGAACTGCGTTGTGTCAGCTTGCTGGCCAATATTTGCCTAACTATTAGTGTAGTGACGACATCTTGCTTTTACACAATTACAGGCTTTAGTCTCTGCAGCGTAAAATACGCCCTTAGTTAATAAGCTTAGTCAACATACGTGTCGTTATCGCCTTCATCCAGTCGTTTTTTTTCTTTCACCAAAAAAAACGAATACTGTTAATGACACTAATAGACATTTCATTTATAAAATCCTTGCGTCTTTGCATGTTTCACCAGAAAGGACCCAATTTGCCATAACTTGAATTAACAATACGGTGAAACATGAAAATAACGAAACCCAACAACAGACATCGCAAAAACATAAATATAAAATTTAATTACAGTAGAGCTATATTGTATAGGTACAGTCCAAGGATAGATTTCTCCAACAGGGTTATAACAGACTCATTATGTAAGCATTTCACAATTTCAGGCTTACAAATTAATAACAAATACTAGTATGAACATAATTTCATTTAACACTTGTAATTTCATAATGGCAGTTGTATATATATTTCTAAACTAAATACCAAAGTACATTTATATGTAAATAAACAAACAAGCTATGTTGGTTTACGTTTACAATCATTGAATATTAATTAATTATGATTATAATGGATATTTCACAACCATGATATTACCATCTTTTTGTACAAACAATGTCAATTCTTGAAAAATATAAATAAATTATAATCGTGCCCTTTACTTTAACACACAAAATGAATCGTGTAAGACCAAGGGTACTTGATCCCCTTCCTCTATCGTTATTGTTAGCCCTGAAAATGTATCAGGTATAATCTAACAATAAAACATAGTAGTAAACTAACATCGCCCGCTAATTCTACAAAGCATACATTACGGTTCATTATAGAAAGACGGTGAGAGAAAATAGAGATTCACCTTTAATATCATGATGTCGCGAACTTTGACTTTTAAACAGGATTTTCTCGTAACTTTCCTGAACAACCAAATTGCCACCAGGCATTTAGATTTGCTAATGCATATTTCATACAGTAATCGTTGTCAACTCTGCACGTGTATGTGTCCCTCTACTTACTTTAAGTCTCGGAACGGCTCATGATTTCAATGGTTTAGTACGCACACGGAAATAGCCTACTCCTATCTTATCAACTGTAGCTGGGCAGATATCACACGCCGTAATTTGACCCTATTATTTTCGGGGTGCATCTACCAAACATAACTACCGTAGACCAAAGGCGTAAAACCATAACCAAATTAAGCATTTTGTTTTAATATGCACCTGGTTATTTAAAATACATTGAGTTTTTCTTGTATCGTTTAATTTATTAGTTTTTTAAGTTTGGTTTGTTTAGTTTACTAAGCTCAATTCATTCATCATGGGGTCGGCAGAAACTATCAATCGCCACTTTGTACGTTTCGATTACATCCATCAATCTAATACTAAGCTCAATACCGCGAAAACCCTCAAATGAAGGCTTATGTTTTTTTATATTTGCAAGTTGATGGGAGAGTTTGAAGACGAATGTGCCTTGGTCGTGATAGGTTGCTGCCCTTTACCATCACCCGCCACAGCAGTCGTGATGCAACCGACTTTGCGCTTGGAGCATACATAACCATTGCATTTTAACTTCATTGAGTAAAATCTCAATATATACCTTATATAGTGATTAGGGTGTGTATTGCAAATATACTCAACTCAACAATTACGCCGTAAATCGTGGTATAGGTACTAATCCTTCTGAAAGTTACGTGGCATTTTTTTACCGAGTGTTCAGGATACCCCTGTTTTGGCCTGAGTACAACTCAGTCATGTGGTTATTTTCACGATAATTTTCCGGGCCGTTATCACCCTTGATAAATTAATCACAACTATGGCTTTTGAATTGCATTGGTAACATTGTTGTAGACCCGGCTCAGGATTGGAACTCACATCTCTGGCATTGATGATGAATGATTGAATTTATAATATATGTTTATGTGACATTTCTTTAATTCGGAAAATATACTCGTAAAGTAATAAAGTAGTTTCGTTTGCGGTCAGTTATAGCGTGGGCAAATTGACAGAATTTGTATATTTAATATGAATCCTCATTTATATATTTATCACACATTTCATTTATTTATTATTTTATTCAAAAACATTCACCTTGAACTTTTTTGAAAACGTTACCAATCCTTCCTATCCACACTGCCTCACCCCTTAATCATCTTGAGTTTTAATATATACTATACTATACTTAAAATATTTCTTACTCTGTTATATTTGTATATCCCTAACGTTATGAAGTATTTGAACATCTAAATTACTCTTGTAAAATTGTTTAAAATAGTAGTTGAAGCCTGAGTAAGTCCGTTCCACATGTATGTATGTGAAGGGCTCATTACCTGAGTACCAGCCAGTAATAACAGCTGCATTATCTGTGTCAAGTCGTGTGTGAGCAGATCCGGTACCTTATACTAAAGTATTATTTATATTCACGATTGAATTCAATAAAATAAAGAGCACAGAACTAATATACTTTATAGCGTTTCAGTGGTAGAATGTTTCCTGAATATCAATATTGTTTTAAATTTAGCTTGTAAATCGCTTTTATTTTTTTGCGAAATGAAGTTTGTTTATTGTTCAATGGGAAGGAGAGGGTTCATATCTGGGGTCGGAACTATTCTGTAAAAATAATTTCATTTTCATACGTGTATTAGTCAGGTTGTATACTCATAAATCTAAGCAAAAAGTGGGTGCTCTGAAACACGTATGACAAAAATTATCCGCTAAGTTAAGAATTATTGGTGCCTCTGCCATCCCTACACTATTCTGACATTGATTGAATTAACTGCCAACGATATCTTTATTTGAATCTACATAACATAATAAACATAAACGATCACGCCGAATATCCCCGAAGGGGTTGGCAGAGGTACTAATACTTCTGAACATCACGTGACTTTGTCACCTGGTGTTCAGAGTACCCACGTTTTGCATGGACAGTGTACTCACGTGATAGGGGGCAGGCCTATCGCCGTTTTGTACGAATACACTGTCACATGACTAAGTACAACTCAGCCATGTGAGTTTCCTCACTATGTTTTCCCTCACCGTTAACAACCATGATAAATTAACCACACATATGTCTTTAGAAAAGACAAATTGGTATAGGCCCGACCCAGGATTTGAACACTAGTCGCTTGCACGATAACCGAGTGTTCTACCCACTGGGCTATCACGGTTGCTTTGTTTATTTGAATCAAATAAACATTAATTCGTTTGATTCATAAACCGCTAGCAACATGACAGCCATGTTCGTTTAAGTCACTTACGCAACCGCAGGGCTGTGTTCTCAAACAAACATCCTCACATGTGGTATGTAGGCCGTAGGAGCATCGTGCACAGAAACGCAGAACACAGAAGTGAACGCCTTTTACAGTCGTGTGGCAAAAGTTGTTCTGAATATACATACATACATACATATACTCACGGCTATAAATCCCTATAAAAGGGTAGCCAGAGCTAAGGAACTAGAAGTTCCTCAGCCACTTTTGGAAAATTGAGTTGGGAAAAGATGGCAAAATAAAGGTTGTTGGTGATGGGTCCGCATCGCCCAAAAATCCCTTAGAAGCCCCAACACCGTTAGTCGCCTCTTACGTACACTCACCGGCAGAAATGGGGTAGTGTTATTCTAAGCCGACACTACACAGCAATAATATTCTTCTGAATATAACCTTATACATGTTCCTATGTAGTGTAGTATTGGGGCGTCGAAGGGTGTGAGACCTTCTAAGTGGTTGTTGGGCGATAGGGCTGGAGACCAGTCACCAACGATACTTTATTTTTACTATCTTCTTCCAGAAGTGATTGGTGGGAAATTTCTGATTCGGAAGCTCTGGCTACCCTTTGTTTGGGTCGTGAGTATATGTATGTATGAATCTGTCCCTATCAGTATTTTAATATTGTTGTAGTTTTATGTAGGGTTTTAACATAAATTTTCACTTAGAGTACTCACTTGAGACAGAGCCATTTATGGACTTTAAGGATAAAAGATAAGAAGCTTTCAATTGCAAATTCAAGTATAAGTATATTGCTGTGTAGTGTTGGCTTAGAATAGCACCTCCCCATTTCTTCCGGTGGGTGTACGTAAGAGGCGACTAACGGTATTGGGGCTTTTAAGGGATTTTTGGGCGATGCGGTTAAAGACCCATCACCGACAACCTTTATTTTACCATCTTTTCCCCACTAACATTTCCAAAAGTGGCTGAGGAATTTCTAATTCCTTAGCTCTGGCTACCCCTTCTAGTGATTTATAGCCGTAAGTACATGTATGTATGTATATCGACATAGATAATCGTCAAGTAGATATTATGTATATAATAATACTAAGTGATTTATTACACCCTGCTGGGTTCTGTCTGGGTTCAATCTCATCGCCGAACAATCATTTGCAACGACCTTTAGTCGCTTCCTAGGGAGCAGATGGAAAGAGATGGGGTAGTGATAAACATACATACATACATACATATACTCACGGCTATAAATCCCCAGAAGGGGTAGCCAGAGCTAAGGAACTAGAAATTCCTCAGCCACGTTTGGAAAGTTGAGTGGGGAAAAGATGGTGAGATTAAGGTTGTTGGTGATGGGTCTCCAACCGCATCGCCCAAAAATCCCTCAAAAGCCCCAATACCGTAAGTCGCCTCTTACGTACACCCACCGGAAGAAATGGGGTATTGCTATTCTAAGCCGACACTACACAGCAGGTAGGATAAACTAAATTATTATTATTAGATTACTGTAAACTAATCATAAAATGGGGGGTTACATTATTGGATTCTTTATAAGTGACTCCAGCGAAAATAATTGATGTTGGTGAGGGAAAACATCGTGAGGAAACCCACATGGCTGAGTTGTACTTAGTCATGTGACAGTGTATTCGTACAAAACGGCGATAGGCCTGCCCCCTATCACGTGAGTACACTGTCTAAGCAAAACGTGGGTACCTTCTCTGGTAACTAGATGGCGCTTGCCATGTGAGTTCAGGAGTATTGGTACCTCTGCCAACCCCTTCGGGGATAAACGGCGTGAACGTTTATGTATGTTATGTTATGTTATCTCTTTCTGATGCTACTGCTTAAACTGTTCAATCAAGATTTCAATATTTATATTTTACTAGTGGGTAACCCTGGCGCGACTGCGTCGCGTCCAATAAAATGAGTTTATTTTGAAATTTTCCGACCAATCACAGCGCAGCTCTTTTGAATTTCTAGTGAAATTTTTCTGATTGGCCGGTTTGAAAAAATTCCGACCAATCGCAGCGCATCTCTAATCGACTAAAGTTTGCGCGCGCTTATGACACTCAAGCAAAGTCTATGGGCCAAAATCGAAACTTTGAAATTCTGTAACAATTAACTTAATCCAGTTACATCAGATGTCTGAATTTTGTGCACACCACGGCCGCGAACTGTACAAAACGACCCCTGAACCAAATTTCTAGCTTAACTCATCGCGTCACAGGCTTCCAGGCAAGAAAGAGGCTAACAGAAATAATATATAAAGAAGATGCTTCTCAGATATACAGATGTATTCTTCCAGTTTATACAAATTTACTATAGAAAATAGTTTGTTAAATTTATTTATTTTCTAAAAAAGTTGGGATAAGAAAAAGACGCACAAATATAAATGGTTTATTTCGTTTACTATCTTTTTGACATTTGTGTTCTGCCTCGTGTGCCGCTTTAGATATCTGGAAAAAAGAAAAATGTTGTTTTAGGAAAACTATCAAAAAACTAGTTTATAGGAACTTATGTTATAAACGATCAATTTTAAAGAATAAAAAAACAGGCGACATAATACGTAAGAAATGATTATTGATATAAAAAACAATAGCATAAGAAGAATCAAACTTTATATAACTTTACAATTGGCTAGACTTCTTTGTCCGTCAAGACAATTCTATACTTTGAACTGAGTATAGTAAATCTCAAAATATAATTGCACATTAAAGCATGTTGTGGGATAAACAAATGTCGTAATGCCGCGCACCGCGTGCATTACTCATCTGAAGTTTGCGCATGACTCGCTGCTAGGGCTGGCAGGCTTAGCTATGAAATAGACAAACATTACCAAGAACAGAAACTTTGTTTGATAGAATAGAGTACACAAACATTTTAGCATTTCTCAGTTAATAATCAGGGTTGTTATCAGTCAATGTTCGGAAAATAAATAATTATAAAAAGGTACGATGCTGCTCAGTGTAAGTTTAATATATTGTGTTCTAAACGAAGTTATGTTCCATCTTAGTAATATAAAATTATCGTAAAAATTCGTGATCTCAATTTATTTCTTTATGCAGATTTCAGCATTGCGACGAATTCGAAAATATACTCCGTCATAAAGAAATAATATGAATTGTCCGATCTCCGAACAAAGGGTTAGATACCAAAGTTGGAATAAACCCACGCTTGTAACCTAGTAGCGACCCGAGCGCGGAATGATTCATGATTAGTTGGTGTGTATTGTGTGTGGGCCGGCGTAGGCTGGGTTGCGCTTGGAGGCTTATAGGGAACCATGATGCGTTTCGCTAAAATAACTGCCAGAGCATTCTGTTTGTAGTTTTAGACAAAAGAGGGATGCTAAAAGCTAAACAGTTATATTATTGAGCTTTTTAGGGACATATTGCATACAACAAATTAAATAATATGACAATGACAAAGAATAATCGATAGTAATATTCATTATGCTTTTTTCAACAAATATCGCTAATGACTCCGACTATCCAATACGTTAACAATTTTAAAAAATAGTGTACATTAAATATACTTCTTCTCTTCTATTAATGTATGGTAAATAAACCATATTCCTAAAAACTTAATTGTCAATACAGAAAACTGTTAAGTGAGTAATTAAAACATATGATTCATAAATAAAACAGATATTTTGATGGCATTATGTTATAATAGTAAAAAAAAATGCTTCGCTTAGCATAAAATATGTCCGGAGCAGCATCAGTCCGCCAATCACTTTATAGTTGTTTCACCAAACTGGACTACGATACTAGTGCAAATAAATGATATTATGCATTGTAAATGTTTAATATAGAATGCTGGTATCAAATCGCATTGTTCGAATAGCAGAGATATAGATCATTAGCTATCAATTGAATGAACGGATTTCTCTCGAATCGTTTATCTTGTAATAGTTCGCAATTATCATTATCGTTAACCTATATTGGCTCGGACCGCATTCACGCTCTTATACAATATCTACACTCGTTGCAAGACATTTTTTTAAACTTCGCCATTTTTCAACAAATTTAAAGATTGCTTTAATGCAAGAGCGATTTTGAGATCAACTTTTGATAATTTTATAGCATGGGGATTTCTGTTGATACAGAGTTTATATGGCATTGACACTTTAAACTATCTTGCGGAATTTATAAACAAAAATTGTGGGGTAACGCTTGTACAATAATTTATCGATTGGTCCACCATCTTTCTTAAATAAGGTGTGCATAAGTTTGAGAATATATTTGGAGTATGTCTAGAGAGTTAGTTAAATTATACAGCTATATCAAAAAATCACCTTAGCTACAAAAAATACGATTTTTATCGTTACTTAAATTTTAAGCAAAGTATTTATACATAGCCAAAGATATTTTTATTATACTCGTAGTTTCATTTCAAGTTGAAGCGAATAAATTATACATTTTATGCACGGAATTGATCTTGAGTCATTTGTTATAAAGTTTACTTTTCATTCACAAACATTCAAAATGTTCATTCTGTAAGGCTTCGTGTCCCTAAAATTTAGTAACAAAGTGATCGAACCAGTCAAAGATTATTAACATAGACTTAACAAGTTGTTGATTAATCAGTTAAGAAATAGTCAGTTAACGTAACCCAAACCTGGTGTCGCGCAGTTAGATAATAACCTGATAACAGTATCGGCGAGAGAGCGCTGCGGTGAAAGTGGTTTTCTCCGCTCGCGCGGGGCGGCGCAGCGCGCAGGCTCCGGACCAATACTCATTGGAAAATGACCAAGTAGCTAATTATGCGGAAAATTGTAGGAAACTCAGTTTACGTGACTCGACTACCGCGGGCTGTCGATCGGGTTTCAGTTGCGGTCGGTGGAATGTGGGTGTTTCATTTGTATTATAGGTTTTCTATAAATGATATTGTATGAACAGATATCACTGAAATAGTAGACAGCGCACAGTCTATATGCAATAAAAAAGACATGATTATAAATGTTTTTATTTAACTTGAAACTTTTGGTCATGGAATATAATGAACCAATGTTTGTTACTCAAATTACTTATGAGAGAATTTATTGCTCTTCTATTTAAATCAATAAAACAATCTGTATTTGGTGAAAAAAATATGGTTTATAAAGTAAGCTGTCTAATTCTAATAACGTAGTGTTAGTCACTATATAAAAATTTTATCAATACTTAATTGCTGTGTAGTGTCGGCTTAGAATAGCACTACCCCATTTCTTCCGGTGGGTGTACATAAGAGGCGACTAACGGTATTGGGGCTTTATAAGGAATTTTTGGGCGATGCGGTTGGAGACCCATCAACAACAACCTTTATTTTACCATCTTTTCCCCACGCATCTTCCAAAAGGAGAGGAATTTCTAATTCCCTAGCTCTGGCTACCCCTTCTAGGGATTTATAGGCGTGAGTATATGTATGTATGTATGTATGTATCAATACTTAATTTTAACTTTTAATACGCTGTATTATTGTGTAAGTCTTTTTAGAAGTTATTTTCTAATCATTGATCTCGTTGAGACAAAAAGACATGCATATTGCGAAGTTGACTTAATCAGCCGACATCTCAGTTAATCCCTTGCATGTGGATTATTTAGCTTGTAAATTATATAATTACCTACTATTAGTTACTGAGAACCATTTCTACATCTTCATACCTTCTCGGTTTCATGTTAAGTAAATTATCACTTGCTATGTAGCTGTACTAGCTAATTGATCAATCTAAGATTAAATTGAAGTATATTTTCTTTAACTTAATGATTTAGACACTATTATTCCACAAAAGGACGGCCATAGTATTTTCGTTGACATGGCTACTTGTCGTGATATTCCGGTCAATATGGCGATGTTTCAAGCGGTATGAATTGGTTTTTTATAATACCAAAAGTGGTCTATTACCTTCAATATCATTGTTTCACAATTTGAGTACAGACTTTTATTAAACCTTAAATTGATATAAGAGTGGCTAGTTAAAACTATTGGAATTGTCTTAGGTCTGCTATTGTGAATTTATCAGTTTTCATTTCCTTAAGTCCATTATGTATGTACACCCCAAATGTTTTTTATTATTTGTTATTTATCTTAATGCAACAAGTTACGCCCTAATTTAATGTTTTTTTTGACATGAATTCCTCATGTGGGGATTATTACTCATAAATAAAAGATGTTATTAAAGGAAAGAAAAATTTCGACACATTTATTTATGAGTAATAATCCCCACATGAGGAATTCATGTCAAAAAACATTAAATTATGTGATAGTTAGGCGTTTCCAACATTTGCATTCTATCTGAAAAGGTAGACAAGTGGCCGTCCGAATTAGTTAAAATTCGGAGGTAGGAAACGCAAACACTACTTGAATGTGTAAAAAAGAAACAAAGGATAGAGAAATTTCGCGCTGGATGCCAACTGACACTGTAGCTCAGTTGGCAGAGCGACGGGGGCGTATACCCGAAGGTCGCGGGTTCGAACCCCGCCAGTGTCGAAATTTTTCTTTCCTTTAATAACATCTTTTATTTATAAGTTACGCCCTTTGTTTATTTTAAGTCTGAAGCTTTTGCAATCGTCTATACAAATCACGTGTCAGATAAAATCGCAGCCATCTTGACAGCTGTCAAACGACTGGTTCCAATTTGTAATCGGAACGTCGAACAGGACTCCGCGGACCGTTAGCTCGACCGCTGATCAGTTCAATTCAGTTCGTGACCAACTATTTGTAATTGTATTCGTATTGTATTCTAGTTGCGTAAACGATTTTTTATCGCAGGGATTATTCGCGAAGGTTAACGCCTTTAGCTGTTTTAAGGACTTTGGCCTCAGCCTATTTTAAAACACGGGATATTTGTTTGCATACAAAGTATTTACTGTAACTAAGAGTGGCATAATTTTAGAAATGAATGCCGGATTATTAGTATCATAGATTCATGCTGATGCTCTGATATCTGATAAATGGATGATTTAAAATTGTTTGAAAATGCTTTAGACCATATTTTAAAATTGCATCCGCCAACATTAATAGTTTTAACAAATGACTATAATTATGGTATTTTGGTTTAAACGGTGTCGTTTAACCTAGAAACCCAATTCGGGGTAAACGCAGCGGCGAAGATGCGTGCGCACGCGCGTCCTTGTGACGCAACACGCATGACCACAGTTTCCCAACATGGCCGTTTTGATTAACCTCATCTATCGACATCAGAACCACAAACACGAACTTGGTGGTATACCGACTGAGTTGAAAATGTGTTATTGCACAAATACAAATAATTGAAGATATACTATTGCCAGCAATATGTCAGTATCAAAATGATTCCGGCCATTCTATGCCCAGCTTTCCTTTCTTCAACTCTTCTCGGATCGCTCGACTTTCCGCGGTCTTAACTAAATTGCCAAAATGAAAATTCTTATAACTTTAATGAATGGATACAACATTCATTCAAGTATAATAAAAAAAGGAAAAGCATACTTATAGAATATACAGAAGTATACCGTTTCAACATAACATAAAAACTATAAATGTTGCGAACCGTAAACAACGCGTAAACAAAATATAAGTACATCAAAATTCCATTACAAAAACCGATAAAATAGTAGTACGTTCGAGAGGTGTGGCGGATAGCTTGGACTGTCAAGTTACGTGTCAGTTACGTGAGTGTTTGATCTTGAAACGTAATTTGCATACTCATTGCGCCACCTCGCCGTGTCTCGTGGCGGCGATCACCCGTTATCACTACTTTCTATTTGAGTGCTTCCAAACTTGGGTGTTATTGGTTGGTATTAGTATTTTTTTCTGTTATTTTTTTTTAAAGTATGCTTATAATTATAATATAATAATCACACAGAATATGCACTTTCCCGTTTTAATGCACAAAAGAAAGAAAAATTTCTTTACGAGATTCTATGTCTTTGGAAAGAATGAGAAGTTTTAGGACCATATCAAACACCTATTTTCGTATGTATAAAAATATTGAATTCGCTGGAGAATTGGGGAAGTGATAATGTAAGAAATAAATGTAGTCATACAACAAAAGCACATAAAAATGTTCTAGCATTATTTGTTTAGCAATAAACAAATAAGGCATGCTGACTCAATAGTGGATAGTTACGCTAATCTTACAATATTTCTATTGTGAATTGTTTTGTTGCAAGAAATTGGTTTAACGCGAATATATAAAATTACTCAATTTGTTCGATGTGAGTTATTGATCAATAAAAAGACTGGAATTATTTTGATGTTATATTCTATTCATAATAAAGTATGTATGCTAATTTGAATACAAGCAACGAATACCCAAACAAGTTTGACGACTGGTATGCGGTTATTTGGTACTGCGCAGCTCCGCGGTTGTCAATGACCCACGGGTGCCTCTGAACAAACCCGACTTTATATCATTCAAATAAATAATTGTGGAATTAACACATCAAGGAAAATAATGTATTAGTTGTATTATCATATCTTCAGATACCATAAAAATGATGACTTGAGAGACATATGCACTTGCAAAATCTTTACAGCCTTAGAAAAGTAGTCAACAGCTTTTATGCGCATCAAATACTGGTTTTGAATATATGTTGTACGCTAACTTATCGATATGTTTATGAACTTGTATATATATTTAGAAAATATAAAGATTTTATATTTTACATAGGGAAAAGCCCAACCCATTTTCAACTTCTATACTAATTTTAAGAGGAAAGTTTTATTGTGCTTGTCTGTAATGAATTTGATGTGAAACCATTCAATTAATTTCTGTTATCGGTGATCAAGAACTTAATTTATCGATGGATACCTACATACGGTATTCTCATTACTCTTAATTTCGCAAGAGGTAAACAGAGATAGCAGAACATTAGATATTTGGACAATATGAAAGGCTTGGAAAGCACGGGTAGTTAGCACACTGGGATCGTTAAAATAGTTATTTACAAGCATACATACATACATATACTCACGGCTATAAATCCCGAGAAGGAGTAGCCAGAGCTAAGGAATTAGAAATTCCCCACCCACTTTTGGAAGATGCGTGGGGAAAAGATGGTAAAATAAAGGTTTTTGGTGATGGGGCTCCAACCGCATCGCCCAAAAATCCCTTAAAAAGCCCCAATACCGTTACTCGCCTCTTACGTACACCCACCGGAAGAAATGGGGTAGTGCTATTCTAAGCCGACACTACACAGCAAACATATATTTCAATTTACAAGCAATCATGTCAAAAAACATTAAATCATATATTTCATTTTTCAGAATATTAACTTTTCCAAATAGTTTTACAAAACAATATGTAACAAACAGTTTTACGATTAAATAAATAGTATATAAATGTATTCAAGTGCCAATAAGGGTCTTGTTTTTAAATGGTTCCGAGGCTGCTCACCTTGGAGGCTTCCACGGCTAACGATGTCAACCCACGCTCTAACCAACGCGGCTGTTGCTCGTGACATTATCGACATGGTAAATCTAAACATATTTTAAAATATATTAATACATAATTATGTGTTAGTAGCTGAGAATAAAACTAACGTATCTCTAATCACGCGTATAAAGTGGATCCACTAGTTGAGTGTTCATTGGGCGATACAGTTAGTTATTATTATTTATTACCATTACCAGAGAGTTTATCATTGTACCTACACCATTGTAAATCATGAAATTGGTAGAAGAATTCGTTATTTTGAAGCTGCAAGTACGCACAGTACAAACAAGTTATTAATACAACTTCTCAAAGAAAATATTTAACAAGAAGTTTGTAGAATTAATATTATATGATTTTGTAATATAATTTAAATCAATATAGACCGATGGTAGGTTGTTCATTATGTGTAGTAAAAATTAATTAATTTCGTTTGATTAGTTAGATATTCTATTGGAGCACGTACTCCTTGGAAATTGTTGTAAACACGCGGATGTAGTTACAAGGTTGCGCTATTCTATTGAACTTAATTCTTAAACTAATAAGATTGTAGTTGTACTCGGAAAACATTGATAGATTTAATGTACCAAAGGAAAAAAATAGAAATCACGAATATCAATTACAACAGTTTTCAAACACGTCTTTTTTTACTGTTTTTGTTAGTTTCAATAAGTAGAATAAAATAATGAAATAGTAAGTGATGAAAGTAAAAAAACATAACATAACATAACATAAACGTTCACGCCGAATATCCCCGAAGGGGTTGGCAGAGGTACTAATACTTCTGAACATCACGTGACTTTGTCACCTGGTGTTCAGAGTACCCACGTTTTGCATGGACAGTGTACTCACGTGATAGGGGGCAGGCCTGTCGCCGTTTTGTACGAATACACTGTCACATGACTAAGTACAACTCAGCCATGTGGGTTTCCTCACGATGTTTTCCCTTACCGTTAACAACCATGATAAATTAACCACACATATGTCTTTAGAAAAGACAAATTGGTGTAGGCCCGACCCAGGATTTGAACACTAGTCGTTTGCACGATAACCGAGTGTTCTACCCAGTGGGCTATCACGGTTGTTAGTAAAAAAACATTGAAGTTTAAAACTTGTGAGAATAAAGAGTAACCAATTAAAGACTTCTATATCATGAGTTTTCTAAAAATAACAATATACTTTTAAATCACAGATTCTAATCAAACCGCAGTGCTCGATTTAAAAACAACCAATTATACTTATAATTATCTATACCACACAGTTGCACCACAAAGAATTTTTTTTTGAGCAATGACTTAATTTCATTCAGCCAGACTCCGCCCTCGATATTGCTCAATGGCAGCGTAGGTTGACACATTATAGAGCTCGAAATGAGCATTGCATTGATATGTGTACCGTGGGTACTTGGTATCTCCGAGTAGTATCTGGGTAACACGTGAGCTGCAACCTCAGATATACTTTGCTAATGACCTGCAATATTTCTTTTATTCATTTCTTGGTACACATAATATAAATCGCTTTGAACGTTTCGATTGAATCAATAAGCGACAAAAATTGGCTTAGTAGTTACTTGAATTGATCCGCTTGCATCCATAGCATTGAAGCCATTATTTTAAAATTTGTATTTTAGGTATTGAAGAGTTAATATTATAATTATGAAGTACTACCGGTCCATTATTATTGTTGGGGTTTGAGAAACTCTGATAAATGATCTAAATTACGAACTATTATAATGTCTCAAGTTTATATCTAATATTATTGCAATTCATTGTAGTTTGCTTAAAAAATCGAAATTGTTAACCGAGCACAATCACAAACAATTGCTTCCTCATGTCTCTTAAAACTGGCTATTGCATCACTGGTTCTTAAGCTCTTGCTTCCTCTTTCGTATTTTTTCAAGTACCATGTTTTATTATTATTTTTATACTATTTTAGAATTCTATCGACACGCGCGATTCAAGTGGTTGAAACACCGGATTCGTCATATAAAATGACTACCGCTAAGTATGTCGCTAATTTGACGATTATTAAGTTAAAAACTATTCAAGGAATCTGTGATTACCGTCGTTAGCCTGTTAGCGTTATGCAATAGTTGTCAGATAAGTTTAATTAATTACTTTGTAATGCGCCGTTCTCTCAACTGATATCAAAATTAAATTACTGCTGGTCATTTTTGATAGGAAATAAATGATTTATAAACTTGGTTTATATTATATATTATCTCAATATATGACGCAGAATTGAGAAGATATAAACACTATGTTCATGAAAAGAAAAGATCGTTGAAAAAGGATCTATAAGAACATTCAAGGTCGGAACATTTCCGATGATTTCTTAACCAATTCTACTCATCTACAAGTCAAACAAAATCATATTTACAATCGACTAAGCACAATTTAGCAATGTGGGATTCCTCACGATGTATTCCCTCACCGTTACCCATAGTCACGCAGGCAAATAAACGGTTGAGAAAACCTTGTGCCACCCCTCCAGAAATGCATACAAACAAAGTAACGCCGTTGTTACCTATTTAATTGAATAGGATTATGAATATACCGTCGTGATAGCCCAGTGGGTAGAACACTCGATTGTCGTGCAAACGACTAGTGTTCAAATCCTGGGTCGGGCCTACACCAATTTGTCTTTTCTAAAGACATATGTGTGGTTAATTTATCATGGTTGTTAACGGTGAGGGAAAACATCGTGAGGAAACCCACATGCCTGAGTTGTACTTAGTCATGTGACAGTGTATTCGTACAAAACGGCGATAGGCCTGCCCCCTATCACGTGAGTACACTGTCCATGCAAAACGTGGGTACTCTGAACACCAGGTGACAAAGTCACGTGATGTTCAGAAGTATTAGTACCTCTGCCAACCCCTTCGGGAATATTCGGCGTGAACGTTTATGTTTATGTTATATGTTTATGTTATGATTATTAATATAATTGAAAGCAAATACCACAACAATAAATAATAATGCCCAATCGTTAATGTTGGAGTAATCGCCACAGAACGTGTACACAATGCCCATTGCGAATCCAAATTGACTGTAGATAATCACAAATCGGTGCAAACAGATTGTATCTCACAAAATTAAACAATTCACCTTGAAAACAGCAATTGCATAGTACACTTATATATTTTTACTTACATACAAATCACGCGCCTAAAATTATGAAAAAGAGGTAGCCAGTGTTTCTAAATTAAAAATTATCCTTAATTATAATTTAATAAGTAACTTGAAAATTGAGTCGAATAATAATTCTTAAATAAAGTGCGGTTGGTGATGGGTCTCCGGTGTAGTTGCCGTTATTTTGCCGTTAATAAATTAATCAACAAAGTTCTATACCTATGTATTTTATACATCTATGTAGGAAATGTACTACGGTTAAAAAATATGAGGAAGAAAGTCGTATAAAATCACTCAGATTCTATATTGTACGAGAAGATGTATGAATCCAAATGAAGCGAAAAGTTATGTACAAATTTAGTGCAAGCGGAGAGAGGTGGTATGACGTTATCGATATCCACTAGTAAGAGCATCTTGACAATAATTTAACTAAGACTGAGAAAATTTACGCCGCATTAATTCCATCTTTTTCTATTCTAAGACACAACATTCATTGGGCGTATAGTCTTTTAGACAGAAGACTGGGCAATTAGGGTAGTCCTTTGTTAAAAACTATACTTTTCTATTTCTTGTAAGAACTTAATTTACTGACGAAAGAACGGACATGTTGAGAAAAACGAAATTCTACAAGTTCCTTAATAATACACTACAATACTAAAAACAATTGAAGATATTTAATTTTAGACCAGCGGCCGAGACGATGAACCTGACGAGCAAGTTTGTTAAAATTGCATCCAGTTTCCACATTGTTTTTGCACATCTCATTGGCAAGACGGCTACTGTGTGACATTGAACTGGTAGCCAAGCTTTCGATGGAAATTGTAGAAAACGTCGTGTGAAGATAAAATTGATTGTCTATTGAAACATTGATGCCTATTAAATAATTTCATAATTGAACATTGTTTTTTGTTGGAGAGTGCTTCATTGTTTTATTATAGACATATACTAATAAGCCGACTCATAATTGACGTTTATGTATAAGAAATTTTTATCAATAAATTATACTTATCTGTCACAGATATCAAACAGCAATTTTAAAAGAACATAACAGTTTGATTATTTGCGTTTCTCTAAGTTGATGCTATACTTCAACTAAAAAGTATTTAAAAATAAAGAAAAATGAAATTTTCACAAATTTGAAACTCACCAAAACTTTCTTCCGCAGAGTTCTTCAGGCTATCGTCGCAACAACTTCGTCCGCCGCACCAAGGCCACGTCTCCCGCGGAGTCCAGCACGAGGCAGCTCCCGACCAGCACCAGGCAGCTGCAGACCAGCACGGAGCCAGCTCCAGCCATCACTACATCCAAGTACACTCGGCGCGGGAACTCGCGCCTGCGATCCAAGTCCAAGACTACGGACGTCGGTAAAGACGTCGTTGGCGGGAAAACCGAAAGCGCGCGTCCGCCATCTTTGAGCGGCGGCAAGCGGAGTGAGACTGGCGGCTTGTTCGTGAAGCGGCGGCCGGGTGGGGCAGCCTGTGAGTATTTTGTTTTCATGTTAAGGTACTATTCTGGTAGAATCGACTATACTTGTTTTACCTCAATAGTTTTCATACATACATACATATGCTCACGGCTATGATTCCCTAGAAGGGGTAGCCAGAGCCAAGGAATTGTAAATTCCTCAGCCACTTTTGGAAGTTGAGTGGGGAAAAGATGGTAAAATAAAGGTTTTTGGTGATGGGTCTCCAACCGCATCGCCCAAAACTCCAATGGAAATCCCCAATACCCTTAGTCGCCTCTTACGACACCCGTGGGTAGAAAGGGGTAGCGTCATTCTAAGCCGGCACTACACGGCGAAGGCGAAGTTTCCTTAATTGGAAAACATATTGTATACCTGGTTATAGACAAAGAATATTTGTAGCCATGAAAAATATCAATGAGCCGAATTTTGTCTTAATAAATACAAACAATGATGCCTCGGTTCTATAAGTATACTAAATTATCGAACATAAGATACGAAACCTACCGTCCTGCAATATTGATGCAGCAGATGGCCAAAAAGACTAGTCCTTACGACCTCTTGAGCAATGTCAACGCTTCATAATATACACAAGATAATTTTAAGATGACTGAGACCTGTATTCATATCATATAAACATAATATGAATTTGTCGTTACTACGGATTTTGCTTATTTCAGATATATTTACCGACTTTTTCTTGGTCTTAATTCTACACCCTGAATTCAAAAGTATTTTTTCAAAACTTTAGTTAGCAATTAGAAGAAAATATTACGATAACTATTATTTTAACAGTTTATGTTTTGATTCTTTATTATTTCTGTTATAAAATATCTCGTAAAAACCAAAACAAAAAAAAATATATAAGATACTTTGTTAAGGAAAATAATACTACCCCTCGTAGTTACACCAATTTCGGACATTATTTTCGGCTCAGAAATCCCAAACACAAATTCTCTCAAGGAAATCTAGTGTTTAGATTTCTAACTGATTTTCGGGTGACATGGCTGCAGACCGATCACCAACGATAAATTTATTTTTAAAAAAAACCCACTTAACTTACAAAAGTGGCTGAAGGAATTCTGGGGCTTAAACTGTTGGCAGAGGTAGGTATGCAGGAAAAGTAATGCATGGGAGTGAGAGTCTGCACTGTAATATAATAAACGGTCTCATCCAAACGTATTCAGTCATACACCCATACTATTGTGTTCAGAATAGGGTCATATTAGCCAAGTTTCTTGCGGTCTGCGGTTTCCGCCGTATGATTTACTATTAGATTGCGGACTAATGGGGTATCACATTAGAGTAATGCATATGCTTGGCTTGATATTGATCTAGTTTCTCCATACTGGAACTATGCATTAAGTCGACGGAGACCACCATATTGGAAATTGTTTTCAAACTGTATTGTTAATTGAAGGATATCAAGACGTACACTCTGCCATGGCTTTTAAAACTCGCATGTTGCTAAGACATACTAGTCTTTTGACTTGGCACTATAAATAGGTCTTTTCATGGCTACTTTGAAATCTCCTGCATTATCAAGGTAGCCAAAACACATCCACTATTACATATTAAAACAGCTACGTCCGCATGGATGAAAATAAAGTAGCGAAAGAGATATAGAGCCAATGTGGATGGGATTGTTAGTAGAGGACGGCCTCGTAAAACGTTTCTTGACCAGATAGAAAACGTTCTTATAAAGGCGGGGGTTCGAAGTGAGAAGAATAAAAGAGCATGTATGAGAAGAATAATGAATGTAAGGGAAGCAAGAGAGGTTTGTCAAGATCGTACTAAGTGGCGATCGATAGTCTCTGCCTACCCCAATGGGAATAATGGGCGTGAGTATAAGTAAGTAAGTAAGTAAGTCCGCACCTCGCAGTATAAATAACATGCATACACATACATGTACTCCCTAGCTGGGGTGGCCAAAACTTCAGAACAAGAAATTCCTCAGCCACTTTTGGAACTTGAGGGGGGAAAGATAGTGATACTAAAGGTTATTGGTGATGAGTCTCCAACCGCATCGCCCAACTACTTTTTTAAAAGCCCCGATTCCCTTAGGGCCAGTTTTTTGATCCGTGGTTAACTCAACCATTTGTTAAAAATCGTAACTATTAGTTAAATATCAGCCAAATCCATTTTTTGACCCGTGGTTAGAGTAACTAATGTCAAATATCGAACCAAAATGGATTTACAATTTGACTACTGGTTAGACATTTAACTATAGTCAATCAGTGTTGCCAACCCTTACAGACAAAATCCCCCAAGAAAATCCTAAAATACCCCTAAAAACCCCTAGGTTTTTTAAATGCTTACATCTGCAAAAAAAAACTGTGCTGTTGTGTCGGCTTAGAATAGCACTGCCCCATTTCTTACAGTGGGTGTACGTAAGAGGCGACAAACGGTATTGATGCAGGGATTTTTGGGCGATGAGGATAGAGACCCATCACCAACCACCTTTATTGTACCATCTTTTCAAAAATCACTTTTTTTAAATAATATATATATGTGTATATATATTATTAAGGGGAAAAGGCCTAAACCCAAGCTGTTGTCTGACGATGATGATGATAATCTCACTGTATTCTAAAATTAAGATAACATTTTTTAAAATGTTAAAAACTGTTTTAATTTTATAATATGCTATCTCAGTACCTAGAACTAAAAAAATCCCCTATATAAACCCCCAAAATATTCCTGCCCCTAAAAATACCCCTATCAACAGTTCTACCCCCTAAATTTAGGGTGAAAACCCCCAAGTTGGCACCACTGTAGTCAATGTCACGTCAATGTAACAAATGGTTATATTTTTAACTACGGATCAAAAAACTGGCCCTTAGTCGCCCCTTCCGAACACCCATTCTAAGCCGACACTCAATTAAAAATCACGTGTTACTTAGACATAGTAGCCTTTTGGCACATAAAATAGGTATTTTAATTAATACTTTGTATGTATGTATGTATGTATGTATGTATGCAAATAAATAAATTGAATTGAATTGAATTGAAATAAAAATGATGACTTGAAGTTGGATGTGAAGATTATAGTTATGGTAATTGATATTTTTTTTGTATACTTCTACTTTATAAATGACTACCGTCTCGCTTCACTAGGTGTTAGTAAAGACACGACACTATTTGACTAAAAAGATAATGTCGGAATAAGTAGGTTCGGAACGTTTGAAAGTCTAATATATTAAGCTTATACATTGCTGCCGCTTCATGTATGTAAATGTTTTGATCATTCGTTATTTTTGCTGTTAATTATCTTAACATAGATATAAATTGATAGTAATCTCGTTAATTGTACTCATGAGGCATCTCCGTCCCGCCCGATGTGTGTTTGGTAACGATGACGTAATCGTTAAATTAGTATTTTCTGAGCGGTTTTCGAAAGAGAGAGTTGTATTTGAATTGATTATCACGTTTTGTGCGGTTATAATATAATGCACCACAACATATTGTAGACTAATTTCATATTAGATTTATTCTTGAGGTTATATAAAGGTATATGAGGGTGTACGTAAGAGGCGACTAACGGTATCGGGGGCTTTTAAGGGATTTTTGAGCGATGCGGTTAATCACCGACACCCTTTATTTTACTATGTTTTCCCCACACAACTTTCCAAAAGTGGGTGAGGAATTTCTAATTCCTTAGCTCTGGCTACCCATTCTAGGGATTTATAGCCGTGAGTAGTATATGTATGTATGTATGTATGTATATAAAAAAACTCGATTAGGTTAGGATGTATTATACACGCTGTAAGGTAAGGATACACCTGAATGACACGAAAGAAAAACTCAAACATTAAGGTTTCTAGCTTTTTCTTCAATGTAAATAAATAAATTTCACTTTTTGGATTTTTTTTAGTTTATCCCGAGATTTCTTTCTCAATAATTAGAAAAGACACTGAGATGTAGGTAAGCCCGTTCGACCTAGGTCATCAGCCATTTTCGCGGATTGGTTGAGGAAGAGATTGCAAAATAAAGGAAGGTTGGTGATGGGTCTCCATCCACAATCACGTCACCTGACAATAACTTAAAAAACCCCAATTGCCTAAGTCTCTGTCTATGTCTACTACAGAACAAAACGACCACTATACAAGACAGAAGAAAAACTCTCCAAATGTGAAGCATGAATAGTTTGCTCCATCGCAAACAAACACAGTATCGCATATTCCGCCGGTCATTGCCACTGCTGTTTTCTCTCGATGTTTTTGCATCTCGCGTGCACCTCGAGCCATCTCCGACCATCTTGCACTCGAGCGCAGCGTCTGTACGCTCGTTACGTCATGAGCTCTCATATTTAGAAATCACTTTCTTTTTTGGGCGGTGTTGTGTCGGCTTAGAATAGCAGTAATCCATATTTTCCCGCGAGTGTTGTTGAGGGCGACTTAGCATTTAGGGTTTTGTAAATGATTTGTACGCGATGTAGGCGAGGAGGCATCACACACATTAACCTTTTTTTACAATGTTTTTTTCCCATTATTCTCCAAAACTGGTCGAGAAATCTCGATTTCTGAAACTCTGGCCATTTTTGGGGTCTATTGCCGTGAGTAAATGGATGTATGTTTGTATTTGATAAATGCATCTTTTACAACTCATTAGATAAAAAACAAGTTAAGGTGATTGAAAGGGGAAGTAACTTTGCACACATAATATCACAACTTGACTGTGATTTGCCGTGTAGTGTCGGCTTAGAATGTATCAACCCCTTTCTACTAACGAGTGTCGTCAAAGGTGACTAAGGCATATTTAAGCGGTTTTTGGGCGATGCGGTTGGGGACCCATTACCAACGATACTTAATTTATACCATCTTGCCCCAAATGTGGCTGAGGAGTTTCTGGCTACCCCTTTTTGAGATTTGTGGCCGTGAGTATATGTATTTATGGATGTATTCAATGTGATCCAATTTCATCCGAAATTTCAACAAAACCTGTAAATGTTATGTTCAGTGGAATGTGTTAAGTGTAACTGGCTGTTTGTTCAATACCCACCTATTAAAACTATATATGTATTTATATCAGCGACATTTAGTATTGCTATTTACACCTGACAACTCAAATATGGGCCCTAATGACATACACGACCATTCTTAATTGACTCTGACTTAGTGCGGGTTAGCAGGTGGTTCGTAGACAAGCGCTCTGAAGCACCGAATCGTTTTACTCTTATAGTTTTAAATATTCTATCCAAACAAGGGTGAAATCACAAGCTGATTTTGTACATTATGCCATCTATAATCCGATCTCTATATTCCTAATATTTTAAATTATCTTTAATGAAAATCCCTTTTTAAGAAAGATTCTTAAGCTCTGGTTACAGCGTTTTGAAAATACAGCCTCCAAAGTGTCTGTACGTATGCCGCAAATAAACGAACGATGTATGTCTGAGATCACCCCGCCATCGCCAAGGCGATTCGAAAGTCACCGTCGTTATTCATACCACATTGTTTCTCTGCCGATCGTTTCCGGTACACGGTATTTATGGTAACGTTGAATACTGTGTAATTTGCATAATGGACCGTTCTTAGAGATTTTCTGGTTTCTGGTAGACTGACGATCAAATTAAATTACACGGGAGCACTGCTTTAAAGTTGAGAAGTTTAAATGAATCGTAATATTTTAGAGGGATCCCTGAAAAAATGAATTAATATGTAAAGGAATTTATGCAACAAATTACTGTCAGGCCATAGATCTGACCAGATGATGCTTGGGAAGCCTGGGAACATAATATTGAACGTGAAGAACTAATTTTATTATTATCTATAGATATTGTTTGTTGTTGTTGTTGATTATTTTATTAAGCTTTGTTTCTTTGTGGTTTGTGATTACTTTCCTGATTAGCAACAAAGGTGAAATTGAATGATTAAAGGGATTGAAAATAAAAAAAATGCAATGCAATAATGATAAAAAATTAACTTTATGTTTTATTAATTTTGGGACATAGTAGTGTAATTTTATTGTGAACCATCAGCATCAGATCCCTTATTCGCCTTGTAGTTATAACGAGGAAATAGAGTTCAAATGATTGTAAATGCACCTTGATTTCCAACTTTCCAATGTTTTTAACTTTCACAGATACATCAACCAGCCCATCAAGTTCAACTGCATTATCAAGCTCGACCAGTCCAACGAGTTCAACTAGTCAATCAAAACCAACTTTTGCGTCAACTTCAACCAGTCCGTCATCAGCATCTTCCACGCTATCAAGTCGTCGGCCCTTCAGCGTGGTGAGTCGCAAGCGGCCGCTGCAGACGACGCCCCTCACCTCCTCCTCCTCAACCTCCCCCGCGTCTACCACGACCTCTACGACTACCACCACCACTACCACAGCGCCCAGCACAATACTCGGGAGTGACGAGTCTTTGGAACATGTGGAGGATAGAGGTTCGTTTTTTTGTTAGTTATTATTTAGTAACATAGCAAATATACATTTTAGCAACAAAACACATAAGCAACAATTCTACATAAAGTTAATATAAACGGTAAAAACAATGACGAAGACATTTTTAAATCGATTTATGATGATTACCGCAGACTCGATAGAAGATCCGTCACTGAAACCGCGAAGCACTCCAAGGAAGTCCGTCAAGGTCCAGAGACGGCCGCTGACACTCAAACAAGTGGACATCGACCAGAACCCGTCAGCCACTAACATGGAGAAAGAAGGACAAAAGAAAGAACTTCCAGCGAGGGATGATAAGAGACAGAGTAAGAAGTACAGTGCCAGTTTTAAACAGAACCAGTTGGATGAAGTTTTGAAGCAAAAAGCAAAAAGTCAAGAGGTGGATGACTCGGGAGAAGCTGTTACCAGCAATAGTAAGTTGTAACATACATATAACTGATATCACACTTTTTTTTACAAAATCTGGTACATGTATCTGACCTAAATACAATCTTTGATAGACATGTATATGTATATCTTTCCAGGAAATTGTTCTTATTGAAAGATCTACTAAACAAATTTTTAATCAGTTGTAAACACCATAATTCACAAATTCAACTGTAATTGAAATAACCTATATAGTCTCCTCATCTCAAACCTAAACAAAATATTTCTTTGCTCTACCAAAAACAATTTACTTGTATATAAACAACCTCTACATGAATACAATCTACAGTTGCAGATTACACGGCAGACTCCGCAATCGCTTTAGCAGCCCACCAATTGCTATCAGCACCGCTTCCCATCACCAACGACTACGAAGACTCAGAAAAAGAAACCAAATCATACACGAGCGACTTCAAAACAACACAAAAATACTCTATCCAAGACACCATAACAGAACGGAACCGCAAGAAGGTTTCATCCCCGGCACCATTTTCCAACGCACCTATCTTCAAGTCAACCTTTACTCCGTTGTCCAGCACAATATTGCCCGTGTCTGAATATTCCACTTCAAAGCCTTTCACGGCATATTCAAATAGACCATCGTACACGACTGGGTTCCTTAGCGGAGGATTCTCAATTTCACCTCCGTTGGGATCTTCCACAGCCAGGTACTTGGAGACGAGCAACAAGTACGTAGCGGTGCCGGTGGACGACTACACGTTCCGCGAGCTGAGTCCGGAACCTTCTTATTTCACGAGAGAGTACCTGCTGGAGTCGCCGGTCACAAAGTCTTATGACGGTAAGAGAGCATGAATTTCTTTTTATCTAGGTATAATTCAGTAAAACTTCCTTATAATTCCCTGTATTTCCTTGTAATTATTTATTTTATTTGAATTCGTTTATTATTTATTTATTTTGTAATTCACTCCCATTTGAAAAAGTGAAATATATTGAGTTATTTATTGCTAAAGTTTTTTTTTATAAAATTTCGATTAAACTCCAATCCAGCAAAATTTCACTAAAATAGCCTCTTACAAAGCTCTCTTACAGCAAATTCCATCTCATAATTACATGTATTTTTATAATGTGTCCCTCACGTTGCTCCCCCAGAGGAGTACCAATACCTGTCGGCGACGTCCCCCGCCCCCGCCCCCGCGCGCGGCAGCGCCAGGAAGCTGATATCGAGCACGCGCGCACCAGCCGCCGTGTACTCCTCTACCACCACGAGACCACAACTATCACATAGAGCGAAGCCTTTTGAGAAGGTACATACATATACTTACGGCTATAAATCCCTAGAAGGGGTAGCCAGAGCTAAGGAATTAGAAATTCCTTAGCCAGTTTTGAAATTTCACTGGGGAAAAGACATTAAAATAAGATTTTGGTGATGGTCTCCTACCGTATCGCCCAAAATCCCTTGTAAAGCCCCAAATACCCTTAGTCGCCTCTTACATTCACCCGCGGGGAAGAAATGGGGTAGTGCTATTCTAAGTCGAGACTACACAGCATAATATTTTGAGAAGGTATTTTTACATGTTACAGTTGTACCTATTTGGAATCCCACCTCTCCCTTGGCGGCGATGATTATTTATCTTTGAAATATGAGCATAAGCATGCAAGGACTTAGGTTTAAAAAAAAATTAAGGAATCAACCGGACTGTATTAAATTCTGGAGAATGACGCAATGATATGACATGAAAGCTTCCTAACAAATAGGTTATAAGATTGTCCAATATCATATATGGACTGGACAGTGTGAAGGCTGAAAGAGGGTTCGCATTCATCAGGATACAGAGCTTCATGAAACGCTTGGAAGAGTCCTCTGGTTTAGGTATTTACGGCGTGAACTCCGATGTCTGTATTGCTAAACTATCTATTTCATCATCTCAGCATATTGACATTCACTGCTGGACTTAGGCGTCACAACATGGCACCGACAGCGACCGATCCTGCGCTATCTATATTCATCAGCTTCCACGCACTCTTATCTTTGGTTCATTTTACGGTATTCTACCAACACTGCGTCATTCAGTGCGGGAACCTTTAACAACCTCTAAGTGCCAATAAAATGTTCCCAAAATGTATCTGCTCACAGGTGGTGAAGCCGGAGAGTCCGCGCACGTTCCGTCCGATCGTGGACTACGACTACTACGACGCGGGCGACGCGCGGCTCGCCGCCCAGCACGACGAGACCAAGGTCCTTGTACACGAAAGAGGTAGGTTCTCTCACATACACACTTTGACCACTGTAGAATTATGTTACTTGGTTGTAGAAGATAAGTTTCTCTAATAAGCTTTGAGGTTGCTAATTCCTGTCAGTTTTAATCGCAAAGGGAAGAGATGGTATAAATAAGATATTCGGTGATGAATTTCCATACACATCGCCGACCCATCTCTTGGATAAGCTAATTTCACAGAAACCTATATTACATTATTTAATTACAAAGCTCTGGTGTTTCTATCAGAGTACAAATACGATGATCACTAAACTAACCCATGAGACTCATTTCTAACAACAGTACAAACCATCAAAATTCTTGATCTACGCCGTTAGTCTAACCAAGAGTGCCTTATTATAACTAAGGAAGTTAACAACGATTTTAATAAACTAACAACAATTTTAATAAAGTTTCATACATCAACTTCAGTTTAACAACTATATGTATACATTTGTGATGTTTATTTCTCAGGTACAATAGAATGCTTGGACATGGGTAACTTCCCCCACCCTTCTTCATGCAAGAGATTCATTTCCTGCGCCAAGATGGAAAACGGGGCGATCCGAGGATGGGAGTACATGTGTCCCAAGGGGCTCAGTTTTGACCCTATCGGTGGGATCTGCAACTGGGCCGCTGGACTGGGCTGTGATGAGAAATAGTTTCATCATCCGAAAACATCTTCCTAATTATAAGCTTTCTGAATTTTTTGAAAGAGTTCAATCTATTTCTTGAAAAAAAATTTAAATATTTGTTTAACTTTCAGGATGACCTTAGGGTGTTGTATATACTAGATCATAAAATGACGTGTTAACATTTTTTAGAACTCATTGTACCGTTTATACTTACCCTAAAACATCCATACGATTAAAAAAGTGATTAAAAATACGAGTCGTAATAAAAAGATGATCAACTATATATATATATATATATATATATATATATATATATATATATATATATATATATATAGTTTACTGACTTGTGCACAAATTGATAATTATAAACAATTATAAACACATATCTCAATCATTTGCGTATCAGCTTTACAGAGTACCTACCTTGATCAAAATGTTAATTTAAGTTATATTGAAGATTTTAACTTCTGCTCGTACTCAGTAAGATAGTAATTTTGAAAAATCATGGATAGCTTGAATCAATTCTCAATCAGTTAAAAAATGAATACTTAACTTTAGAAATGTATAGTTAAGTACGTTACCATTGTGTTACCATCATATCATATTACTGTAAACACACATTTTATTTGCAGAATGCATAGCAAAATTCCCTTTTTGCTTTTTGCCAAAACACACGCTCCTTACATTTGTATTATTTCTGTTTGTATATTTCGTATCATATTTGTATTCGCTAGTGTGCTGCTTAAAACTGTAATTGAAGTATTAAGAAAATAATATTTGAATGACTGAAAAAGTATTTATAGTATTCTAAAATTAAGTATAGAATCGATCTAAGTCATTTACTCTCACAGAGCAACGATCACTGCCAAGTGTTTTAATACTCAAATATTGGAGTAGTGTGTATGTTTATGTGGATCTTATTTACGATCTGTGAGCGGTGTGCAGTCGGCGACAGAAACATGTGAATCGTCTCCGACTGTATATTTTTATATCTAAGTTTTTTGTAAGACATATCATATACAATAAAATATTCTATAGTAATGAGTTTTTTTTTTCACATATTATTAGCGATAGCATTTACCCCAAAGATGAAGCAGGTGTACTGTTTACGCTGATAATCACAAGTTTCTTTTTTCATTTTGTAATCAATTTTTCCTTGTGGATGAGCACACTTTCATATAACTAATAGGAGAGGATCCGTAGAAGATCGTCCTGCATCTGGTGTTAACCAGATGGAAATGAATGATATAGTATCGAAAGAAATACGTTTCAATACAAAGTTTAACTCGGCAACCCTTTCAGATGATGATTTCATGATGATGTTTGCCTTTTTTTTCATAGATAATAAATATAGTACACGTATTAGGGTTAAAAAGTGAGCCCGAATCAGGAATTCCACCTGAAAAAAAATTTATTCATTGCTATGCCTTATTACATGTCACATAGTTGGTGATGGATACGTCACTAAGTTGACGTCATTGCCGGAATTTGTATCTCTCTGCCAACTCCGATGGTTGTGGTTGAAGATGGGTGGCCAACAACTTCACTGCATCCTTGTATGATAAGCTAGCTGGCTTAATAGGGCTAGCCAATGTTACCAACAGTTCATACGCGTCTTCACCCATAACGGATATTAACGTCGGTAATTTCAAACTATCCTCCACTTTGTTGACGAGAAAATGCATTTCCAGCCGTTCCACGTAGCTGCTCCAGCTACTCGACCCAATCACAAACTCACGCATTTGTCCTACCGACATTGTGACACTGTATTTTACAACTTCACTAGTTAAAAGTTATAATTTATACTCGTTCGCCACTGACAAATAAAAAACGTGTGTTTCCTTCAATCATGTATTATAGACTAAAATCCTAAACTACCTTAACATATAAATATAAATCTAAGTCTGACAATTACTAACATACATTACAATAATAAGCATTAGCTTCTCTGTGGCGAATTATAATAACTATTATTCATGGACGACTATTCGACAGAGTTGCGTGAAAGTAATAATGAAAAGAGAATGTGAGGATTCATCATTAAATGCCCCTTATACGATAAATATAAAATGTAACTTGTATCAACAGTGGAAGAGTGGCAAGAGATGATGACTAGTGCATGTATGTCATATGAATGAAAGAGAATGAGGGTAATGCGGCATAAAACTAAATCTATTGTTTTTAGCGGAAAAGAAAATATGAAATAATGTGTGATTAAGATTGTTAAGAAGTGAAAACGTTTGTATAAATAGATGAAATAATTTCAATAAAGTGGAAGAGGTTTGCTAGGATCGTAAAAATGACGATATATAGCCCGTGTACCCCATGGGAACTTTTTGGGTGAGTGTGTATGTGCTATGTAAATAAACAACGATCCCTTATTCGGCCATGTATTTCCATGTTAGAATAGAGGCTTAGAATAGAGCTTCTTAATTACTATGCGGTGGGAAACCTATCACCAAAAACCTTTATTTTACAATCTTCCAAAATTGGCTGAAGAATTTCTTATTCCGAAGCTCTGGCTACCTCTTCTAGGGATTTATATCCGTATATGTATTTCAATCTTATCTTTACCTTCAACAGAATTTTCTGATTCGCTGTATATTACTTTAGGGATTATATCCGTGAGTCAAGGGAAGATAAAACAAAACTGACATTATTAATCAACAGTTTATTCTACAAGGTCCTCTTACTAATATTGACGTATCCGATGCCCACACACGTCATCTTTATCTTCTGCGTCACTTCTTCTTCTTCGTCGTCGCTCTCCTCGTCTTTTCTTCTCAGCACCTCCAACTTGAACATCACTCCGAAGAACTCTTTCAGGTGTTGTAGGAAACTAATAGTGTAGTCTGACAATGGACCCACCTGCAAAAGTTTGATAAATTCAGTTTCACGGAGTTGCTGGTATTCTTAAAAGCCTTGGTGTACACTGCTATACATATATCTGTGTGATCTATTTGTGTGATGATGATGATACTGTGCTGACGCTAAGTACAATTAATAGCAATGGGTCTAAAGAATTATGAAACATGAAAATAATAACTGTATAGCCAAAGAAAGGAGGAACTAGCATTTACTTAAAGATTCAATTACATTATGCAAAAATGTAAGAATATTCTCAACTTTTTTATCATCGCGCACCGATAGCCAAGGCAAATTCTATGTGTGTGTGTGTGTGTGTGTGTGGTAAACTCACGACGCACTCGCTGACGTGCTGCTGCCCCAGCGCCATCCAGAGCGCGGGCAGCCAGGTGATATGTATGTATGTGTGTGTGTGTGTGTGTGGTATACTCACGACGCACTCGCTGACGTGCTGCTGCCCCAGCGCCATCCACAGCGCGGGCAGCCAGGTGATATGTATGTGTGTGTGTGTGTGTGTGTGTGTGGTATACTCACGACGCACTCGCTGACGTGCTGCTGCCCCAGCGCCATCCACAGCGCGGGCAGCCAGGTGATATGTATGTGTGTGTGTGTGTGTGTGTGTGGTATACTCACGACGCACTCGCTGACGTGCTGCTGCCCCAGCGCCATCCACAGCGCGGGCAGCCAGGTGATATGTATGTGTGTGTGTGTGTGTGTGTGTGGTATACTCACGACGCACTCGCTGACGTGCTGCTGCCCCAGCGCCATCCACAGCGCGGGCAGCCAGGTGATATGTATGTGTGTGTGTGTGTGTGTGTGTGGTATACTCACGACGCACTCGCTGACGTGCTGCTGCCCCAGCGCCATCCACAGCGCGGGCAGCCAGGTGATATGTATGTGTGTGTGTGTGTGTGTGTGTGGTATACTCACGACGCACTCGCTGACGTGCTGCTGCCCCAGCGCCATCCACAGCGCGGGCAGCCAGGTGATATGTATGTGTGTGTGTGTGTGTGTGTGGTATACTCACGACGCACTCGCTGACGTGCTGCTGCCCCAGCGCCATCCACAGCGCGGGCAGCCAGGTGATATGTATGTGTGTGTGTGTGTGTGTGGTATACTCACGACGCACTCGCTGACGTGTTGCTGCCCCAGCGCCATCCACAGCGCGGGCAGCCAGGTGATATGTATGTGTGTGTGTGTGTGTGGTATACTCACGACGCACTCGCTGACGTGTTGCTGCCCCAGCGCCATCCACAGCGCGGGCAGCCAGGTGATATGTATGTGTGTGTGTGTGTGTGTGGTATACTCACGACGCACTCGCTGACGTGTTGCTGCCCCAGCGCCATCCACAGCGCGGGCAGCCAGGTGATATGTATGTGTGTGTGTGTGTGTGTGGTATACTCACGACGCACTCGCTGACGTGTTGCTGCCCCAGCGCCATCCACAGCGCGGGCAGCCAGGTGATATGTATGTGTGTGTGTGTGTGTGTGGTATACTCACGACGCACTCGCTGACGTGTTGCTGCCCCAGCGCCATCCACAGCGCGGGCAGCCAGGTGATATGTATGTGTGTGTGTGTGTGTGTGTGTGTGTGTGGTATACTCACGACGCACTCGCTGACGTGCTGCTGCCCCAGCGCCATCCACAGCGCGGGCAGCCAGGTGATATGTATGTGTGTGTGTGTGTGTGTGTGTGTGTGTGGTATACTCACGACGCACTCGCTGACGTGCTGCTGCCCCAGCGCCATCCACAGCGCGGCAGCCAGGTGATATGTATGTGTGTGTGTGTGTGTGTGTGTGTGTGGTATACTCACGTAGCACTCGCTGACGTGCTGCTGCCCACGCCATCACACTGCGGGCAGCCAGGTTTATATGTATGTGTGTGTGTGTGTGTGTGTGGTATACTCACGACGCACTCGCTGACGTGCTGCTGCCCCAGCGCCATCCACAGCGCGGGCAGCCAGGTGATATGTATGTGTGTGTGTGTGTGTTGTGTGTGGTATACTCACGACGCACTCGCTGACGTGCTGCTGCCCCAGCGCCAGCGCCATCCACAGCGCGGGCAGCCAGGCGGCCGCCGCGTCCACGGCCCCGCCGCGCCGCACCTCCTCGCACAGCGCCCGCGCGCACTGCACGCCCACGTCCTCGGGGAGCGAGCTCTCGCCCGTGCCCGCCGTTACCGATTTCTGGGACAATACACGTGGTTTTTAAATTTGTTTATGTCGGAAACTTTACTGGTTATCGCTGCTGTAAGAAAAAATATGAATTCATGGTTAGTTTGATAACATCCTGAACGATAAATAAAGGAAAGAAAAATTTCGACACAGGCGGGAATCGAACCCGCCTTTATTTATTAGTAATAATCCCCACATGAGGTTTTCATGAACAAAAACATTCAAAATATCCTGAACGATGTTTTTACATGATTTGGTTATTATGCTGTATTTAAAGTATTGTAGAAAAATAGGCATTAAACCTCATCAGACTCTCCATATGCATCGTGTCTATGACACATGCGACATCTGGCAGCAGTTTGACAATGTAAAAAATATATTGTGAATTTTAAATACATACATATACTCACGACATTATTTCCCATTGGAGTAGGCAGAGACTATTGATCGCCACTTTGTACGATCCTGGCAAACCTCTCTAGCTTTTCGTTTACATCCATCAATCTTTTCATACATGCTCTTTTATTTTATTTGGTCCAGGTGTGTCCTCCGTGGTCGTCCTCTACTCACATTACCATCCACGTTGGCTCTATAGATCTGTTTCACCAATTTACTGTCATCCATCCTCTCTATGTGCCCAAACCATCTCAACATTCCTTTTTCTATCTTTTTTACAATATCATCTTTCACGCCGCACCTTTCACGAATCACGTCATTTCTCACACGATCAGATAACCTTACATTACAAACTTTTCTGAGGGACCTCATTTCTACTGCATTCACTCTGCTCCCATGCTTCTTCTGCCACACCCAACATTCACTGCCATACATAAGCGTAGGAACCAGAACAGCATCATGCACTGCCATTCGGGCCTTTTCGGACACACACATTCAAAGCTCCATTAATCGCATTACCCTTCTTCACTCTTCTCTCGATATCTTTATCACTTCTGCATCATGGAAGGCATCCCTAGTAAACAAACTCCCCAAATATACAAACTCATTCACTTGTCCCACTTTCTTACCATTCATTTCAATTACGCATTCGGTCATATTCTCCTCTCTCTCAAAAACCATGGTTTTGGTTTCCTCTATATTCACCCTCATTCCCTTTCTTTCAAATGACGCACATGCAATATTCATCATCTCTTGCAACTCTTTAACCGACGATGCAAGTAACACTTGATCATCAGCATATAAGAGACATTTGATGACGAATCCACCCATTCTCAGTCCATAATCACTTTCACGCAAATCTATCAGACTGTCATCCATGAACAAATTGAAGAGCCACGGAGAAGCTACACAAACCTGTCGGACACCCCGAGAGATACCAAACCAGTCGGTATTTTCCCCGTTTATTCTTACACATGCACTGGAATCCTCAGAGTGATACCAGTGCACGTATAAGTTGACTCCCCAAACCTTTTTTGAATTTTCTCTTCCAAATAAACTAGTTATTTACTGATAATATATAATATTGCTCTTTATATCAGGTTATGGGCCTCTGACCCTTGTTTGGTACGGTCAATCGTAAAAATAATTCCGTAAGAGTAGTTTCGCGAGTGAGTTTTGAATACTAGGATGCCGTTAAGAAACCTTAAAATTTGAATTGGCACCGTTATAATGGTCACGTCTAACGTGCACATAGAAAAACTCTTGGGAAGAGAGATTTACAGCACCTGGAAGTTAGCTGTACAGACGTATTTACAACAAAGGACTTATGGGACAGCGTCGAGCCTCCGAAAGAGTAAATCCGAAGCAGGCACTTAAAGCTAAGTTGAAAGTCGTTTTGCTAGTGGATCCGGTAAATTATATACATGTCCAAGATACAAAGACTTCGAGAGGGGTTCGTATGGCTTAATTTATAAAAGGCATTTGAAAGTGGTTCACCAATATTATATCTGGGACAAACCATACGGTTAGGTAGAGCCAACTTCAATGAGGTCACCGTCGCATCCAGCTCGGCTGGGGAGGTGTGTTGCCAGTCATGATCTATGGCACAGAGACGTGGCCACTAACAGTGGGACGACGCAGTGTGGGTAGGCCTCCCACAAGGTGGACCGACGACTTGGTCAAGGTCGCGGGAAGCCGATGGATGAGGGCGAAACAGGACCGGTCGTTTTGGAGATCTTCGCGGGAGGCCTATGTCTGCAGTGGCCTGCTATAGGCTAATAATGATGATTATTTGAAGACTCAGGTTTAAAGCGTAGAGTTGGGTTAACACAACACTAGATAGCTGTCATAATATCAAGGAGTACATTAATAAGATAATAACCACCGCTCATAAGATCAGAAATATAGGGTTCTGTTCGATGATGAATGGTTAAGTACTCTCATGTTGCTGGTTTACCGGAACTATACAACCGATGATTATGGGACTGGAAAGCTCTGGGCTAAAGATAAACAGAGATTTCATCAAAATGAAGGGCTCCAGGACCCTATTGTGTTCGTTCTTTATGCAAAGCACAATAAAACTAGGCCCAAATATAATAAGCCGAATGGGCCGCGTTGCTATAACTGTAAGGGGCACTTGAGTAAGTTCTGTAATAACAAAAAAAAATGACAAAGGCAGAGTCAGAGAGGTGTATTCACCAGCTAATCGACCCTTGCGCAGCACTGAGTGATTTGTGGATTCTGGTGCGTCCACATATGTCAAATGGATTTGAAGGGAGGCACGTTCTCCGGGCGCCTCCGATACAACATATAATGGTTGTCAGCAGTACATCAGTCACCGTGAAGCAAATTGAAAATGTCAACCTGAATCTGTTGAGTTAAAAGGGAAGACAAACCACATACAGGTGAGAGATTTTTTTTATGTTCCTCAATTGAGTGCTAATTTGCTGTCAGTTAGCCACTTGCAGCCAAGTGGTATTTAACAAGTTTAGCTGTGAGATATATAGCCCACAGAAGAATTTAGTGGGCACTGCAACGTTAATTAACAACATGTACAAACTGAACATTTACAATGAACAAGCATTTATTTACCTCAACCGTTGAAAAACCAAATGTGGATGTTTGACATGGAAGAATCTCAACAACACCGATGTCAGCCGACTGCCATCATGTACTGAAGGTGTGAGGTTGTTAAGATCGTCAACGTGACCTAAATGATAATAACTGTATATCCACATATTTGTTAGTAAAGGTGCTCACCGCCTCCGCGCAGTAGAAGGTGTTCTCGTCGGTCTCGGCGACCAGGCTGACGCCGAACCCGGGACTGCGGCCCGCGTTGGCGCCGCGGCACTGGTCCGTGTTGATGTACACGTCCGGCAGGAAGTTTAGCATCACCTGGCGATTAACGACTATTATGAAAGTTTCGTTATATGAAAAAATATAATTGGACGCTAAGGCTCAACTCACACCGAAAGAGCGGCGACCCGTTCGGTAGAGAAAATTCGCGCAGATTCCTGCGACTGCTCGAGAAGTCCCGGGACACCGCGCGCCTTCCCGAGCCCGCGGTGAATTTCGGAAGACTCTATGCACAAGTTAGCTTTCAACAAAACTGGAGGAAACCGCGGGATGCCGGCGCTAGGGCGGGATATTGCCAGCGGCCGCTTGCGACTGCTCGAGCATTCTCGCGACTTTTTTCTACCCAGGTTATGTAATTGACAATTTAGTTTATTTATGTCAAAATAGCGTTTGGTTTGGTTGCATAAAAAAACTTTAAAAAGTAAAAATTTGTTGAACCCACAATTTCCACAAAATTATATTCGAATGTGATCGACATGAGTATGATGCTTCTTCTCCTTACAAACACCTTCCGAAGCAATGGTAGACAGTACATGTAAACTTATAATGTTCAAAAATTTTTAGTAATTAACTTTATTTTGACAAAAATAAACAAATTGACTTTTTATTTTTTGGGTATTCCCCACACTTGGTATAAGAACATTAAGTGACATTCAGAAGCTCAATGTGGCATACCTTTGAAAATATCAAACTTGAATGTATAGTTATTTTACTACAACAATCTCTTACCTAACCCACACTCACTCGCACTCTGTCACAGAACCCAAGTATTATGTATCTTAAGTAAAATAGTTCCAATATTAAAATTAATTCCTTGCATCCATAAAAAGCGATTCCACTTGTCCATCAAGTAGGCCCACTGTTACACAAAATTCAATTCAAACATATAGTTTAGCCCCTCACCCCCTTAGCCGCCTCCACGACCCTATTGGCGATGGTGGGCGACACCCGCAGCGCGTACACCACCCCCCGCACCCGCTTGACGCGCCCCCACGACGTCCACTGCAGCGGCCGCAGGTGGCGCCGCACCGGGCAGCGGAACACCACCTCACCGCCGCCCAGCGGAGGAGCTCCTACAAAGGAATAAAGGGTTTATTTTTGTGGTTTTTAAATGCTATTAAGTCTACTAATATTAATAAATTTCTTCGCTTAATTCCGCTAAATAATACCTGCAGTCTTCATGCAACATGTACTGTGCACCGCCCGCCCTCCCACTTACAAGAAATCGAAAAGCAGACAATGCACCACACACACACCCGCAAGCGAAAACCACAGGCAACCACAAACATGCGACGCGTTTCGACTCAACACGAGTCATTGACGAGCAGTTAGTAGACAGTTCGGCGGGCGGTGCACAGTGCATGTTGCATGAAGACTGCAGGTAATATTTAGCGGAATTAAGCGAAGAAATTTATTAATATTAGTATTGCTATGGATTTCCGCAAAGTAACGCCTGATTCAATCCAATAGCTATTAAGTCTACTTGAACAATGTAACAAAATAAGATAAATGTTAATATTTACTTAATGTTTTTAATATTCATTGTGGAAAATTTAATATTTTTTGTATAAATAATAGTCAGGAATAAAAAAACTTGTAACATGCTATATTTTCATAACAACCAGAAAGGTTCTACCAGCACAAGTTAGATACAGCACATTTACAGTCAAAGTTAATATGTTTGTGTGTATATTGATGCATTTAATATTCTAACTGCAGATTATGTAAGCAAAAAACTGTTGTATGATACATGTTAATATAACATGCCATTACTCATTAGGGTAGTCAAAGACTATTGATTGCCACTTTGTGTGTGTGCAACAATAAAAAATAATTGTGCCTTAGATAGCAGTTTTTTCATATGGGTATTTGTATTCATCGACTTAGGTGGACTCACATAATAAGGAACATCTGCTATTTGATAAAAAACAGTACGCACATTATCCAGCCTCCCAACTAAAGGGATTGTGGGAAGTTAATACACAAGGTCAGAAAATTATTTTATGATAGTCCTGGTAAGCTGGTTGATGATGGTAGCCTTAGACATTGATTTCATTATAGACATTTATTAAAGAGGCCTTTGCATAGAAGTTAGTAAATATTTGCAGTTATGATATATAATATATGCTGTGTAGTGTCGGCTTAGACTAGCACTACCCCAATTCTTCCAGCGGGTGTACGTAAGAGGCGACTAATGGTATTGGGGCTTTAAAGGGATTTTTGGGCAATGCGGTTGGAGACCCATCACTAACAACCTTTATTTTACCATCTTTTTCCCACTGTACTATCCAAAAGTGGCTGAGGAATTTCTGATTCCTTAGCACTGGCTACCCCATCTAGGGATTTATAGCCGTGAGTATATGTATGTATGTATATATAACTGCAAATATTTACTTACTAGATAGTTTAATGAGAAACAGATCAAAAGATCTCACCTCTTCGCACAATTTTGAGTTCAAGTCCATCATCAACAAGGATGAACTTCAGCAGCACCGGCAGCTCAGCAGCTTTGATTTTATCAACAGATACATCCAAGTCGCTGTGAGTTACTCCTCGTAACACAGCATTCAGTGGCTCTTTGCAGAATGGTCCTAATGCTAACAAGGTCTCTAAATAATAGCCTGCAACCAAAGACACAAATTAATAATGATTAAGTTAACTAGATTCTGCTTGTTCCACAGATTAAAGCCCTGGGATGTGCCTCACTAGTTACACTATCTGATAATAAGGTTGGCATAGCTTTTTTGTTAACCCCAAAAAATATAAAAATAAGTAACTTAACTGAGATTGGTGTATTTGATACACGCTGGCAGTTCGCATTGGGTTAGGCAGAGACTATAAATTGCCACTTTGTATGATCCTGGCAAACTTCTTGAGTCTTTTTTACATTCATCATACTTTCCTTACATGCACTTTTATTCTTTGCACTTTACATAATTTACAAACATACTCATTGAACTAATTTAAATTTTAGTTTAGTAAACCTTTACACAACATTTTGGCTAAGTGAAAAGTTGATCAGTTGAATCCAAAATTATTAGTTTATTGCTAGTGGTTTAACCTTCTTTAATCATATCTATAAACTATTGTAATTACCAATTCCTCTTTGGGTGCAGCAGTCATGACTAACTTGCCCACCAATCAATATGCCTGGTTGGTAGTACAAGGATGTGCCCGTCTCGCTCAGCTCCACTCGTGTGCCGTTTGTCACTTTGTCTAGCAATCGTATTAAGTTCACTTCATACTCTTTTAGCCCAGGATCATCATGAGTACTCCTAATATCCTGGATCTTAATAGAACGACCACTTAACGTAGATAATAAAAGCCTTTGACGGAAATAGTTGCACCCTTTGTAAACAAGAACATCGTTTTCTAAAATTGCCGGCATTTTACTATCTACTAATAATATTTACAGCTGTTGCCCGTTTTTATTTTAACTCCATGAAAACATTTTCATTTCAATAAAATCAAAACAATAACACGTGTGTTTATTATTATTTTTCTCAAGTGGCAATAAATCAAATCGTCGCCGTTTATGCCAGTTCGAATGTCAAGTAAGCCATACCATTGCCTTAGTGAAGAGATAGTTTATTATTCTTTTGATAAACCTATTGTTTTTACAATAAATAATAATTTTATAATTTTACAGTATCACATGAAACAATAAAAAAAAATACGGATCATTTTGTTAATTATTCTGCTAAAGTGGACATTACTCTCTAATAATATTCATAATCTCTCTTTCTTTCTCTTATAATACAAAATACATAGTTGGTCTAAGTATAATACCGATGTCGTTTACTAAATTCCATTTCAATATTTTTCACTATAGAAAAAATAATGCATAGCAGTAGGCTGCATGGTTTACATCGTAGCCTGTTTGATAATGGACGAAGAGAAAATAAAACAAAAACATAAACACAACATAACCTCAAAATCGTAATAGGCTAATGGTTTGATTTCGTTTTAACGTTACAGAACTTCTATGGATTAAAATTATTCCAAGAAAATGAAAGTATCCATCGATGATGTGGTTTTGCCGGGCGATTACAATGAAGAGATCATAAATGTCGGCGAGAAAAACAAAGTTATTCTTGGTCCAGGACTTCGCAAAGAACTTGATAAGGTTTACGTTACAAAATCTGGCGTTTTACGAAAGAAACACCCCAATACGTATTGGGTGGACAATCACCAAAAAAGGTATGTTCCGGCCAGAGGTGAAAACGTACTTGGGGTTGTTGTTCAAAAGGCGGGAGATATATATCGAGTAGATGTCGGGGGAAGCTGCTCTGCATCACTCTCTTATTTATCATTCGAAGGAGCTACTAAAAAGAAGCGACCAGATGTCACAATCGGCGATGTGATATACGCTAAAATGTTGGTAGCTAGTAAAGACATGGAGCCAGAACTGGTTTGTGTCGACTCTCATGGAAAAAGTGGTCGTCTTGGAGTTTTGAGTGATGGGTTCCTATTTAAGTGTTCCTTAAATCTCATTAGAAAAATCTTGAATCCAAACTGTAAACTAATAGACTCAATAAAGAATGAGTGGCCTTTTGAGTTAGCTGCTGGAATGAATGGAAGGATTTGGATTAAAGCTAATTCAATGAGGGAAACAATAGCTGTTGGTAATGCTATTTTGGGATCAGAATACTTAAGTAATGAAGAAATAAGGAAAATATGTAATAACATAGCATCAATATTGGCTGGTCATGTATCCTGAATATATGAATTAAAAATATTAATGAGTATTATTTAAACAACTTCTCTGTTTCATCAAAATATCCCTTGAACATAATTTTCTGACAAAATGGCACAAAAGACTGTATTCTAATTTATAAAAAAAAACTGCTACAGCCTTTTGCATGCCAGTGCTGAGCACTGAGTGCTCCCTGTTAACTCATGACATAACTGTTTCACAAGAGCTGTAAAGTACTGTTAAGAGTTACTGAAAAACTTAAATATGCTTGATTATTATAGGCACACTACCTATGTTTTTATTATCACTGGAATTGCCATAAACTATTAAACTGTTTTACTAAGTGTCTTTTATATCAATGTTTCCCTTTTTACTATTTCAAACATATGATTAAAAAACTAAATGCCATATGGCGGTTAGAAAAGACTTCATCTGTAAGAGATTTAAGATATTTGGCAATATCTTAATTAAAAATTAAACTAGATAGATATGTAAATATTTCGTTTTTTTTTCATTTACCTTTAATGTGTGTTGAAGATGTTATTTTTTGTCAAGTAAATGCCTTACTTTTTTTAGGCATTTCTTTCCCCGCTTATTGGGCTCCTACTCCTATGATGTAACAAAATTTTAGAATTTTGCAATGAGTAGATTAAGATCTGTGAAGACATGAATTATTTACTTTACCATTGTTTATATTTGAATAAAATATAATCTGCTTATTTATTGTTTCATATAAAAAAATAAATTCCTCCATATTTAAAGACTTAAGAATTATATTGTTTATTCATGAAGCTTTTGAAAAAAATAGGAATTCTTTAACACTTACTAAGTATAGGGTCATCTATGGGGCTGCCGTTCATCTGGATTTGTCCTAGTTTGAAGAGCGTTCCGTCGCGGTTTTCAACAGTGTTGAGCTAAACACAGACAAATGTACAAAAAAAATCCTTGTTGGAGAAGAGAGGGAATTTTATTTTAGCGAAAATCATAATGAACTACGTAAATAAAAAAAAAACCATGAAATATATACTTTTATCACGTGCGTTTACCTTTACATATGTACTTCATTCAATTTTAATAACATGCAGTATAATTTTAAAAATCCTCGTTTTTCTTGTTGCGTAAAATACTTTTCCGGAGGTGTCGGGGGACAAAAACATATTTCGTCCAAGAAACCATCCCAATTTCTGCATCAAATGTCCAGGAAGTAGAAAAGGATATAGAAAAATTCAACTTGGTCACATTATACTACTGGCCCAAAATTTCCAAAAAATGTTGCAAAAAGCACTACAGGAGTGTGGTGGGGATTTTTCACGACTATATAACTCCAGGGCGTAAGGCAGGTCAGTATCCCCCAAAATCTGTTTTTGTGGTATACAAAACGTTACTTAAATATACTAACACTCAGTTACGCAAGTCTTTCAGAATAATCTTTGTCTTTTTAATTAATAAAGAAGAAAAATCAATAACTTTTGAATAGCAAGTAAGCTTTATTCTAGAACGTTTAACACGTCATGTTAGTGTAATTTTCAAATGATGTATGTAGTGGGAAGCCAATGGATGGTGGATGCATGCAGCACAGAACCGGTCATTGTCGAGATCTTAGATAGAGGATTATGTCCAGCAATGGGCACCTATAAAATACTGCTGTATTTGTGAAATAAATAAAACACACTTATAGTGATGGGAGAATATATATTTTGGAAATTATATTTAACTTATCATCTTCAATATGGAGTCATTTTGTTCGGAATTATTCTTAACAATAATTACTGAAATATAAAGTTGCGTAATATTTGCTACAGCACTGGAAAGCTCCTGAAATTTTTCAATTATTTATGTGATATGATAAATTTTAAACCAAACCTATTCAGAATGCGGATCAGAACTTTTCCAATAAAATATAGATACAAAATTTAATTTGAGCCCTAAATTACATTTTGTATCTAACTAATTATTATTAATCAACATATTGCTTAAACTGAAATTTAATTTAATTGAAGCTCTTTTCGGTAATGAGAAGTTCATTAGAGGATTAAATTTAGAACCTACCTTAGTTTACATATGCTACGATTAACTTTGGAATGGAATAAATAAGAATCGAGTTTTTCTACACTGGATTCAAATAAAAATACAGAAATCTTCGGAAAAGTTCTGTTTCGATATATATGTCAATTCACTCCCATAATCTAATAAGATTTCCTTATTCAACTAGTAATATATATTTACAATAGCGCAAACAACACAGTTCACTGTCTTATGTACAATTTACATCATTTCCTTAAAACTAATTCAAACGTTACCTTGTATACAGAATACAGGTATATATTGATATACCATTTATAAAATTGATACAATAAAGAAGATAGATAATGTAGCTTTGTAAGTAGTTCTTTAAGTAAATTTACTTGAATCACGTGCAATAGTCACTGTTATTGCTAAACTTCGGAAGCATTGTGTGAAGTCCCCTGGGGTGTACTGATGGTCTACTCTAAGGTTAAGGAGTGGTGACACATCAAATATCGGGAACAATTAATGCTTTATTTTTGTTAAGGTACAGTTGGTCTAAAATAATTATAAGTAAATTATTATATAGTCATTAAGCAATTAATAGATCCATTTATGAAGAAATGAATGGAGCTTAGCTATATTGAAATTTTGATGATCGGTGAGTATTAAATCTAGTATTTACAAGCAGTCGAATTTGTGACAAAATATACTTACATACATTGCATTTTAGTCTATAATTATTTCATTTATAATATTTTGGATAAACACAACTTTATGTATGTTTTGTAGTGAATAATAAGGAGACTTATTATACCTACACAAGCGATAAAATAGAAAATTTAATCATATAAATTAGATAGTTTACACAAACCCAAGACTAGTAAAATTGAGCTTTATAACTAAATTACTCTTCGATGAAAAACTCAATGATGAGGTAATGTACATTGAAATGCATTTAACATGTAAATACTCCATTATCTTTACTTAGCAAAAGTATCATATATTAAACCAAATAATGCTTTTTACAAACTGCTGTTGCGAAATTTATCATGTTACAATTCAGATATTTACCACAATTTATAGGCAATATGAACCGAGGTGTCCTGGCATGGTATAGTGATGCAGCAAACCTAAATAATACCGGACCACAAACCTTTCGGTTTAAAAAATACCTCACCGTTCGCGACCCTTCTTAGTGCATAGGAGAAAAATCAACTATCAAACTAATTTACACCTGTGTCTGAATTTAACGACCAAATTATTATTTTTTGAAAGGTTCGTTGTACGGCCGCATATCTAGAATGGTAGTAAGAAGGATTCGCCTTATTAAAAAATATATGTTATTCAATAACTAAGGACCACAGCCATAATAGTGTTTAGAGGTATGAGTTTAATAGATATTTTGACAACGGCGGTTCTGTGTGTAGGATCGAGATGAAGTCAGACTGGTCAATTAATGTCGCTGTAGGAAAACGAAATTCTATTATTAATATTATAGTTACTAGTTTTGCTAGGACCTAATATGTTCTCTCATTCACAGATTGGCTCAATTGCCGAGAAGTTTTCTTATTTTACAGGTTGAAACATTACCAGTGAATTATCTGCATATCAATATATATCTTAAGAAATCAATTCGTCGTCATATTATTATTTTTTTTTATGCCAAGCTATATAAATGTCACAGTGTGACTTAAATATTATAATAAGAGAACTTGTAAATATATTTACAATTAAAAAGAAATATCGTAACTGGGTACATTGCTAAACTAAACTATATACAAGATTAAATAATAAACAATCTATATACAAGATTTACAAACAAATACGTTCAAGTACCGTGGTTTTAATTCAGAGATCATTAGTAGTAGCAACGCAATGGTAGTTTACAGCACGGAGTCGTGCGAGCGAGACAGGTGCACGGGGTGGGAGGGCGAGCGAGCGAGACGGTTGCGCGGCAGTTTCTCCAGCGTGGTGAGCAGGTGCGCGAAGTCGGGCCGGTCCGCCGCGCGGTACGACCAGCACGAGTTTATTATCTCCTGCAATTATATGTATCTCGTTAGCGTAGCACTACCGCCTGTGCATGGATTAAAAATATATATTGTTATAGCGGCCCGTCCCGGTTTCGCACGGGCACTAAACATGACATTTACATTACAACAGGTCATAACCCCAAAAGAAAAGATAAAAGGATTAATACCAAGGTACAAAAAAATAACCTTTTCAAGCAGTGGTATTTTAAGTATTTTGTATATATAAAAAATTGCTTATTGTGACATAACTATAGTAGTTAGAGATATGATGTCCAGACGTTTTTTGTTAATAATTATAAGTTCTAGAAAATTGTAGTACACCACTTTGTTATATCTTCAATAGTTTTCACAGCGTTTATTTATTTAATTAAAGAAAGTTATTTTGTATTTTTTTACACCTTAGGTTAAAAACCTGAGTTTTGGTAAGGAATTAAATATTTTTTAAAAACTATATATAGCCTATGCCACTTAGGGATGGTGTAGCTTTCCAACGGTGAAAGAATTTTTAAAATCAGTGCATTTGTTTCGGAGCCTATTCGAGACAAACCAACAAACAATCAAACCTTTCCTCTTTATAATATTAGTATAGAAAGTATAGATTAAATATAGTAGAAAATAAATGCATTATGAAGTAACACGCTTTTATAAATGAAATGCTTGATACAAAGGTACATTTATCAGAGGACAACAGAAGAAAATAATTGCAGGTATAACATATTAAAGCGATTTGGATATAAATGTATACAATTATCAATTATGCGACATGATAGTCCGGTGGGTAGAACAGCGACATGATAGTCCAGTGGGTAGAACACCCGCCCGAAAACAGAAGGGCGTGAGTTCCAATCCTGGGACGGGCCTACACCAATTTGTCTTTTCTAAAGTCATATGTGTGGTAAATTTATCATGGTTGCTAACGGTGACGGAAAACATCGTGAGGAAACCCACATGGCTGAGTTTTACTTAGTCATGTGACAGTGTATTCGTACAAAACGGCGATAGGCCTGCCCCCTATCACGTGAGTACACTGTCTAAGCAAAACGTGGGTACCTTCTCTGGAAACTAGATGGCGCTTGCCATGTGAGTTCAGGAGTATTGGTACCTCTGCCAACCCCTTCGGGGATAAACGGCGTGAACGTTTATGTTATGTTATGTAATTATCAATTTAACTGAGCTGATTTATTAAAATATTTACTACCATATCATCGGTGAATTGTAAATAAAAATATTGATAAAGAGAACTTTAAACATTTAACCAAATGTCATCAATAAAATTTATATCTAAGTTTAAGTATGACAAAAGTGTGGCATAGACTAGAGAGCAATGAAATAAATGATACAGTCATCGCTCGAGCTACTCTTTTTGGATATAAATACCGAGTTACGCCTTTTTATATATATATATATATATATATATGTTAGTTACACTATCTATAACTCGAGAACGGATAAAACGATTGGCTGAAAATTGTTGGAGAGGTAGCTTAGAACCAGGAAAAGGACATAGGATACATATCATCACGCTCAATATAGTAGGGGGTAAGCCATAGATGTACTATGGGGTGAGCAGACAAAAATATTTAACATCATCCGTGCGAAGCTGGGGCGGACCACTAGTCTAGAATAAATAGAGTATAATGTTAGCATGTGTACCTTGATATCCCGGGAAGCGGGCAGGGAGGCCAGCGCCTGCTTGACGCCCTTCCCGATCTGCCAGATGATGGACTCCGGCGGCTGCCCCTGGAACGGCCACCGCCCCGACACCAGCTCGTAGAACACCGTGCTGCAGTTATTGTTGCGTTACATGTTTGTATTGTTTGTACGCTGTCTAGTGTCGGCTTACAATACCACTACCCCATTTCTTCCGGTGGGTTTTAAGGGATTTTTGGGCGATGCGGTTGGAAACCCATCACCAACAACCTTTGTTTTACCACCTTTTCCCCACGCAACTTCCAAAAGTGGCTGAGGAATTTCTAATTCCTTAGCTCTGGCTACCCCTTCTAGGGATTTATAGCCGTGAGTATATGTATGTATGTACATCGCATGTCATGGCCATATCGGAGATTTGAACACATCGTGATATGATTGATCATTTCATGAAATAGTCACATGCATGTATTAAAGTTATATGGGTTATACGTTATTTCAACTACATTCAATAAAAATAGCTGATGGTTGATATAGTGCAATGATAAAAGTTAATGACTGTATTGTAGAATTCACTGGCATTAATAAAAGTGGTACTTGAATCTTGTTCACTGTAATTTTGAGAATTGAAGATATAGTTCATTCGTTTAGATAGAGTCGCTCTTCATCAGCACAGTCGTCACCATAAGGGCACACGGGGCCCGTGCTCAGGGCCCCCGAACTCATGGGGGCCCGAAGGACCGACAGTTTCTCTCACACATTGATTCTCAGAACACTTTTTTCACAAATCAGTAATCTTATCAGAAGGATTTACAAGAATTTATTGAATTACAAGAAAAAAATGAATTGTTAACAACAATGTTACAAGAACGACTGAGTTATTTGTCTATTATGTGCACAGAAAGTGATATCCCTAAACAAATTGTCTCTAAAAAGATTTTCCTTCACAGAAATCCCGAAAGAAATCGTTAACGCCACCAAAAATACTATATTTTTTTTTATTTCTAAAAGGGCCCCAGATTCTTGTGTGACCAGGGGCCCCAGCATAGTTTAAGACGGCCCTGTCTTTCATCGCTTGGCTTAAGAGCGTGCCGCAGAACATAAACTCATAAACAAAGGATGCCGCCAAGTAAATTTGGCGAATGGAAATGATTCGGCAACTTTGTGTGATGAAGACTCTAAAGTAGATTTTAGTTTATATATCATATATTCTATGGATTAAAATTTTTCCAAGAAAATTAAAGTATCTATCGATGACGTGGTTTCGCCGGGTGATTACAATGAAAAGATCATAAATGTCGGCGAGAAATACAAAGTTATTCTTTTGCACTTAGTTTTTCTATATTATTTTTGCGCTTGGTTAAAATATCAGAAAGTTCGTGCGGCTGTGCCAATACTATCTAAACGATAAGGACTACTTTTTCCTGGTTTCAAAGGTTGCATTTCGTGCATAATTCTTATTTCTACGCTTAAATATGGCAGCGAGTGTTGGGTATGTCAGTAGAAGCATGACAGCAGAGTAAATGCAGAAGAGATAAGGTTCATTAGAAAAAAATGTAATCTTAGGTTATGTGATCAAGTGACAAATAGCTTGACTCGTAAAAGGTGCAGTGCGAAAGATGATATTGTAAAAAAGATAGAAAAAAAGATGATTTTGGCACATAGCGGGGAAGGATGATACTAAATTCGATACTAATAAGGTGAAAGACATCTATCTATAAAGTCAACGTGGAAGGTAATTGTTAGTAGAGGACAGCCACGGAGGACACATTTGGACCAAATAACGAATGTGCTCAAAAAAGCAGGTGTCCGAATTATGAAGAATAAAAGAGCATGTATGAAAAGATTGATGGATGTAAACGAAGCGAGGTTTGCCAGGATCATACAAAGTAGCGATCGATAGTCTCTGCCTATCCCAGTGGGAACTAACGGCGTGAGTGTATGTATATATGTATCGTATACATGAAATTTTATAAATTTTAATAGGTATAGCTAGAAATCTACAATACTAATGTCACGCACGTATACGTGACCTTGTGATGTTAGTATCGGCAGTGTACATACACATAGGTACAGTCCGTTCACAGTCATTTAACCTCAGAAATTAATTTTCATTTATTGAAACCATTGAAACCATTGAAACCATTTTATTGTCATGATTGCGGATACAACAAAAGATGTTACATAAATTTATAGTAGTGACTGTCACAATCTACTCTTTCGAGTGTACGACATTAGTACATAGTTTAACTACGTCATTTTATTGAAATTCATAGAAATGTCATCATGCAGTATTGCTAATTAATTAATAAAATTAATGTTCTTAAATATAACTCTAAATGTACTATTCATAAATTGAAGTCAGTGTAAAATATACAAATAAAATAAAATATAACCCTATGCCACAGAGATATCATCATCAGTTTAAGTTAACTACATAAAAATTAAAAAATATAATACCTTTCAATCAATTAAAACATATCAAAACGAAAACTGAATTATAATAAAACATAAAAACATGTTAACATTAAAATTAAATATTATTCTTCGTCCTTCAATAAGTCCTTAACACTATAGAAACATTTTTCCATTAGCCATTCAAATATTTTTCTTTTAAATAATATTATAGGAAAATTCTTAAAGTAATTTATTTTATTTTTTATTTATTTATTTATTTATTTATGGAAAACAACAGCTTTTACAAAAAATCATAATATTAAATAAAATGTATACATTTCGAAGCCTTTAGTTTTCACCAATTTACTAACAAACCTTTTTTGTTTTGTAGAGTTAACTAATGTTTATATACTTAAATAAATGTAAGTAGATATATGTACACATAATAATGAAAGTATATAATGTCCATATAAATATATATATATATATATGTAGAAAAAAAATATATGAGATTAATAATAAAATTTATATGTAATTTAAATAATATTTCTTATATATATATGAAAATATATACAAATATATAATATATATAATGTTATCAGATCCTAACTACACTGAAAATAATGATTAGCTATGGTTTTTTTCAAATTGGAAGAGCTTATATTAAATAAATCGATTGCCAAATCTTTTTCCTTTACTATTTCATTGAAACTCCTAGCTGCCCTAAGTAAAAAACTGTTTCGTCGGTAATTGGTGGGCGCGGGTCCCACCGCCAGCGGAGTGTGGTGCCGGGGATGCGCCCCGCGGGGGACGCGCACGTTGATACCGGCGAGAAGCTCGGGACAGTCTACTTCTGCTCTAGCTATCTTAGCGAGGTAGTCAACATCTGCTATTTTCCGTCTATATTCTAAAGGGAGAAGGTGGTGCCTTTTGCAGCGATCAAAGTAATTAGAATCATGCACACCGGTTTTGTATTCGAGATACCGAAGGAAACGCTTTTGGATGGACTCAATTCGGGTTATATAATTTTGGTATTGTGGGTTCCAGACTTGAGATGCATATTCAAGAATACTGCGAATGTAGGTGCAATACAGAATTTTGATGGCTTTAATGTTTTTGAAATATTTACAAGTCCTAATAAGAAATCCTAGTAATTTAGAAGCTCTCGACGTAATGTTATTAATATGTAGGTCATATAGTAGATTTGTATCTTGAGTGATTCCGAGATCTCTAATGGAATCAACCCTTTCTAGTTCATGTTGCTGAATGTGATAGGATATTAGTAGGGGTTGCTTTTTCCGAGTAAAGGTCATTACCTTACATTTTGTTACATTAAGTTCCAGTTTGTTACTTTTGCAATATTCATTAAATCTGTCTAGGTCACATTGGAGGTCTTTACAATCATTTAAGTTCTTTATAGCTTTCATAACTTTTAAATCATCTGCAAAAAGAACTATTTTAGAATTAGTGAAGCAGTTTTCGACGTCATTAATGAATAACACGAACAGTAGTGGGCCTAGCAATGAACCTTGTGGAACTCCAGAGGGTATATAGGTCCATGCCGAGCTATACCCACCTGTTACAACTGACTGCGATCTGTTCATGACATAGGATGCAAACCAACGCAACAAATCTCCCCTAATCCCTGCTGAGTAAAGCTTGTTGAGCAGTTCACTGTGGTCTAAACGATCAAATACTTTTTTAAAATCGGTGAGAATAACATCAATTTGATATCCCATATCCATCCCCACTGAGATAAATTCGTGGGTAATAATTAGATTCGAAGTGGTGGATCGCCTCTTAAGAAAGCCATGCTGAGCAGGTGTGAAATCATTGCCAACCGCAGAGTAAACTTGGTCATAAACTATTTTTTCAAATATTTTTGCAAATAAGCAAAGCTTTGATATGGGTCGGTAGTTGTCAATAGCATTCAATCCCCCAGATTTGTGAACAGGAGTGATGAAAGCCGACTTCCAAATATTTGGTACGTCACCATATTTTATTGACTTATTAAATAAAATACAGAGAGGTAAAACTAGTGAATCTGCACACTTTTTGACAAATATAGGTGAAATATTATCTGGACCCGATTTTTTATTGACATCTAGAGATTTTATCACTTGAAGGATCATAGAATTTGTTATTTCAATAGTCGATATAAAATTAATATTATTTTTATTTGCATTATTGAATTCGGTGATGTCCACCCTATTTGTGCTACTGGAAGAGAAATTGCGATGAAAGTATTCAGAAAAAGCGCCACAAATACTGTCACCTGAATTGTATGATTGACCACCAAGACTCATGGAGTTCGGAATGGATTTATCCCCATGTCTGTTAGTTTTCACAAATGACCAAAAAGATGCCGGATTGTCAATAATACTATCTTGTATTTTTTTCATATAATCTAAGAAACATAACCTCTCAATATCTTTGACCTGCGATCTGAGCGACGAAAAAGAGTTGTAGTCAGCAGTATTATTGTAGATTTTGTATTTACGGTGGTATTTTCTTTTTTCCCTATTTAATTTAATTAATTGTGGAGTATGCCATGGGGCTTTAAAGGCGGATTTAGGAGAGGATTTAGGTATAAATTTGTCTATGACTCTATATAAAGTTGAATAAAAAACCGATATTGAATCCTCCACAGTCCTCTGATCGAAACTTTGTTGCCAAGGAATTAAATTTAATTCATTTATAATTTCATTGTAATTAGCTTTGTGGTATTGGTAAGTTAATTTGTTTTTTTGTTGTAAGTAACACGGTTTCGATATTAAAACACATATGTCCAATGCTTTATGATGGGGGTCCTCTGGTACCAATGGATCCTCAGAAGCAGTAACGTCTAGTGACATATTGGACAAAACTAGGTCTAAGATTCTGTTATTAATGTTTCTTATTTTATTAAATTGGGCTAAATTACACTGGTCTATAGTATCTAAGAAAAAATGCTGATTTTCTCCCATAACTTGGTGTGGTTTATCTTGGGAGTCGCTCCAGCAAATACCGGGCAAATTAAAATCACCTAATATCACATAGTTACCGTCGGGGCAAACGTTGTAAATGTCTAATAATTTATTAGAATAATTTGATAGTTGGGTATTAAAAGAGTTGCCTAAATTTTCCTTGCAAAGATAAATAGTACATAAATTAAATTTTGTCACAATACCTTTCGCATCAGCTACCGACAGGGATATCCATAAGTCTTCAGCAGACGATCTCCAATGAACACGCTCCACTACCGCGTAATCCCGAAGCACGGCTATCAACACTCCACCACCGCGAGACTGGCCCGTCTCATTATAACACCTATCTCGTCTCCAAACCACGTAACGCTCGTCGAACAATTCACTGTCACTAATTCCATCTAACAGCCATGTTTCAGTTATGGAAACTACGTCATAATTAGCTAGGCAAATATTTCTTTTGAAAACATTTACTTTACTACGTAATCCCCTAGCATTTTGGTAGTAAATGTTAAAGGTAGCCATTTATATCAGTAACACTATGTTCACTTATAATTAATGCATTAAATAGTTGATTTATCGAAGAAAAAGTTAAACATGTCGTTAAAAATGGCATGTAGGTAAGTTTAAAAAACATATTTGAACGTCGTCGATCGAATTGACAATCTATACGACTATTATTTCGCACATATTTGAAACTGATATTACCGAAAACGGCCGATGATATGAAATTAAACTGAAAATCAAGCAATGTAACTATTACGGGGCTAATTCTTGAAAAATAGTTTAGCATAAAATGTTTGAAGGGTAGTTTGGTTTTTACACACTGAATAGTATTTTGAGCGTCGATCGTCTTTACAGAGCTTGCCAACTGTTGGCGCAAATGATAACATTGAAATAATATAAGATATACATGAAAATAAATATATTTGAATATATAATATAGTATTGATTTAGTGTATATGAATAAGTTATTATGATAAAGGTGTAATATATAGTTTAGTAAATCTAAGTATTGTGGTTCTCGCTTAATTATTACAGTGATAAGGGTTTTATTCAATGTATCTTGACAAGATCTTCTTCGCTTCTTATCGTAAAAATCGGCGATGTAGTGGATCTTCGCGCTAATATTTTACCATGCTTCACCCAAATAAATTGAAAATTTGCAGATTCACGTTGACGAGCTTTGGCTTGCATTAACATATTTTTGTAGTAAACCGACAAATGGTCATTTATAAAAACGTTTTTCTCTCCTTTGTATCCAATGGCCGATTGAAGAAGTGTTTTCTTCGATCGCATTGCGGCAATAAATTCTTCCTTCCGATATTTATTTATGAATGATACTATAATGGGTTTGTCTTTATCTTTAAGTTTTGTCTGAACTCTTGTTACAATATTAATTTCTTCCTTTTTAATAGGACAATCAAGGGCAACACCAACTTTAGCGACAATTTCAAAGAGGTTTTCGGTGTTGGAATATGGAATGTTTTTAATTTCAACATTATTGGATCGATTTCGTTGCTCTCGCTCATTCATATCATGTTCCGATTTACGCAAAGCTGCTTGCATGCTAGGTATTACACTTGTGATTTCCTCCAAAGTTTTTACCCTGGTTTCAATCATTTCAATTTTTTTAGAGAAGGTGTTTATGAAATCATGAGCCAATTCCAATGACTCTTTCATTGAATTTAAGTCACTTTTTATTTCTTTGATATCGGATGCTAAGGTGTCCAGGCCACTGAGCTTAGATGAAATTTTCATTACTTCTTCATGCAGAGATATAATGCGGGAATCCTCATTGCTTAGTGTAGCAGCAGCTGTTATACTATCCTTTGAAATCGGTTTTGGAGACAGCGCGCTGTTCTTGCAATAAGGGCATCGCCAACTGCTTTTATTTTTTCCAAGTTTCCGATAATTAGATTCCGAAATACCGGCACATGCAAAATCGTAAACTTGACGGCACGAAATGCAGGAAGCACCCTCCGAAATGGATGACTTACATTTACCACAACTAATCATTGTTGACAATTAAATTTATATATTTTTGAAAAACAAAACAGCAAAGGTTATCTAACACTGGCAATATGCGAACTAGAAAGTATGCGCCGGATGACGTGCTTTGACCGCTGCCTGCGAGTGAATGACATCAGGTATGTTATGTTATGATAGCATTATTTGCCGTGAAGTGTGTCTAGTGCTCCGTGTTGTTCTTTGCCTTGTTGACTATTTTCGATATTATTATAAGGTATATCATACCGATTAGGATTCAGAGTAGCGTTAGAATATTGACTTATGGCTGGAGGTAAAATAACGTATAACTATAACGTATAAATTCCGTGAAGTGCCGGCTTAGAATAGCACACCCATTTCTTAAGGTGGGTGTACGTATGAGGCGACTAACGGTATTTGGGCTTTTAAGGGACCCATCACCAGCAACCTTTATTTCACCATCTTTGCCCCACTCAACTTTCCAAAAGATGCTGAGGAATTTTTAAATCATTAGCTCCGGCTACCCCTTCTAGGGATTTATAGCCGTGAGTATATGTATGTATATAAATGTAGTATACATTACCCGAAGGCGTAGACGTCAGTGGCGGGCGCGAAGGGCAGCGCCAGCGTGGGCACGGGCCGCAGCTGGCGCGTCAGCTCGGGCGCCAGCGAGCACAGCCAGCCCGCCGGCACGCCCACGCTGTCGCCGCGCGCGCTGGGACGGACAAACATACATTAATACAGGTCAACCATCTAAACAGCCCGCCGGCACGCCCACGCTGTCGCCGCGCGCGCTGGGACGGACAAACATACATTAATACAGGTCAACCATCTAAACAGCCCGCCGGCACGCCCACGCTGTCGCCGCGCGCGCTGGGACGGACAAACATACATTAATACAGGTCAACCATCTAAACAGCCCGCCGGCACGCCCACGCTGTCGCCGCGCGCGCTGGGACGGACAAACATACATTAATACAGGTCAACCATCTAAACAGCCCGCCGGCACGCCCACGCTGTCGCCGCGCGCGCTGGGACGGACAAACATACATTAATACAGGTCAACCATCTAAACAGCCCGCCGGCACGCCCACGCTGTCGCCGCGCGCGCTGGGGCGGACAAACATACATTAATACAGGTCAACCATCTAAACAGCCCGCCGGCACGCCCACGCTGTCGCCGCGCGCGCTGGACGGACAAACATACATTAATACAGGTCAACCATCTAAACAGCCCGCCGGCACGCCCACGCTGTCGCCGCGCGCGCTGGGACGGACAAACATACATTAATACAGGTCAACCATCTAAACAGCCCGCCGGCACGCCCACGCTGTCGCCGCGCGCGCTGGGACGGACAAACATACATTAATACAGGTCAACCATCTAAACAGCCAGCCGGCACGCCCACGCTGTCGCCGCGCGCGCTGGGACGGACAAACATACATTAATACAGGTCAACCATCTAAACAGCCCGCCGGCACGCCCACGCTGTCGCCGCGCGCGCTGGGACGGACAAACATACATTAATACAGGTCAACCATCTAAACAGCCCGCCGGCACGCCCACGCTGTCGCCGCGCGCGCTGGGACGGACAAACATACATTAATACAGGTCAACCATCTAAACAGCCCGCCGGCACGCCCACGCTGTCGCCGCGCGCGCTGGGACGGACAAACATACATTAATACAGGTCAACCATCTAAACAGCCCGCCGGCACGCCCACGCTGTCGCCGCGCGCGCTGGGACGGACAAACATACATTAATACAGGTCAACCATCTAAACAGCCCGCCGGCACGCCCACGCTGTCGCCGCGCGCGCTGGGACGGACAAACATACATTAATACAGGTCAACCATCTAAACAGCCCGCCGGCACGCCCACGCTGTCGCCGCGCGCGCTGGGACGGACAAACATACATTAATACAGGTCAACCATCTAAACAGCCCGCCGGCACGCCCACGCTGTCGCCGCGCGCGCTGGGGCGGACAAACATACATTAATACAGGTCAACCATCTAAACAGCCCGCCGGCACGCCCACGCTGTCGCCGCGCGCGCTGGGACGGACAAACATACATTAATACAGGTCAACCATCTAAACAGCCCGCCGGCACGCCCACGCTGTCGCCGCGCGCGCTGGGACGGACAAACATACATTAATACAGGTCAACCATCTAAACAGCCCGCCGGCACGCCCACGCTGTCGCCGCGCGCGCTGGGACGGACAAACATACATTAATACAGGTCAACCATCTAAACAGCCCGCCGGCACGCCCACGCTGTCGCCGCGCGCGCTGGGACGGACAAACATACATTAATACAGGTCAACCATCTAAACAGCCCGCCGGCACGCCCACGCTGTCGCCGCGCGCGCTGGGACGGACAAACATACATTAATACAGGTCAACCATCTAAACAGCCCGCCGGCACGCCCACGCTGTCGCCGCGCGCGCTGGGACGGACAAACATACATTAATACAGGTCAACCATCTAAACAGCCCGCCGGCACGCCCACGCTGTCGCCGCGCGCGCTGGGACGGACAAACATACATTAATACAGGTCAACCATCTAAACAGCCCGCCGGCACGCCCACGCTGTCGCCGCGCGCGCTGGGACGGACAAACATACATTAATACAGGTCAACCATCTAAACAGCCCGCCGGCACGCCCACGCTGTCGCCGCGCGCGCTGGGACGGACAAACATACATTAATACAGGTCAACCATCTAAACAGCCCGCCGGCACGCCCACGCTGTCGCCGCGCGCGCTGGGACGGACAAACATACATTAATACAGGTCAACCATCTAAACAGCCCGCCGGCACGCCCACGCTGTCGCCGCGCGCGCTGGGACGGACAAACATACATTAATACAGGTCAACCATCTAAACAGCCCGCCGGCACGCCCACGCTGTCGCCGCGCGCGCTGGGGCGGACAAACATACATTAATACAGGTCAACCATCTAAACAGCCCGCCGGCACGCCCACGCTGTCGCCGCGCGCGCTGGGGCGGACAAACATACATTAATACAGGTCAACCATCTAAACAGCCCGCCGGCACGCCCACGCTGTCGCCGCGCGCGCTGGACGGACAAACATACATTAATACAGGTCAACCATCTAAACAGCCCGCCGGCACGCCCACGCTGTCGCCGCGCGCGCTGGACGGACAAACATACATTAATACAGGTCAACCATCTAAACAGCCCGCCGGCACGCCCACGCTGTCGCCGCGCGCGCTGGGACGGACAAACATACATTAATACAGGTCAACCATCTAAACAGCCCGCCGGCACGCCCACGCTGTCGCCGCGCGCGCTGGGACGGACAAACATACATTAATACAGGTCAACCATCTAAACAGCCAGCCGGCACGCCCACGCTGTCGCCGCGCGCGCTGGGACGGACAAACATACATTAATACAGGTCAACCATCTAAACAGCCCGCCGGCACGCCCACGCTGTCGCCGCGCGCGCTGGGACGGACAAACATACATTAATACAGGTCAACCATCTAAACAGCCCGCCGGCACGCCCACGCTGTCGCCGCGCGCGCTGGGACGGACAAACATACATTAATACAGGTCAACCATCTAAACAGCCCGCCGGCACGCCCACGCTGTCGCCGCGCGCGCTGGGACGGACAAACATACATTAATACAGGTCAACCATCTAAACAGCCCGCCGGCACGCCCACGCTGTCGCCGCGCGCGCTGGGACGGACAAACATACATTAATACAGGTCAACCATCTAAACAGCCCGCCGGCACGCCCACGCTGTCGCCGCGCGCGCTGGGACGGACAAACATACATTAATACAGGTCAACCATCTAAACAGCCCGCCGGCACGCCCACGCTGTCGCCGCGCGCGCTGGGACGGACAAACATACATTAATACAGGTCAACCATCTAAACAGCCCGCCGGCACGCCCACGCTGTCGCCGCGCGCGCTGGGGCGGACAAACATACATTAATACAGGTCAACCATCTAAACAGCCCGCCGGCACGCCCACGCTGTCGCCGCGCGCGCTGGGACGGACAAACATACATTAATACAGGTCAACCATCTAAACAGCCCGCCGGCACGCCCACGCTGTCGCCGCGCGCGCTGGGACGGACAAACATACATTAATACAGGTCAACCATCTAAACAGCCCGCCGGCACGCCCACGCTGTCGCCGCGCGCGCTGGGACGGACAAACATACATTAATACAGGTCAACCATCTAAACAGCCCGCCGGCACGCCCACGCTGTCGCCGCGCGCGCTGGGACGGACAAACATACATTAATACAGGTCAACCATCTAAACAGCCCGCCGGCACGCCCACGCTGTCGCCGCGCGCGCTGGGACGGACAAACATACATTAATACAGGTCAACCATCTAAACAGCCCGCCGGCACGCCCACGCTGTCGCCGCGCGCGCTGGGACGGACAAACATACATTAATACAGGTCAACCATCTAAACAGCCCGCCGGCACGCCCACGCTGTCGCCGCGCGCGCTGGGACGGACAAACATACATTAATACAGGTCAACCATCTAAACAGCCCGCCGGCACGCCCACGCTGTCACCGCGCGCGCTGGGACGGACAAACATACATTAATACAGGTCAACCATCTAAACAGCCCGCCGGCACGCCCACGCTGTCGCCGCGCGCGCTGGGACGGACAAACATACATTAATACAGGTCAACCATCTAAACAGCCCGCCGGCACGCCCACGCTGTCGCCGCGCGCGCTGGGACGGACAAACATACATTAATACAGGTCAACCATCTAAACAGCCCGCCGGCACGCCCACGCTGTCGCCGCGCGCGCTGGGGCGGACAAACATACATTAATACAGGTCAACCATCTAAACAGCCCGCCGGCACGCCCACGCTGTCGCCGCGCGCGCTGGGACGGACAAACATACATTAATACAGGTCAACCATCTAAACAGCCCGCCGGCACGCCCACGCTGTCGCCGCGCGCGCTGGGACGGACAAACATACATTAATACAGGTCAACCATCTAAACAGCCCGCCGGCACGCCCACGCTGTCGCCGCGCGCGCTGGGACGGACAAACATACATTAATACAGGTCAACCATCTAAACAGCCCGCCGGCACGCCCACGCTGTCGCCGCGCGCGCTGGGACGGACAAACATACATTAATACAGGTCAACCATCTAAACAGCCCGCCGGCACGCCCACGCTGTCGCCGCGCGCGCTGGGACGGACAAACATACATTAATACAGGTCAACCATCTAAACAGCCCGCCGGCACGCCCACGCTGTCGCCGCGCGCGCTGGGACGGACAAACATACATTAATACAGGTCAACCATCTAAACAGCCCGCCGGCACGCCCACGCTGTCGCCGCGCGCGCTGGGACGGACAAACATACATTAATACAGGTCAACCATCTAAACAGCCCGCCGGCACGCCCACGCTGTCGCCGCGCGCGCTGGGGCGGACAAACATACATTAATACAGGTCAACCATCTAAACAGCCCGCCGGCACGCCCACGCTGTCGCCGCGCGCGCTGCACACACCGGGCTCGTTAACGTTACCGTAATAACAACGGACAAACATACATTCATACAGGTCAAACTAAAACCTTCTCCTAAATGTAACAAATACTTTTCTGAAAACCGCATCCAAATGGCTTTAGCCAAACACGAGATAATCGCGGACAAACATACATACATACAAACAATCGAATTTTATAGTATAAGCCGAAATTTAAAGAAATCATAATTTTGTAGAGAGTTAAAATACTACTTGCTCATGACTTCATTGAGTGCGGAGGTATTAGTGCATATTCATCAGTACTACAGAACAAATAAGCATATTAATTAAATAAATTAAACAAAAATTTTGCCGTGTAGTGCCGGCTTAGAATGTCGCTACCCCTTTCTACTCACGGGTGTCGTAAGAAGCGACTAAGGGTATTGGGGCTTTTTATTGGATTTTCGGGCGATGCGGTTGGAGACCCATCAACAACAACCTTTATTTTGCCATCTTTTTCCCACTGAACTTTCCAACAGTGGCTGAGGAACTTCTAGTTCCTTAGCTCTGGCTACCTCTTCTAGGGATATATAGCCGTGAGCATATGTATGTATGTAAACAAAAATTTTAAAAAATGTCTTATAAAGACTCACTTATTGCTGAAGCACAGCTTGGTGACGCTGAAGAGTCCGAAGTCCGTGATGACCACCTTACCTCCTTCCAGGAAGATGTTCTTGGACTTGAGGTCTTTGTGCACGATCCCACGCGCGTGTAAGTAACCCATGCCCTGGAATTAAAACTAACAGTCAACACGGTTCTAAGAATGAAGCAATATTTCACAGATGAATATAACAAGAATCTCTTGAATATCTAGAAGTCTGTAAAACCATTCTTAAACTCTCCTAAAATAATATGTTATCTATCTATCTATTCTATAAGGTTATGTGATCGTATGAGAAATGACTTGATTCGTGAAAGGTGCGGCGTGAAAGATGACATTGTAAAAAAGATAGAAAAAGGAATGTTGAGATGGTTTGGGCACATAGAGAGGATGGATGGCAGTAAATTGGTGAAAGAGATCTATAGAGCCAACGTGGATGGTAATGTGAGTAGAGGACGACCACGGAGGACACACCTAGACCAAATAGAGCGTGTGCTCAAAAAGGCAGGCGTCCGAAGTATGAAGAATAAAAGAGCATGTATGAAAAGATTGTTGGATGTAAACGAAGCTAAAGAGGTTTCCCAGGATCGTACAAAGTGGGGATCAATAGTCTCTGCCTACCCCAATGGGAAATAATGGAGTGAGTATACGTATGTATGTATAATGAGAGCGACACAGAGGTCAAAACTGTACATTGAAGAAAAAAAAAATCGGTCGAATATGTTTTATTTTCGATACTGAAGCCAAAATTGCTATTTTAAAAAAAAATGTCTATCTGTCTGTCTTTCTGTATGTCCGGTCATCACGTCAATTCTAACGGACGGATCTTGATCAAATTTGGCATGAATGTAGCTTATATACCTGGCCAAAATATAGGATATCATTTATCCTGAATTTCTCAAGGGTTCCCACAGGAGCATCAGAAAATCATGACCTTTTAGCGCGATGGGGTGAATAGACACACTAAGTTACGTTGAATTCTTACTAATGCATATGTCGTGGCCATATCGTAAATTTGAACACATCATGAAATGATCGATCATTTCATGAAATGGTCGCATTTTATGAAATGTTCAACTGTTTATTGGCCACATCGTGATGTGGTTTGGGCAGATCAATGATAAGAAATCGTTTCTTGATATGGCCAACTAAACGCGCGGCCTCTTCATGAAATGGTTAAGATTATTTGGTCATATCGTAAAGTAGTTACATTAATTACCGGTAGAGGCGTTGAAAACGCTTTGTTTATGAGTGAAGATGGCGGCCGCTGTCAAAAGTGTTATTTCTCGCAGTAAAAAAGTTAATAATTCGTTATTAAGCGAGGAAGGAAGTAATAACATAAGAGTTTTCGACGAAAAGGTTTTCGAATACTTTGCTAATTACTAAAAAACTGAGCAATATGTTAAAAAACGGTAGAGTTTGGATCGCATTTCACAGGTTACCCTATTTCTACGATCTGGCCAAGCGTGGATGACCAAATCGTGAAACGTTGACGATTTTATGATCTGGTCAAATTAAGTTGGCCACATCATGAAATGTGACCATTTCATGAAATGATCGATCATTTCACGATGTGTTCAAATCTACGATATGGCCACGACACATATATTGTATTACTAGATGGCGCGGGTAGTTGCCTCCTACATCGCGGTATTGTTTCTTTTTTTGCTTAATATAAATACTTCAGTTCAGAATATATTTTTGTGACAGTTCGAAGACTGTCGGATCAGCTAGTATTATAATAAATATGTAGCGAAGCGCTATCATTATATAATGACACGCACTACATAGAAACGCTGACAGTGTAAGAAGAATCACATTCCACAGTAACACGTAATCAGGCAATATACATCACTCTAGTCATCAAGACTCGTCATACAAATCCTACATGCGGATGCGAAGTTTCTAAAATACATAGTATATGTACAAATTCCAACTTAATACAGTTGGACCGTGGTCATCTTCCTTATCCTCTACAAATACATGTCAGAAAAGTCATAACAGCCGACAACGTTATTGTTCATTCATACAACAAGAGAACGTGAAAGAGATTTTCATGAGATGAGTTTGGGTTTTGAAATGGTCAACCAACCTGACATCAGAATGGCTCTACCACTTTATTTCTTAGATATGTTTCTTAAATTCTAATTAGTAAATATATCATTTCAAGTAATTAATAGACAATAAATTTAGTCTTTTGTCGATATCTCGTTTGGTCCGTCCATCCTGAGGATTACTAGTGATGAAGATGACGATGTTACCTGCGTGATCTGCTGCGCGATGACGGTGGCCCGCGCCGTAGTGAAGCAGTCCCCTCGCTCGTGTAGATGCGTGTAGAGCGTGGCGCCCCGACACAGCGACGTCACGATGGCCAGCTGCGGAGGCTTCATGCACGCGCCCATGAACAGCACCAGGTTCTCGTGACGGGTCTTGCGGAATGTGGCCACCTGAGATGAAAAGTGGAAATAACATCACATATTAAAACTCGGACAAGGCCCCGGAGATACCGAGATTGAATAGCGACCGGAAAGAATTTCACACCGGTGTCTGCGTGCGTATCAAGGTCACCACGTCTGTATTGACGACGCAGAGCAGCGTGTTTGGACATGATTGCTTTGTTCTAGCTCGGACACCGTGCGAACGTATGACAAATGACAAATACAACATTGGCTTAAACCAGATAATAGTCTACTTTATAATGTGGTCAGTGTACGTGACGCGTGCAGGTGACGGGCGCACGGATCTTATTAGTTCTGAGTCATTCAGTGCGATCGTACCAGAAGTAGACAAAAATAACAACCTACTATTCGTATGTGGTAACTTTTTCTATTTGTGGTTTTGGTAAAGTTTTGGGAACCCTTGTATGCCACATTTTTACATCCCAAATAGAATCTCATATTTTTCAACATCAACAGGGGTTTCGGCAAGGCATGTCTACTTTAATCAATCCCTAAAACTACGTTCAAGATTTCTAAGAAGCTGTCAATGAAGGATATGAAGTATTTGTAAACTATTCTGATATAAGTTTGAGTAAACTACATCACAAAACCATTAAAACTTTCAGCATGTAGTGTCAACGGGCAAATGTTGCAATAGTTTGTCTCTTATCTAACAAATAGCCTAAAAAAACTTGTTTTGCAAGAGCGCAAATCCTACTTCTTTCTTGTACCGTCTGATGTTTTCCAGAGAAGCCATTAAGGACATATTTTATTTCATACATTATTAACGATTAATTTTTTACAAAGAAACTATGCATTAACCGCTTTGTAGTTGATTCAAATATTTACAAGTTATAACCTTAAAAATTACTTGAATACTCTTCCACAAGATCTGGTCACTGAATTGTACTGGTCAATTTCTCAACAGCGATGAATAACCTACTCCTAAGCCAACGCAAACAAAAGATACATTAAAATATCCGAAAATCAATAGTTGTTTCAATTATAATGTGCAATCGTGAAAATCTTAGAAAATACTAAAAGATACAGCCGCATTTAGGCCGCAAATTTTTGAAACTCGCACGGGAATCAGAACCTACAGGGTACTTTCCGTGAACTTAGAATCTTGAAATTTAGTACAAAGTAATGATTTATAGTACAGATAAAGGAAAAATTACGAAAACCGTAAATTTTTAGTTACATGATATAATAAAAAAATAGCTTTGAAAAATGTCGTGATGGGTTAACTTTTACTTAGTAAGCGTATATCGAGCCCCCTATAGTCAAAATTATGAAAGATTTGAAAGTGTAATGGAAGATGTATTAACTAAAATTTTCAAGAGTAAAAAACAATTAATTATTTGTGGAGACTTCAATATAGATCTCTTAAAAGATAGTACTCAGAAAACACGGTTGATGAGTTTATTCCAATCGTTTAATTTAGAAAATTTATTCTTGGAACCTACTAGAACCAAAACATGTTTAGATAATGTATTTACAAATGCTGAATTCATAAGTAAATCTGTAATAAATAAACTAAAATCTGATCACAGTGGTCTTTTTGTAAACTTTCCACATAAGGCACCAGACCGAAAAATTATAGTTAAAAAAAGGAGTATCACTGCTTTCAAAGTTGAAAAATATATAAACTTAATCAGTTATAAGCTGCCCACTTCTTCAATAAATAAAAATCCAAATAATAGTTATAATACTTTCTTTAAAGTACTGATAGACGAATTTAATAAAATATTTACTATTAAAGATGTAACTATATGTAATAAATTTAAATTTAGTGAGTGGGCAACACCAGGCATATATAAATCTAGAGAAATACTATTTGATTTATACGATCAAAAAGCGTTCTCACATAATGATGAATTTATAGAATATGTAAAAAAATACTCAAAAATGTTTAATAAAGTTTGTAAGGAGGCTAAAGCAAGATACTTGAGCCAACGTATTAAAACATCTGATAATAAAGTAAAAACCGTTTGGAACATTATCAACACTCAAACTGGCAAAAGCAAATCATGTGATCAGGACTTTTGTATTCGGTCTGATCGAGGTTTGACTACTTCAAATGATGTAATTGCTTGTATTTTTGAAAAATATTTTGCTGATATACCTTTTAAGACCACTGAACACTTAAATTCATCTGCTACGTTAGCTCAAGAGCTGTTGCAACAAAACGTTGCAATTTGTAAATCTATATTTAATTTTAAAGTTGTCAGTCCCGAAGATATCATTAAAGTGTTTAAATCACTGAAATTGAAAAATTCTGAGGATATCTGGGGTATGTCAGTAAAAGTATGCCATAATTTTATTGTAATAATAGCTCCTTATTTAGCGAAAATATTTAATGAATGTATAAGTAATGGTATCTTCCCAGATCTCATGAAACATAGTAAAATTGTACCTTTACTAAAATCTGGAGGTGATAAAAATAATCCTGAAGGTTATAGGCCTATATCTATACTACCGGTTATGAGTAAAATATTTGAAAAACTTATGCTTAATCAACTGCTCTTGCATTTTAGTTCCAACAATTTGTTTCACCCTAAACAATTTGGTTTCACGAAAGGCCGCTCTACCACTGACGCAGGCGTTGCCCTAATTAAACATATTTTTGGTTCGTGGGAACTTAAGAATGATGCAATCGGTTTGTTCTGCGATCTTACAAAGGCTTTTGATTGTGCAGATCATAATATTTTATTCATAAAATTGGGACATTATGGCATCGAAGGTGACGCACTTAAATTAATAAAGTCCTACTTCTCAGATCGAATACAAAAAGTGCAAATCGATAAAATAAAATCATCTGGAACTCATGTAAAAATGGGTGTTCCACAGGGATCTATATTAGGCCCATTTTTGTTTCTAGTATATATTAATGATTTGCCGTTCATGGTCGAGAAAAGGTCTGAAATAGTATTATTTGCTGATGATACTTCTTTAATTTTTGACGTTAAAAGGAATTCGGAAAATATTGACGATGTAAATAATGCAGTTTCCCAAATTCAAACATGGTTTGCTTCAAATAATCTTGTACTAAATGCCAAAAAAACCAAATGTATTAAATTTGCATTACCAAATGTTAAAAGTGTTGATAATGAAATTACATTAAATAATGAAAAATTACCATTTACGAATAGCGCAGTTTTCTTAGGGATACATCTGGACTCAAAGCTCCAATGGGGACCCCACATTAGCGCGCTAGCTGGCAGGCTAAGCAGTGCTGCCTATGCCGTTAGAAAGATAAGACATTTAACTGATGTACAGACCGCTCGTTTAGTTTACTATAGTTATTTTCATAGCATCATGTCTTATGGCATTTTACTCTGGGGCAGAGCTGCTGATGTTGGGTCAATATTCATTTTACAGAAAAGAGCAATAAGAGCTATTTATAATTTAGGTTCACGAGATTCCCTTAGAGAATTGTTTAAAACCATAAATATAATGACACTGCCATGTCAATATATTTATGAAAACATCATGTATGTGAGAAAAAATTTGAAAGCATTTTCCAAAAACTGTGACAGACATACTAGAAGTCTTAGAGATAATAATAAAATTTCAATTCAAAAGTACAGATTGTCAAAAATAAATACATCTTTTATGGGGTTATGTGTAAAATTTTATAATAAAATACCTGATGACATTTTGAATCTAACAGAAAAGAAATTCAAAGTAATTATAAAACGCAGTCTTCATTTAAAAGCTTATTTATTTATTTATTTATTTATTTGGCACACAAACAGTATTATGACATAGCATTGGTATACAAAATTTAAAAAATAATACAAATTCGGACATAATACCAAAAAACTGTGTACACAGCATGATATTAAATAATCAGTTGAGATGACAACTTAAAAAATATATTAGTATAGTTTTTTTTTTTTTTATTATTATTTATTATTACAGTTTAAATGATTATATGATAGATGAAACTGCTTGGTGTCACCAGGGCTCTATTCAGGATATTTCCAGACATACACCAATATTGTAATTTGACTAAGAAAAGATGTGTGTTGCTGAGTTTCTTACGGGTTCTTCTCGCAACAATACACCTTCCGAATCCGAAGTAGAGTCAGTAGAGTAAGATTTAACTTATACGTAAGTTTGTGACGTTCAAAAAATAGAGAACAATTCTTTTTATTTTGAAATAAATAAAAAAAAAAAAAAAAAAAAAAAACTTATATACCTCGGTGCGTGACCCAACTCGCACTTAACCGTTTTTTTAAGATGTCAACTAAATTACTGAATATATTTTTTAAGGCTTTTGGTGGTTTTCCATATTGGATATGTGCGATACTCATGTCCTACCTCGTGTTTGAAGGTGTCGACGTCGTGCTGGTGGCCCACGCGCACGTGCAGGATGCGCACGGCCACGGAGCCGTGCCACGAGCCGGCGTACACCGTGCCGAACCGGCCCGCGCCGATCACCTCCGACAGCCGCAGCTCGTCGTACGGGATGTCCCACTCTTTCATCGACAACTGCAACATAAGTAACATTACAAGTATGCAGACTGTAACAATAGGTAGTAATAACACAAAAGAGGGTTGTTTAAGAGATAATTTTGAACAGCTTTTAAGAAAGGACGAACTTAATGATGTTACTTTATTTTTGTTTTTACAATACAAATCAGCTGAGCTCTTGGCACAAAATGTACTGATATCTGATAAATAAAAATTTCCATAATCAAGAGATCTCCGCAACAAACGTCTTTTGGCTTGTAACATTTTTGGCTCGCAATACAAAGTCTTATGGCAGATAATGTAACCTCAATCCGAATCAGTATTTCATGTGTTGGTGTACGTACGCTGTTCTGTCTGGGCCAGCGGTCGTCAGGTTCGTTGTTGTCGTCAAGCGAGTCGGCGCGACCGCTTTGCTCCTCGTCGCGGCCGCTTTCTGCAACACAACACCATTTCATGGTCAAACATGTGCTAGTTAGCTATCAATATCAACCATTTAAGAATTCACGACTGTTTTTTGTTTGCATAACACTTAAGAACCGGAAATTTATAAAATCGCCATTAATATTAAAACTGACTGTAAGAATTAATTTAATAGCTCAATTGGCAGAGCGACGGGGGCGTATACCCGAGGTCGCGGGTTCAATTCCCATCTGAGTCGAAATTTTTCTTTCCTTTATTTATTACTGACTGTAGAAGTTTCGTCAAAACTTATTTCACATTATTATTTCACCAGTGACTTGCATTTCATTTGTGTTTAAGAAAATATTTAATTCCAGCCAAACTTAAAATATATGAATTGAAATTATTGAATTAGTAAAATGGTATAATGAACGATTGTAAAACCAATTAACCTATATTAATACTTAATCCTGTTAACTAAACAATCGAAAAGTCAATTAATTCTAGAATATTAAATTACAATCTAACACATATTATCTGATAAACCGTATGATTTTAAAAAAAGTAAGTCAATAAATTGATACGATACTTGATCTACCAAAGGCTTCTGACACACTTTCTATACCCTGATATACTGATAAAATAAACTTAGAATTGGTATTAGGGGAACAACGTTGGAGCCTATTGTGAGCTATTTATCTCATAGAACTCAAATAGTTGAGATCGGGAATTACGTTAGTAAAAAAACTCAGACGACCTATGGTGTTGTACAGGGTTCCATTCTGGGTCCCATTTTGTTGTTATTTATAAGAATGATCTGGGTCCTATTTTGTTGTTATTTATAAGAACGATCTGTTTCATAATTAACTTCCTAGCTTTTATGACTTCCTGATGACACAGCCACAATTGATTCAACACAAAAACATTATAGCTCAACTTACTGACTGGCTATACTGCGATTATTAACACTGAATATTAATACAACGAAATTTACGAGATCCTTGATCTTCGAGAATATGGCACTAATAAAATACGACCATTTTTCTTTAATTCCACGAATACTTCCGAGCAGAAGCTAATTGTAAAACCAATAAAATGTTTGGGTGTGACTCTGGACAAGATAAAGAACTGAATTGACTAAGTGCTCAATTAAATGATATGCTTACCACTCTTAGCGGAGTCGGCGACATCCTCCTTGTGTTCGGTCTTGAGTCTGGCGGGGGACGGCGCCGCGTGACTCGGACTTGACGTGGCCGTCTTCACGTCTGCAACGGTAGCTACGGTCAATTTATATAGATCGAAATTAGACAATGATTTCACTAAAACTATACACAAATAATATTAAAGTTGAACAGTATCAATCTATACTTAATTTGACTATAGACTCTGACTATAAATAAAAATTTGTGTGCCTTTTGTATCTTTATTATATGTATTTTAAATGTTTTTTTAAAGTAATTTTCCCATTTTGCGCAATGGTCTTCAAATGTTTCCACATTTGTCGTTTCACGTACAAATATGTGATTTTTCGACATATGTAATACAGTAGATTAAAATAAGTGATAGTATAACTCCTACTAATGAACATAAACGGGATATGTGAGTAATAGTTACCTGGGAAGTGGAAGTGGTGGGGGGCGGGCGGGCGCGCGGCGGCGGCGGGGGACGACGGACACGACGAGTTGCACGACGAGTTCGTGGACGACGAGTCCAGTCCGCTCTGAATACACACACACAATTGACAATTATACTCAGAAGTCTTTATTATATATATTTTTACGTATTACAAAAATATATACAACAATTTATCTCATAGTAAAGATGGAAATCTGAGCTGTAATATTTGGCTCGAAGGACCAAAATTTATATTTCAATAAACTATCGGTTGGATGGTATTACACTCACATTTTAAGTAACAATCATCTCTGAAATAAAACAGAAATGAATCTCATGGTTAAAAAAATATTAGTTATTAGAACAAGCTCAAAGCTAAGTTTTTCTGCATCAAGTTGACAGCAATGTCATACTTCAACTTTATAATTAGTTGATAGTAAAATTTTCGAAGAAATTGTGTTGAACCAGATGTATAACTAATTTGATAAAAGTCTAGAAAAATCTAAACCTCAAAAACAAATAACTTATAATCACCAAAGTATAAAAGTCTGATGCTTTTCATCAAAGTTTCTAAGTATACATATATAGTTGATAACTTTTCAAAGTATGTTACACAAAGCAGTGCAAGCTAATACTCACCGGGAAGCACAGCGTGTTGGAGTTGGTGTGTCTGTGTCGCAGCGCGGGCGCCGGCCGCGACGACAGCGGGGAGCCGCAGTAGCCCGCCGGCTTGCCTGGGGGGGGATTATATTACGATGTCTGTTTTAATACTACTGTTCGTGATACAGTACGGTCTTGTGTTCCTGCGGTCGGAACGTTGGACTAATGATTTAGCCTAGCTTGGTTAGGTCACTGCAGGCTGAATCACCAATTATTTAAAAATCGGATGGAGAGCATAATATACCGTCGTACCTGGATTCTTTTATAATAATCGTCGTTAATGTCTGCATATCCCAAATTTGACTATAACATGATAAAGTTAACCTAGCAAAAAATATGGAAAACATATAAACACTTAGTTACAGGTATCATACTTTCATAGTGAAGAGTAATAGCACTAGTTACCGTTCAATGTGTCTCGGAACAGCGAGACGTACTCGCTGGGCAGTCCGCAAGATGGCGGCACTTTGCTCTCACAGTCTCTGCAACGTTACACAATCATATTGTATACTTTATTCACAGAATTTCAAACTAGCTAAAACCTAAAGCCAATTTAGAATTGAAACATTGAATTGTGCGTCGGCAGTACGTAAATTTTTATATAATTTTCTATGAATACAGATAATAAATCTTAATCCTTTACTTGTGATTAAAAGTTACAGGTTTTTTAACTTCGCGACAAGAGTTGGTATAAACCAAATATAAAAGCTGTAATAGGAGACGAAATGATGTATTTCTTTTTAGGAAATATAATCATTACAAAACAATCACTTGCTTTGAAAATTCACCCAGTAAAAAAGATACTATTTGAGTATTTGTCAATATCATGCACTTATTCGTGAACGATATGTTGAATAGTGTTGAATAATATTGCTGTGTAGTGTCGGCTTAGAATAGCACTACCCCATTTCTTCCCGTGGGTTTACGTAATAGGAGACTAAGGGTATTGGGGCTTTTTAAGGGATTTTTGGGCGATGCGGTTGGAGATCCATCACCAAACACCTTTATTTTATCATCTTTTCCCCTCTCAACTTCCAAAAGTGGCTGAGGCATTTTCAATTCTTCAGCTCTGGCTACCCCTTTTAGGGATTTATAGTCGTGAGTATATGTATGTATGTATGTTGAATACGCGTCCAAAACTTTTGATCTCAAATATTTATAAATGTTATTCATGTATGTGTATTTATTGCTGGAATTATAAGTTGTTATATTGAGATCAATGATAAGTGAGTGATTGAATTGAATTGTGAATGAGTGATAGTGAGTGAACGAGTCAATAGTGAATGAGGTACAAACCGATGGCACTTGAACTTGCACTCCTTGCACTTGAAGCCGGAGCCGAAGAGTTTCTGGTCGCAGTAGTCGCAGACGGCGATCATGTTGAAGCTCTTGGTGAACCGGTGCGCGATGTCGTGCGCCATGCAGCGCTGCAGCGGCGTGCGGGGGGTGCGCGGGGTGCGGGGCGACAGCGGCGTGCCCGGCGTCGTCTGCGGCGGTATGGATCGTGTTAGTAAGCGATTGGTTGACACAGACAAAATTACCCACTTAATGAGTATTAATCCCTCAGAGGAACATCGTCAAAAAACTATATAAATTAGCTTTTCTGCTAAAATAATAAATCGATCTCAGCGGCTACAATACAGCATGCAAAACAAGTCTTTATAACTATCACAAATAACGTTTTAAGAGGCGCGCTCCGACAGAGGCACCCGGGCGCCTCTCAACCGCTGAAGGGTTAAGACCTCCTGTTTTTTAGTAAATTTTACTGCTAAACCCCAACACAGTTAATATCTAAATAAAAATATTATTATATTTTTTGAATTTTATGATTGATACCCAAACGGCAGAAAGCTGGGTAATGACTCCAATTAACATATAAGATACTTTACCCACCTAAAAATTTTGGGGTTTCATCCATTTTATCAAAAATAGTATAAAATCATTTGTTTGTCAATAATAAGGCTCTTAAAATTTTTACAGTATAATTATTTGTCACCGTGGCCTAGCGGTATAACAGACTACTATTTTTGACTATTGATTATTCAACAGATCTCGGGTTTCAACAAAAACTGAAACAACTGAACAAACTTGAAAAATAACTTAAGTAATCCATAGCCTAATAAAAAAGTACTCTCGTCATATACATGCAAAAAGGAGACATACAACCTTCTTTTTTAAAGTCTGTTGAAAACAGAGCCAATACAGGTTAACTTACTACTAAAATCAATGATAACACTGGCCAACACTATTTTTGGTGCCGTTGTTTTAAGACCTGATTATGAAAGTAATTTCTTCACTGATTTCAAATATGTAATCAGTTTTTCTGTATCAGCTCTAGTTTTGAAAATATTAAAAAAAAAAATTTTTCAACGAAAAAACACATTTTTTATTAGTCAGTGTACAAAAAACTCCTCTTAAGGGCGTCCCCGGAAAAATAGGTTGATATTGATTGTTTGGAAATTCTATAAAGTCTGATTTGATGATATTGATATGACATGAATAAAATATATGTTGGTGATTAGTTCATGGTGTTAAAATTTGATGTTTAACATTTTTATAATTTGTTGAAAAATATGATGAAAAAAATTGAATAGGAACATGCTTTGTTTTCATAAAAACCGTATAGGCTCCACTGGCATAACATACATGTGAACTCATTATGTGTCTATATACGCGAAGCTTTAAGATCTGTAACTTTGATGTTTAACTTTTCATTTAAACATTATAGTTATTCAATAAAACTAAATAAACTACATTTATCCTGCGCGCGCGTTTTTTCCGTCCCTGTCACTCTCAGTAAATTTGACGTAAGAGTGAGCGCAATAGCTGCAAAATGCGGGGAGGCCCTTAATAGATTTTCTTTCATGTTTATGCATTGGGTTGTCTCTCATAAGAGCCCAGCAGTAATCAGCCATCATGTGAGTATCCCATCTACCCTGGTATCGATCCTCCATGACTTTGATGTCCTGATGAAACCGCTCTCCTTGTTCCTCACTTAAGTCACCCAGGTTATGCGGGAAGCAGTCCAAATGGCTGTGTAGGTAATGAACCTTGATGCTCATATTACATCCCAACTTTTGAAAGCAAGAAAGCATTTGGTTTACAATACTTTCATAATCTTCTGCCTTATGATTACCAAGGAAATTTTTGATCACTTGCACAAATGAGTTCCACGCAGCAAGTTCCGTTTCATTCATAGATGTTGCGAAGTTATCATCTTTAATTAACTGTCTTATCTGAGGACCGTCAAATATTCCAGCCTTGAGTTTTTCTGTGCTTAAAGCTGGAAATGCCCTCGTAATGTATTGAAAGCATGAGCCCGATTTGTCTAATGCTTTTACAAATTGTTTCATGAGACCAAGTTTTATGTGTAGAGGAGGTAAAATGATCATTTCTCGGGGGACTAAAGGTGTATTTATAACATTTTGCTTTCCAACAGCTAGGCTTTCTCTGATCGGCCAATTTTTTCGTACCCAGTGATTCGGTTTATCTCTACTATCCCAAAGACACATAAAACATGGATACTTTGTATATCCACCTTGCTGTCCCAACAGAAAATTAACCATTTTGAGATCGACGCATATAAACCATTGGTGGTTATCATATTTAATCTTTTCTAAAAGCAGTGCAATTGCTTCATACTCTTCTTTCATTCGGGTAGAATGAGCAATTGGAACACAAGCGTGTTTATTACCATTATGAAGCAATACACATTTGAGACTTCTTTTGGAACTGTCTATAAAAAGACGCCACTCAGTTGAGTCGTACTTTTGTAAACCCATTCTTGTTAATAAACCACCAATATCATTGCAATAAACAAGATTGTTATCTTCAGAAAAATATGGTAGCAAATCGCGTTCTCTTTGACGGTAAAATGTAACTCTTGTGTTTGGTGAAAGCAAATTCTTCTCTTTTAATCTAGAAGCCAACAATTCAGCACGCTCCTTTGAAAGATCTAGATCCCTTATCAGATCATTAAGCTCACCTTGTGAAAAAAAACGAGAGGTTCGATTCAACTCGCCATAATCACTGTCGATCTCGGGATTTGCTTGGATTTCGTTATATTGTTCCACTTCGATATCTGGCAGCGAGTGGTACGTAGGCACAGGGACACTTTCGGAATGAGGTACAGGTCTTTTCGCTGATGGTATATCAGGATATGTCCATTTACTTCTATTCTTTCGATTTATGCCGACAATCTTAACCAAACAGAAATAACAGTCGTTGAAGTGATTTTGTTGTTCCCTCCAAATCATCGGTATCCCAAATTTCATACATCTTCTTTTGCAATTTGTCCATTGTCTCAAATGTTCTCTGCATGTTTTACACACAAAATGGGGCACCCAAGGCTTATCTTGATGC